>OZ038468.1:610000-790000 GCA_964036295.1 Plumapathes pennacea | reverse complement strand
CCTTTTCCCGCCAAAAATCCATTTGCATAACACTAACACTAATCTGCCTAATATATTTCGTCTCTTTGATAGGAAATCATTTCTCTTTCCACTCCACTGCGTTCCATTACAAGAGAAATGTCATAATATATAACAAGCTTGAACTGCAACATACTGTGATACAATCACACACATGATGAATCATGTAACATACTGTGTGTAAACTACGAGACATGCAATAGTTATAATAGTGAAAGTCACCCATAAGAAGTTGCAAGTGCTGGAAAAAAGAAACAGGCTTCAATAGTATCACAAAAGTCATGGGTTTGATTCCTGTTAAAGCCTGGATTTTTTTTTTTTTTTTTCAAGCTTATACTTGCAACTGCTATACTGTAGGTTGCTTATAACTGCGAAGGTCACTTTTAATATAAATACCGAATAAACTCACCTAAAGTGTAGTATTACCTTAAAGGCTGCAAAATGCTAGTAGCTCAGCTTTGTCCATGATTCCTTCAACTAACCTGATAACACAGCACTGGTTGTTAGACATCGAACCTCCCACTCCTAGCATGGCCTGGTATGCTGAGTCAGCAATGGCAAAAATATGAGGAGGGTGGCAAGACCTTGTTGTCATCTTGTACTGCTCAGTAACCTGTAGAAAGTAATTTTAGTAATTAATATAGACTCAGTTATGATATTGATGACCAAGTACACCATTTGGCCCCAATCTTGTTCCTCAAGTCCAGAAGGGAGAAGTCAGGTTGGGTACTGACCCCGGTGGGGGTGGGGGTTTACTCCCATATATTTCCTATATAGAGACGTTCCGCCTGATAGGGTATCATTTTCAGGGTCCTCTGTCTTAAACAGGGTATCAAATTTTACATTTTCGTGTCTTAAACAGGGTTATTTTCCAAGGACTTCTCCTCCTCCCCTCCCCCCTCAAACAGATTTTTTGCACTCACCATTTTTTCGTGCAATATTTTCGTATGCTCCAGTGGAAATGCGTGCAATGCAGGCTAACTTATTCTCTCTGATTGGAATATTAAAGAAATAGACTACGCGCAAAAAAAAAAAAAAAAAAAAAGGTGAACGGACTGGTGTTGATATGGCCAAAGATAGAGTGTCTTGAACAGGGTAATTTTTGGTCCAGTCTTGAACAGGGCATTAAATTAGAGCACTTTGTCTTAGACAGGGTAGCAAAATTTACATTTTGGTGTCTTGAATAGGGTCAGACTTTTATGGAGTCAGTGGAACCCCCCTACCCAAATTCCTATTGAGTACCCTCCCCAGGGTACTGATCCAGGGGGAGGAGGAGGGGGAGGAGGAGGGGGGGGGAAGGAGGAGGGGTTCCACTTCTTGGACAATTCTTAAGAGCTGATTCAACAATATTTGTTTGTATGCACCATACCAACTCTTTGCTGACCAGTATGTTAAGTTTTAAAATTCCTTGAAGTGAGCTGCTTTTAGTATGAAAAGCAACTTTATACTTAAAAGCATTCATCTGAATTGTCTTAAGAAAGTGAAATCAAAATTGACCCTGTTTGCAAAGTTAAAAAATATAAAATAAAATAAATAACCATATTATCACTGTTTGATAAAAACAGCCTCTAAAGTCACAGACAAACAACTGCAATGCAGACTTACATTTTGTTGATAGATATTCAGCGGTTTAAATGGGTTTACCGCAATAAGAATGTCGCCTACATACGTCTGAAAAAAATAAGACAGGATACGAGAGTATGTCATCTTTAACTCAAGTAACCACCAGAAAATACACATGAATCACCTGATCGAAAGGTCACAAACTTAAAGAAAATAAAAAGAGAAACCACTTTAAACCTGATTAGACAGACTGTCAAGGAATGCTCTATGCGGTGAATGAGTTACATATATCTGCACGCTCTGCAGTATACTCACATAAATCTCATCTTTGGCATAGCGAACCTGCAGTTCTTCCAGAATTATCTCTTCGCTGAGATCAGATAACGTTGCAAGATCACTCGCTTCACCTTTCGTCCTCGGCGCCATTTTACACCAAGGTGAAAATGTAAATAGCTCAGAACGTCATGCAGCCGGAATTCCAGAAACCCAGCCATTGTCCTCGTTTGTTTTCAAACGTTTCGGATCATCTGCATAACAATAAATCACTGCATAACACTAATAACGTCTCCTGTCTGCATTAAGTGTTTGTTAAACAACTCTAACTGCGATAGAATGCAGTTTCTGAGGTCGAATTCTAAAGGGAATTTCAGAAAAGTATGCAAACTTCAAAACGTGGTTATGCTGAAACCACCAGGCGTTCCATCCAACAAATACTCGTCCAGAAACTAGGCCGAGTTTATCCGGTTTCGGACCCAGGACTCACGATAACCGAACCTTGGTCAGTTCGAAAAGAGGTTGAAAAAAAAAAAAAAAAAAAAAAAAAAAACAGTCTGGGATGTTAAATTCCAAAGATATAGGGAGCTGTTTGGACTACATTTGCTTCAACAAACAGAAAGGACCTCTCCTATCCAGGGTAGAAATATTCAATTTTAATACAAAAAATTAATAAGCATTATTACAGTAATTTGAATACATCGTCCAAGGCACTCTTGTGGTACGCTTATCCAGCCATATCTCCAATAGCTGTGTCTTTTATAACGAAGCACCAGCATTTATAACAACAACGCTGCAGAGGCAGTCAGATATCATAGACTATAGATGCGTGAATTCCTTCGTTATTCCTTTGCAATTTGATTGTTATGGTCCTGAGAGTCTTTTCGAGTGTCCTGTTCTGTTTCTTCAAAGTCTCCTTCAGCGTCGTCTGACGTTTCCATTCCTTGTACAACAGGAAATTTATTTTCGCCCGAATTCAAACGCGCCAAGAATGAATCAAGTAACTTGCGATTTAGGTGATCCGTCTGGGTGATTTCCCGTTTTGTAGTGTTCTCCTCGCCATTCGCTTGCTCTACTCCACACATTTCCTCTGGTTTCTTATCCTCCATGGTGCTGTATACTGCAATCGCAGCAGAGAATTATCAAAGCCAATCGAAGACACTTCCAAAAGGAAAATTTCAGAGATGACAATTATTACTTTATGTATGTCTGATTTAGTTGTATCATCAGAACGAGGTAAGCACCCAATGCGGCAAAACGTAAGTGCCCCGGCGGGTGGTGGAGGGCCGGCAAACTGTTTTTTTTTTTTGTTTTCTTTGTTTTGTTGTTGTTGTTTATTTGTTTATTTATTTATTTTTTTTTAATCTGCATCAGCAAAGCAGCAAAACATCAAGTAGATAAAATGTATGCATTAATGTATAAAAGTTGATGATGCTCAGCAAAATAGCTTAAAAAGAATTTCATGACTAAAATTTTGAGCAATAACTCTTTGGCAGAGCAAAGTTCATTATACTATGTGGCATGAAATTTTCAAGGGATCTGTCTTTCATGAATTGCACAGATTTTCAATGAGCCTCAAAAATTAGATCCCATAGAATTAAACTCTCACAAAAACACAAATCCACAAACATTAATCTACTTAATTTATTTAGATTAGAATTAAATTAAATTGACTACAAACAATATTATGACCTTCTTTGAAAGGGACATGCCTGAGATCTGTGAAAATTAAATGCTTCCAACAGTAAAGTTGAAAAAGATATGTAAAATTAAAATTCACAATCAGAGATACAAGAATCACATCATATGGAAGTCGACAGATACGTTTACAGTAGAATACCTGCATGGGCATGGCCTTATGCAGACAAGTTATAGTGCATAACATACCAGTCATCATATAATTTATGTGATCTATTTTATTGACTAATAATTTTATAAAAAGAAGTATGTAATGTGCTCCTGTGTAATATAGCCTCACCTAAACATGTGGAAAGTTGGGCGAACATGAAAGTAGCATAGGGAAACCATGAGGCCGCTTTGAACACTGTACATAAATTACATCTGTACTCCTAAATAATTAATCCTAACAAGCTAGACACCATAAAAAAATGATTTATTGGTGTGTGTAATCTAGGCCCAAAGATTTTACAGCTGTAAGCAATATTCACTCCAGTAGAGGAGTTATAGTCTTGTTGAGGTCATATTTTGAAGCTTCCCGCAGGCACACTGCAGCATGCTGAAGCTGTAACTCTGCATCTGGGCTGGCTTTGGCACACTCCTTCTCAAGCATCGTGGCAAGAGTCTCAAGCAATTCCAGGAAACTGTAACATAGGGATGCACGCCTCAGTCGGTTGAGCTCCTGAAAGACACACTGATCAGATCAGAGATAAACTTCTCCTTTCAATAGACAGCCAGCTCCACATACAGTAGTTCTGTTTGGAGAAAATGGCTTTACAAATTCAAACTGATCAACTCTCTTCGTCCTTTTGCTCTGAGTGATGAACTTCAATTTTCTCTTTTCATTCTCTGAACAAGGATACATTTGCACTAAGCTCTAATCCAATCAGATTAGGAAGTATTACTTGAGCTTTAACCCTGTTGCTGCCAAAGCTGAAAGCTGGAGCCAATTCAATATAAAAATTATTAAATACAAGTGTATTTTGTAAACAAGTTGGACCATTACTCAAGCACCACTAAATAAACTCTAATCTGCAAAATGTTAAATAGTGTTTCAAGTGCTACTAACACTAATGTTTGGCCACAGTATTTAAAGTGCATTTTAATGTGTGGAAAACTGATTGGACTTGAAGTGTTTTAATGAATTGGATCTTAAATATTATGGTCAAGCTGGAAATAACTCTTTCACTCCAAATTGTGAACAACTTCAATTTTCTCCTTCAGTTCCCTCACCAAAAAATACACCAACAGTAAGGAGAACTTGGCTTTTGAGAGCTACAGCTTTCTTACATGAGAACTGACTAAACTATCAATTCTCACTACATCACTCATACATTTTCCTCTTAAATAGTTGGGAGATTCTGCATTACTGTACCTTGTAAAATTGACCCTGTTTGTCTGGCAGTCGTTTTGCATACCTCAGGAGCTTTTGCACATCAGCCTAATGAAAAGGAATATCACACAGTCATATAAATAACCTACAACTTACCAGAAGCATAATTATACTGTAGAAGAGGCTGGTTGAGGCCAATTGTTTTTCATGTATTTCACTATATGTATTGCACTGCATTGCATCCAAGTCTAATTTTCTGTATGAATCAGGCTCCTTCAAAATGTAATATATTCAAAAGTCCTTCACTTGATACTGTAGACAGTCATTTCCCTCTTAATGGACACCCATCTAACACAGACTGCCATTTCTTCAGTCATTCACTCTAACTGACCTCTCCTTAGGATAAATAAAAAATAAATATCGTTTATTTAAAGTCAAAGCATTAGGGATTGCTTGTCCATTCACCCGAGCCAGAGGCGTTTTACAAATGTCCGACCAGTGGAATACCTGTAGAAAGGAGACAAGTTCAAAAGGAAAAAACCATTGGAGTTGCCTCCGGAATGAAAAACCTTCTTACTACTGCCGACCATGCATGGGAATTGAACCCACGACCTCCTGGCTTGGAGCTTCATTACAGATTCAGGTCCACCACCCCCAAACCACTCAGCCACCAAATCAGTTATAGGATGGACACCTCTCTAAGACTGATCTGATCTGGAGGGTGTATGTCTTGTGGGAGTTTAGACAGTAGTTAAAGACATGTAAAGTATGTCATACCTGTAGACCACTAGCTTTGATCCAGACCACGCTCGCCTGAGAAATGTAACTTCTCTTCTGTGAGGGCATTACAGGAAAAGGTGTCTCCTCGCTGTCTTCACTTGCATTCATCTGATATGGATTGCTGTTCATCTCAGCTGCGGGTCCCAGCTTTTTAAAGTCGCCAAGCCATGGCAATTGCTTGCCAGGGACAAATGTGGAGAGAACTAGATTGGACTTTTTTTTGCTGTCAGCCCAGGACTGTAACATACCAAACCAATCAGAACTGAAAAAGAAAAGAAAATCCTTAACCCTTTCACTCCCAAGCTCATAAAGAGCACAAAATTGCAAACATTCCAGAAAAAAATGGATGAGTGATTTACAGGATTCATACTCTTTTGGATTTTGGAAATTCCATGACTTTCCATAACCTTTTAAAGTTTTCCATGATCTAAAGTTGACGAGTTGTTTTTGAAAATTTACAAAAACTGTCCGTTTCCTGACTCATTTTCGCTTTTTTTCATTCACAAGAAGTCTACTTTAAACAATGAAAGTCATTTTCCATGACTTTCCATGACCCACACTTAAATTCCATGACTATTCCAGGCCTGGAAAATGAAATTTGAAAACTCCATGACTTTCCAGGTTTTCCACAACCTGCACAAACCCTAATGTAGGAAGTGACTATCTAATATTCAGGTTAAAATGTCCTTAACAACATTTTCAGCTGTTGAAGGGTTTGCGATATGACCATGAAAGAATTCCTGTTCTTACACTGCTGGACTGGTTAGCAAAACCAGTATTGCAATATAATTACATTTTATCTGATTTTGGTTTCACTCGTACTTCTAATTGGTCAGATGTATTTTGGCTTGTCTCACTGACTGGCTCTGTGATTGCTTTAGTTTTAGTTTTCGACAGTAATTTGAAAAGTGCTCTACTGTGTACAGTAATTACTGACTTACTCAATTTGGACAATGGCCACCATTTTCTCAACCTTCAGACTTCCATGCAGAAGAACACAAAATGATGGCACTTTCCCATCCTCTTCAGCTTCTTTCGCACTTTCCACACTTCCATCCAGACCCATCTTGTCCTCTGTCACAGAACTCCGTGGTGTGACAAGATGCTGTGACAAGAACGGAGGACTTCTGACATCACTCATGTCCAAAAACCCACAGATGTGTAGCTCGCTTGGAAAATGATGCAATTTCTCCTTTAGTTTAGACTTGGTGATGTCAGAATCTGAAACAGAGTTCCATGAATATGAAAAGTCTGGTGGTGGTGACAAACATACTTTAGATTGAAGATGTCCGCAGAGTAAATCTCCCTCGTAGTTGACGTAATGTGTTTGGACGAGGCGTGTGAACATATTTTGAACTGACTGAACATTCAGAGGTCCATCTGAAAAATACACACTGCCTCCTTCACCATTCAAATCACACAAAGCCTGAAAGTCTGCCAGATTCCCTCCCAGTTCAGGCTGAGTCCCAATACAGACCACATGAAGTTTACTTGGAAATGGAAAAGGCAAAGGAAAAGGCAAGTCTGCGGATCTGTGTCCTCCACCGCTGAGGAGATTTTTCAGCGAACCATAACCAGAACCAACCGAGCCATCCGTGACCATAATGACTTGACAAGGAACTGTGGAGCCCCATTCTTCAATAACATGCCCGACCACACCACTAAAGGCGTTTTCAAAACACGTCTTGTCGTACACATCCACGGACATGCAGCCTTGCTTTAGGGATTCATAATCTCTTGTGAATGGTACGACGATTTCCCAAAGCGAGGAGTAAGCTATTAGTGCTGTGAACTCGAGTTTAAACTTGCTGCTGAGTTGGTCAAACAAGGCGTACAGACCACGGATGGCAAGATGGCGCCTCTGTAGGTTGTCCTGCTCGTCGGCAGTTTGGACTCGCCTTAGCATAGACAGAGAAACGTCTAACAACACCACAGTAGGCATGACCTCTGCACGAATGACAAATCCTTCGCAAAATCTGAACCAAAACTTGCAGTCGTTCCCAGGCTACTTTCATTCGGCAACCGCTGCCCATAGTGTTTGTCAGCAAACAACCTACAACCATCTGGGGGAACTGGGTACAACTAAGTTACGGCATTGGGAGAATGGGGACCAGCAACCTCAGGCATTTGGAAGACTGGGTACAACACTATAATCTCAGCGAGTGTCGCCTCGTTCTCCTGACGAGGCCGGACACGGGCATTATGGGTAATGATTGGCGGGAACTTTGACGACTTCGTTGAAGGAACGTCCATCTTGGATGGAAGAGCGGGAGTTCGCTGTTGCTTCACAAGGTTCCCCAAGTTCGGAATGATTTCCAGCAGAAAAGAAACCTCCAGAGTCCCAAACGCCTCTGCTCTCCGGACTCCCCTCAGCTGGGACATCCACCTCGCTCGCAACTGAAGGTCGGCTGAAGCGGCCCAAAGCGTCCGGTCCGGCTCTACGCCTAAACGAAGCCCCCTTTCACAGGTAAGTTAGTTTTAGGTTCTGTCGTTGTTGTTTGTTGTTTCTCCCCGTAACCAACTCGCCTTCTCAGGCCATGTGTGCGCTTAAGTTTCCTTCTCGTGTAACTTATGCAAAACGCATTTGTCACCTCCACCTCGTGTTAATTTGTTTGGCCTTCGTTTCTACCTTGTCGCACACTCGTGTCCCTTCGTTTTTAGTTTTTCTATGTACTGGTCTAGCTTATTTTCCCCATATATTTTGTTTCCTTTTGCCTTTCACCTTATATCCGGAATAATATATTTGTTAGCAAATGGATGGGCTTATATCCCAGGGGCCTTTAACGTGGGATTTTACGGTATTTGTTTACCTATTGATGTAGGTTTTTTTTTTAGTCATGCTTTATATTTCCTTACACTTTTTAGTGGTTTTATTGGTATCCATGTGTCTGTTGGTTATGCACCCCATTGGGGCTTTTACATGTCCCCTATCCCGCTCGACACTGGGCAGGCAGTATCCTTGTGATTCACTGCCGTGGAAGTTCGAACTCCTTGAAATTCAAAACTGCGTTTTTTTATAATTATTTTTGCAGTGCATTTCTTTCTTTTTTCTGGTGATTGAAACTGTTCTCCAATTCAGATGGGTATTTGGTAAACTTGTTTATGTGTAGTTTCTAAATATTACTGTAGCATGATGTGTATAAAAAGTTTAAGGTCACCTAATAAGCATCTTTTCACTATCAATGTTGTTGTGCTTTATTATAGACAGCAAAAAATATGTAATGTAATTATCCCCTATTATATACTATTTTCGTAAGTACCCATGCTCAATTTTCATCCATTACAATATTATTATTTTACACTGTTTTCTTACCTCATGTTTCCTGTTCTCCCTACTATAGTCAGATGTTCTCCTGAGCCAGCTGCTGCAGAGTGTTCCAGGCTGACTTCCTCCAGACTGTTGCGGACAGACTCTTCTGGGCTGACTTCCTGCAGACTGTTGCGGACAGACTCTTCTGGGCTGACTTCCTGCAGACTATTGTGGACATTCCTCCAGCATGCTGTTCCAGGCTCTCTTATTATCATCCATTTTTCTCTTTTCTTCTAAGTCCCCTCAAGTCCCTCGTCCCCTGTATGATCATTGTGTGCCTTCCATCAACCTGATGATGACCATCATTCAACTCTGCTGAAGGAGGAAGGGTGCAGATGAATGTTAGCAAAGGGATAGGCAGGAAGAGGTTTGAAACAGGACTCTAAGGAGACCGTGGGCGCATTGTTTTCCCTCTGGTGAGTTGTAGGAGTTAGGTGGGAGAGTTAGGACTAGAATGGGGAGAACTGGCCAAAGCAGTGGTACACATTTCAATCCTCAAAATGAGAAGAATGGGCAGGTGACTCGAGACTGGTCGGCTTACAGGCAACATAGACCTCAACAACATTGATGGCACCTCTGTATGGGCGGGTCTCTGCCGCCAAGTCGCATTTGCTTGTACTCCGGATGGAGGGTGCCATCCTCTACAAAGGACTACTTGCAGCTCCAGATCTCGTCGCCGAGGGGTGGTCCACCCATTTAACTCATCGAGAGGGTTGTTATGCGTACCACTGCTTTGGCCAATTCTCCCCATTCTAGCCCTAACTTTCTCATCTTACTCCCACAACTCATCAGAGGGGAGGCAATGCACCCACGGCCCCCTCAGGGCCCTGTTTTGACTCTCTTCCTGTCTATCTCCTCGCTGATATTCATCTGCATTCTTCCTCCTTCAGTGGGGTTGGCTGTTGGTCGGAGGGTAGGTGGATAGGGACTGGATTGTACAGGTGATTTGGGAGGGATGGGATTTGAGGGGAGGGGTGGGAGAGGGGGCCTGGGATGACCGTGAACGTGGTTGTGCAACCGTCACCTCCCTTGGTGTACTTCCACCATCCCAGGCCCCCTCCCCCGACAGGATGCCCCATTCCTAACCCATAACCATAACCCTAAGTAACCGTAACGCTGACCCTAACACTACTTGACCCTAACCATGGCGCCATAACCTAACCCCACACACCCAATGATTAAAATTTATTTATTTTATTTTATTTTATTTATTTATTTTATTCTTTAATGTATGAATAAAGGAATAAAGAATAACAAGTAAAGAAATGAACAAAAGAATAAACGATAAAATAAACAAAAGAAAAAATGAATAATTAAATAATGTATAAGTGAATGAATTAATTTATTCAAATCCAAATTTCAAATTACCATACACCCATAATTCCATTGGACCAGTCAGAATTGATTTATTCATTCATGCATGCATTTATTTAATTATTCATTTATTCATATAATGAATAAATGAATTGATTAATTATTCATATAATGAATAAATTACTTTATTAAATGAATTGATTAATTATTCATATAATGAATAAATTAATTACTAAATTCAATAAATTGAAGGAATGAATAAATAAATAGGGGACAAGTTCCCAAAAGAGAGAATTTCTATTTAAACAGAGACACTGTTGAAAGCTGTGTTGGCCTTGCCCTTCAGATGATGGTTGAAGTAAAGAAAGGAACTTGTGGAAGGAAGGTAAGTCTAAATTTCAAACTACCGTCACCCAAAATTCGCATCTTCAGCATGCTTCGGGGCCAGGCAGAATATTGGGCATGGCCCAAGGGTGAGAGGGGAGAGGGGGTTTCAGTCCCAGGCGGCACACCCCCACCCAAAATTTTGAGGAGTACCCCCTCCCTCCCCCCCCCCCCCCCCAGTGAATAAAAAAGAAAAAATCAGGGGGGGGTTGAGTTGTGAACTAAGTCACTTTCAGAGTTGGTAGGCCTGTTTGCTGAGGACTGTAATGGATCTCTGATAGATTTGATAGATTGTTAATGCATGCTGAGAAGGGTGGTACCCATGGGGCTCTTAAATTTCTGTTGAGGTCTTTGCACGTACCCCACATAGTTTGAATACCAGTGTATCCATAAAATCCACTTGACTAGTCCATTATTTTATTCCACAGCCTTCAGAGTTTTTCAAGCAGTAATTTCCTGAGCACAAGGCTGCAGTGACTTCCTACATTCCTGGAGTTTTATATCAGGTGGGTGATGTTAATCATGAAAATATCTCATGTGCCAAATTTTGAAGCTGTACATAGTTTGTTATATACCAAGACGTACCTCACAAAAATTCACTTGACTTAGTCTACTATGTTATTCCACAGACTTCAGAGTGTTTAAACAGTTGTTTACTTAGCATAATTTATTTGACAAGGCTGCAGTGATGTCCTACTTGACTAGTCCATTATTTTATTCCACAGACTTCAAAGTTCTTCAAACAGTAATTTCCTGAGCACAAGGCTGCAGTGACTTCCTACTTTCCTGGAGTTTTGTATCAGGTGGGTGATATGTATAGTTGAAACAAAATTAACTACAAGATCACATCTGGTAGAAAAAAAAAATTAAATTGCTAATATTCAGTGATCAGTCCATATGTCCAAAATCTCATTTTTGAAAGTTTAAGTGAGTTCTTCAGGTTTTTATTACTGTTAATGTATTTTGTTTTTGTTTTGTTTGTTTTTTTTCTTTGTTGTTGTTATTGTTGTTGTTGAAAGGCAGATCCCAGGATTTGCACTTGGCTTTTGAGGTGGAACAAGGCTGGCTCACCTTCCAGTACTTCTTGGTGAAGAGCAAGTACAAAAGGCATCTATTTTAAGTCGGACATTATAGGGCCAAGCTTGGAAGTGTGGACAAGTGCACATTTACTCCTCTGCATTCTACTAGCTGGGATTGTCATACTGTGCACTGTGATCATGTTTCCAGGTAAATTAGACTTTGTTAGTTAGAAGCAAAAAACAGACAGATAAAAAAAAACATGGGAAAAAGTTATAAATATTGCAAAAATAATTCAAAAACCAAGAGGGAGGCAATTCTTTGATATTTTGCAAATCATAGCCATAGATTTTGATATTTGGTTGCAATGTATACTATTTCTGCATAAACAACATAGCTAATGTGAGTAATAATGTTATGTACAAAGAGTTGTTTGACGTACAGTAACATAATAAGGAAAACTTTAGAAGTTAACTGTTAGCATGAGAAAGTTTAGTTTCAGTTTCATTTGCTAAAAATGCATTTTTTTTTTTTTACATTTGATGTTTGTGTCTTAATGCAATGTCTGTCTTTTAGGGAGCCTTGTACAAGAATGGAAAGACAATGCATTTACACTGTCAATTGAACAACCAGAAGATAAGAACTACTTCTGATTACCAACTCAAGTCAAGTCAATCAATATATATTCATGGATGTCATACAGTATCAGCAAATGCAGGTTTATTTATTTATTGCAAATTGTTATGGAGCAGTTTAATAATTTTTTGATGACTGTCAAAAAACCAAAACCAAAGCAAGTACCCAACCGATCACAGAGGCTTAACCATGTTTTTCAACTAATCAGAATTAGAATATACCACACAAGTGAATCATGCTTTTCGCGCGCTCTGATTGGCTCCGCAATCTCGGAATATCAAGTACTATTCACCTCCCGGCGGCTTCCGGTAAAACAAAATGGTACACGAACCCAATTTTTGTCCACTTTTGTCGGGAAAAAAAAGCTATTTGGGAGTTTGCTATTAAACTTGTGTGGTATATACTAAAACAATAATTATTCGCCTCAGTGTCGGTGAATAGCTGTGGATATTTACCTCGCCGAAACGGCTCGGTAAATATCCACCGCTATTCACCTCCACTTCAGCGAATAATATTGCTACTTATCTTATGATGAAGAAGAAACCAATCAGCAATGTGAAAAGACTGAAAACAATATTGCTTTCTTGTGTGGAGAATAATGCAATCAATGTTTTTGCTC
This sequence comes from Plumapathes pennacea, assembly GCA_964036295.1. Classification (NCBI taxonomy): domain Eukaryota; kingdom Metazoa; phylum Cnidaria; class Anthozoa; order Antipatharia; family Myriopathidae; genus Plumapathes; species Plumapathes pennacea. Next base: position 777,076 of record OZ038468.1, on the reverse strand, counting down.
TTGATTGACCAAGATTGTTGCTGTTTAGTGGCTTTTTTTTTTGACCATTTTTTTGGAAAGCGTAGCAAATGCAAAGCCAATGTAAGCAATCACTTGGTTATTTGTACTGTCATCCGAAAACAGCTCTATGCTGACGATCATTTAGATGAATAATTCTTGTTGCTTTGTTTTACGTTTTTAGATAATTTTACATTTAGAGATTTTTGAGATATAATTCAATTATCGACCTAGATTTTGTGAAATTGACAGCAATATTGCTGTATTGTATCTAAATTCCTGCAAATGTTGGTAATTTACATGTATATAAGAAGTCTTGTTCCAGGTTATAAAATAAACAAAAGTAACTTATTATTATTATTATTATTATTATTATTATTATTATTATTATTATTATTATTATATACCAATGATGGTGAATAATAAAGCAGTGAATGCATGTGGCTGGTTATGGTGAATGATGCCTTGTGATGCTAGTTTCTGTTTAACATTTCAAAACACTCGTACTCTGAGAATATCGAGTGACATCCCCTTTCTGTTTGCAGGGGTCGGGGCAGATAATTATAGGCTTGACTGCCCCCCCCCCCAACCTACAGTATTTTTAAATTGCTGCCACCATTTTACTGATCCTGCAAATTCATGCCTGTGTTTTTTACCGCTGATTGTTTGCGGCTGCAAAATGCGTTTGAATGTTGCGGAATTTTCCCCTCCCACCAGCTTTTTCCTTGCCGGGAAAGTCCACCGGAACTGAAAACACCAACGCATGCGCAGACGTTTTGCCGCGGTGTTGTTGCCAATCTCGCACCCAGACCCTCCTCGATGTCTTACGCGCATGCCTGAAAGACGAGTCTAGCAAGGGACTAAACTAACTCCAACTTTGACCGTTAATTTCTCCAAGATTAAAACTTATTTTCAAATTCAAAGGGCAGATTACTATCAATTACTACCTCAAGATCCTATATTCTGCATTTAAGTTGGATTCACAGACCAAAATATTTTTGGTATAAAACCCTAGGAGCCTGGGACTAACCTTAACTAACTCCAACTTTGACCGTTAATTTCTCCAAGATTAAAACTTATTTTCAAATTCAAAGGGCAGATTACTATCAGTTACTACCTCAAGATCCCACTTTCTGCATTTAAGTTGGATTCAGAGACCAAATCAAAGCAGCAAGGCAGCTGTAGGTTCGCGAATTTGTAAAAAGTGCTTTTGCGGGAGTGGGTATTTAATAGAACTGGCTCAAGGCCACATCGTAAAAATTGCTCAATTTTAGGTATGTGGAAGGTCGCATCCATTTCCGCGGGCCTCCACTTTTGCTGAACCGCGTATTCGAGTTAGTCTCAGTTTTGAAAACCCTCATTTACGAGGCGGTAGAGGGTGAAAATTATAAAACTTAGACGCTCGAAATGGGAAAATTTAAAATTCTTCACCGAGTCCAAATCTTTGAACCGGAAGGAGACCTTCCGGAGTCGCACTGAAATAAGTCTATCCGTGACTTCATTACTCATGTCATGCACAGCTTATGTTCAACATCTACATATTCATCAGAGGCCATGATACTCCAGCCTGGGCTGCATTCAAGCTAAATACGTGCTTAAAGAAAAAACGCCTTTCTTCTTTTGGCTGAGTTTCAAGTCGAATAAGTTAAATGAAATCTGATAACTTGTTGACATTACTTGCGGTTTTGGTCAAATTCATTTTCGAATTCTTCTTCCCTCAGTTCTCTACAGAATTTTTCATTGCTGGCGAAAACTATGCGAAGCAAAGCAAATATAATCAAACGATAGAAATGTTTCGACAAGCTGAAGTCGCTTGATCGCGATCAGGGCTGTCAGTGGTCACGGGTCTTTCAACTTTGACTTACGCTCGTCAAACCGAGAATTTACTCAAACCTCTGTGATAATGGTTCTAAAGTGCAACAGATCTACTGGTAATTCAGGAATACAATGATAACAATCAAAATAACTCCAGAAAACGTCTTCCCATCTCTTCGTTTCTTCATGCGTATTCGCTGATGCTCAAATTTCAAAGTCAATTGTTGACAAAGCATGACGGACTGACTGACACAGTCTTAACTGCAATAGGTTTGGAAGCTTAAAAATGCCACAGCAAAAACTACTTCGACGATACTGCCCAAATTAGGAACAGAACGACTTCCATATTTGGAATCCATTGTTGACAGCACCGGGACACATTCCAGTTGACTGGATCGCATGAAGCTTCGCTTTTCAGCACTTCGTGCTGAACGCGAGCTTAAAAAACGACGTTATTTAGCGAACCAATGAGTTCAACAAGTCACGTGAGGCAATTTCAGCGAAGAACTAAGATGCATTTCCATTGGTCCACTTGTCTTCACTTCGCCCAATCAGAGTAATCTTTGTAAGATGAATTGCATAAAGATCGTAGAAAAGGTTTGATTGGGTAAGCAATTTCTCAGTTGTCCAATCATATTTCTCGTTTCACGTACACGTGTTGTTTCTCTTCTTCTGTTCCAGCATGGAGCCTTTGTATGGAATGCCTTTCCACGTTTAGGAGGCTAAAGAAACCAAGATGCCTAAAAGCACCTTCAGCCATGTTTGTGTTCGCTCTCATTCTGCTGTCCTACTTTGGTGACAGGAGGTGAGAGGATTTAGGGACCGCTCGTTTATTATGTCCCTGGGGGGGGGGGGGGGGGGGGGGGAGAGAAAGAGAGAGAGAGAGGGGAAGGTGGTTTCAGAGGGGGAGGTAAAATTTCAGAAGGTACAATTTTTTTTTAGGGGGGGTAAATTTTTCTGACGTCGAGAAGAGTGGGGGGGGTAAAAGTTTGAGATCATGTCCCTGTTAAAGGTAGTATTAGAAAGGTGTAACTCTAAAGAGATTGATAACTAAGTATGGGCTTCGAAAAAATATCAGCGGCAAATAAAAATATCCACAGAAAGTATCCACACGACCGGATAAAAGTCGACGCGGACGAGGGGCCTGGGAACAAGTTCGTTTTCAACGGTCAGCAGTCATTCCCAATAAAAAATGTCGGCCTACAAGGTATGGAATACACAAAGAAGCGAAAGAAAGGCAGTCAAAGGAAGCTGCTTTGAAGAATTTGTGAGATCTGGTGGGTGAAATTACCGGCTTCTATAAAGTTTGTAGTATTTGGATCAAACTTTGGGTTGAGGTACTGTATGCCGTTTGTGTTTGCAGAAAAGTGTTGATCGCGTCTGTATCAAGCCCTAAGCTTCCAAGATTTGTACTCTAAAATTTCTTGTTTACGATTTACGCACGGCATAAAATTTTGCCGATTGGTGCAGGTTTCAGTGATCAGTGGGAATTATTGTGCTAAATCGTGCCATAGGCCATCTTGGTTATTCTAAATCCAAAAGTGAAGCCATATAACCAAGGCCACAGGAGCGAATGGATAACGCCTAGCTCAGGAATTATTGCGCTAGATTGTCCCATAGACCATCTTGGTTATTCTAAGTTCAAAAGTGAAGCCATATAACCAAGGCCACAGAAGCGACGAAATAACGCCCGCGCTAGATTGTGCCATAGGCCTTGTTGGTTATTCTAAGTCCAAAAGTGAAGTCATATAACCAAGGTCACAGAAGCGATGGGATAACGCCTTGGTCGGCATTTATTGTGCGCTAAATCGTGCCATAGGCCACCTTCGTTATTCTAAGTCAAAAAGTGAAGTCATATAACCAAGGCCACAGAAGCGATGGGATAACGCCTTGGTCGGCATTTATTGTGCGCTAAATCGTGCCATAGGCCACCTTTGTTATTCTAAGTCAAAAAGTGAAGTCATATAACCAAGGCCACAGAAGCGATGGGATAACGCCTTGGTCGGCATTTATTGCGCTAAATCGTGCCATAGGCCACCTTCGTTATTCTAAGTCAAAAAGTGAAGTCATATAACCAAGGCCACAGAAGCGATGGGATAACGCCTTGGTCGGCATTTATTGTGCGCTAAATCGTGCCATAGGCCACCTTCGCTATTCTAAGTCAAAAAGTGAAGTCATATAACCAAGGTCACAGAAGCGATGGGATAACGCCTTGGTCGGCATTTATTGTGCGCTAAATCGTGCCATAGGCCACCTTCGCTATTCTAAGTCAAAAAGTGAAGTCATATAACCAAGGTCACAGAAGCGATGGGATAACGCCTTGGTCGGCATTTATTGTGCGCTAAATCGTGCCATAGGCCACCTTCGTTATTCTAAGTCCAAAAGCGTAATCATATAGCCAAGATCAAAAAGAAAACGTAACTGGTCTCAATTTACTTTTATTGTTTGTATTTCATACTAAACAAGCATATCGGGCTTCTTTTACAATACATTTTGAGACTGTAAACAATTGATTAGCATTTAGAGGGTTTCTGAAGGTGTAAACTCGAGTAATGGTCACTTGTGCACAAATGTTTGACGTGTTGAGTGATTATAAAGTTAACAACAACTGATTGGTGCAGGTAGAAGTTACGTGGTAATCGAGTCCCGCGCTTCACGAGTTCTTCTGTGGGAGGTTAATGACGACCTGACACAAGAAAGAGTGAAACTTCAATCAACAGAGTGCAAGGATTATATAAAAAAAGTTGCATTGCGTAATCAGTTAGTTCTAGTTGTTTACGCTATGCCGGATAGGATTTTGACCCGTTGCGAAAACCTATCCGGTACAGTGTAAACACAAGGCCAGTCCGGAGCGGTTTCCTATTCGATACGCGTCCGTACCACTTTCAGAAGCGGAGCGACAGCGCTCCGTTTCAAAAATCGCTCCAAAAACAGTGTAAACGTAAGGCCTATCCGGTACGTTTTTGCGACGCTACGGAAAGCTATTCGGTATACTGTGAACGTAGCCTAAGAGGACACTGGCAGGAACGATCCCTGCCGTTTCGTCAGTCATTTACTCTCTGAAAGACAGACACCTCTTTAAAACGGACAGTTACAGCTGGTCCCGAGGGTGTCCGTCTCGGAGAAAAATTGACTGTATGATGAAGAGAGCCAAGAAGACAAATATAAAGCCACACTCAAACTTTTGGTAAATAGATGTAGAACTCCGTTCCAGAATCATAGGCGCGTTTTACGCGACAAGAAACATGGCAAAAAAAAAAAAACAAAAACAAAAAAACAAAAAACAGAAAACACCTGGATCAGCCTGAATTTTTACTTTCATGTACACGATACGAACCACGATTTTGTGCGAAATGTGTTCGTTTCGAGACCATAGACGCCTATGATCCGGGAACGGACCAAACAGTGCTCCATACGTTATTTTGCGATCCGTGCCGGCGTGTAAACGTGCCTTAGTGTCTAACACGAAAGCATTTCAAATTAATCGAGACAACTCACCGACTTCACCTCGGTATACTGGTGCAAACCATCCTCACCCCTACAACAAGACAAGTTTAGTAATCACCAAGAATTAAGAAATATATAACGCGTTCCCGTGTAATATAGCCTCATTTAAACACGCGGGAAGTTGGGAGAACACGAGAGTAGCGTAAGGAAACCACGAGGCTGCCGAGTAGTTTTCGGCGCTACTAGAGTGTTCTCCCCACTTCCCAAGTATTTAGATGATGCTATATTACACGGGAACGCGTTAATATTTCTTTTATCAAATAATTAGTCAAGTACAAGTCAAATACATCGCGTATTGCGTCAACGTGTAATATACTCTCGTATTCCACGGTTATTTAGCCAATCAGGGCGCGCGTAGTATCATAGTTATTTTATAATACAAAATCATGACTCCTCATTTAATCACCGAGTTTGTAAGCTTAGTCGTGAACACAGAAGGGTTTGGTGAGCAGAAATGATCCGCGCGCCGAACTCTCTTTGAATAGACAGAATATTTCAATTGAAGAAGCTGGGAGTCAACTTACAGTTCTCGTCCAGAGCCGGACATCTTGTAGCCACCAAACGGAGAATGGGTTTGAAGTGTATCATAGCAATTCACCCTGTTACAGATATCAAAGAGAACCAATTTTCAATAAATACATGTATCTCGAAACAAAACACTTTTCACCAGTCTGGAACTTTACAAATTAAATGACCAAGTTCCGACTACATTGTTATTATTCTAGAGGTCTACGTCAATGGCTTCTCATGATCATGCGCACCTCTTCCTGGGCAATCCTCAACAACAACAACAACAACGACGACGACGACAACTTTCAAAGAAAGGGTCACATTTGCAATAGCCTGCGAGCAGCCCGTCATTTCATGTGGAATCTAGCTCTAGAAACTTAGCAACATTGGCTATCTGTTATGGAATCTTACTAAACTAAAAAAAAACATACCAGATGGTGCCAGCGCGGATGCCATTGGACAGCATCATGGCTTTCTCAATGTCCCTTGTGAAAACTCCAGCTGCCAGCCCGTACACCGTGTTGTTGGCTCGTTCAATCAACTCATTCATGTCTTTGAACTTCATGATCTGTTGCACTGGTCCAAAGATCTGCGAAAAAGACAAACAAACAAATCAAGCAAACAAGCAAACAAATCAGACAACACCACATCATAAATGTTGGTCCCTGTGAGAACACAGCGGAAATTAGCGTAGTTATTGACGTCACTTCCGTTGGTCAGCGTGCATCGTCTTCTCGTTTTTCTTGTGCACAAAAGAAAAATGAATCGCTTGGAATGTCTTTGAACTCCAGTTCTACACACTTTTAGGCAGTTCAGAGCCTTTTTACAACATTTTCTTATGAGTTCGTGAACCAAATGCTATGTTGAACGTTCTGGCCCGCCAGGCTTTACTTTGCTAAACAGAAGATCCGAAAAGAAAGAAACTTGCGAAACATTACGTCACGCACTTGACACTGTGGACGCACAATAAACCAGCGGTATGAATTATATGACATGCGCAACGAAAAGATTGCGTGCAGAAGTTCCTTTCTTTTGTCTGGCTGTCAAGCTTGTAAAACGGGCTATCACAAAGTGACGTATGGGGTCTACGTCAATACTGAGCTTCTCATGGTCGTGCGCACTTCTTCTTGGGCAATCCTCAACAACAACAACAACAACAACAACTCTATTTCACATACACGTCTTTACCTCTTCCTGGGCAATCCTCATATCATCGCCGACATCAGAAAACACGGTAGGGTTGATATAGTAGCCTTTGTCTCCATGACGATCCCCTCCGATCTCCAGCTTCGCGCCCTGTGCTTTTCCACTCTCGATTAGCTCCATTATTTTGCCGAACTGTTCCTGGTCGACCTGGAGAGCAAAACAACAACAACAACAACAACAACAACAACAACAACAACAACAACAACAACAACGACAAGAATAACAACAACTTTACTTCACCCGGACTCTTTCAACATAAACAAGAATTCACAACAACAAACCTGTGGTCCTTGTTGTGTATCACTAGAGAAAGGATTCCCGACCGTTCGCTGTTGAGCTCGTGCAACGCTCTTCTCCACAAACTCGTCATAAACAGATTCTTCCACGAAGCAGCGACTACCAGCACAGCAGCACTGGCCTTGGTTGAAGAATAGAGCCAAGTGACTCATCTCCACAGCATAATCCATATCAGCATCAGCTAACACCACATTAGGACTTTTTCCACCGAGTTCCAGTGTCACATTCTTCAAATTGCTTCGACCTGCTGCTTGCTGAATAAGTTTGCCAATCTGAAAAAAAAAAAAAAAAAAAAAAGAAAAAAAAAAGAAAAAAAACAAACACACACACACACAAGAAGTAAGTCTCAATGCCTGGCACACCGCAGGTATAAGACCTCGCAACAACTGGGACCATATGACTTTTTCGTCACATTGTATGCGACACTGATTTAACCAATGAGTGGGCCGACCTACACAATGCAATTATGCCGTTATAATCTAATCTGCCGCTAAAATCCTTAAAGCCCCTATCAACATGGTGATAGTTGATGAAAGTTCAAAACCTCGCACCCGTTGCTTTAGCTTAGACTTACTTCAGTTGATCCAGTGAAGGCAACTTTGTCAACTTGCATGTGTTCTGCTATAGCCATTCCTGCTGTGGGACCATAACCAGGTATTATATTCACGACGCCTGGAGGAAAACCCGCCTAAAACAAGAGAAAATTATTATTATTATTATTATTATATTATTATATTATTATTATTATTATTATCATTATTATCATTAGTTATATAATAATAATAATAATAATAATAATAATAATAATAATAATATTGAATGTGTCCAACCATGTGTTCTTTTGTTGCAATCAAAGCTTGGAGGACTAGAAGTGTAGTGTTCATTTTGAGCGTGATGCTGGTACTGAAGATGATGTACATTGTGAATTATTTTCAAGCATCTCAAAAAGTTTAGTAAGCCCATAGCATTCCCTGTGCCTCAATACACTGTAATTTATGTCTATCTAAATATCTAAATTTTGATTCCTACTTTATGCTACATTTTCAGATTGTGGGAAAAAAAACACAATTAACAAATAATAACACAGTAATATTGTACAGACACTAGCATATACATGTAATGTCACTCAGCACTCAGGAAAAGAATGCTTGTCTCACCTCTACCAGCAAACTTGCAGTATATAGTGCTGTGAGAGGCGTTTGTTCAGCTGGTTTCATGACCACCACATTACCAGCTGCCAGTGCAGGCGCAAGCTTCCAGGCTTGCATCAACAGAGGGAAATTCCACGGAATTATCTGACCGACCACACCCACAGGCTCACGCCGAGTGTAGTTAAAGTAGGGCCCATCTGAAAATAAAGGTAATATCAATGTTAATAATAATATTATTAAATAGTCAAATTATTTGACGAATTAGGAATCTGAAAACACACAAACACAACACCATAACATTATCAAAGATTGACTTTCAATACTGGTCAGTGTAAAATATTAAAAAATATATATATGTGCAGGTCCTAGAGTTGTCATGGAATCTTGTGCTTTCTAGTTACTAATTTCTAGAATAGCCTTAACAATTTTTTTACTTTTACAATTTTTAACAATTTTCACTTTAATATTTTACTGACTTAAGTAAGATGTAGATCACTTGTCATTAAAATGTTGCTGTTGCTGTTGCATTGTTAGGACAGACTGCATTGTATACTCACCAACAGGGATGGTTTTGCCGTGAATCTTATCTGCCCAGCCAGCATAATACCTGTAGCATTTGATCGACAAGTCCACATCACCATTCAAGGAATGACTGTAAGGCTTGCCATTGTCAATGGTTTCCAAACTCTAAAACAAATTGAATTTACTTGAGTTCGACAGCTATTCTACACAATCATCACAAAGTTAGCGAGATATGACCAGCACATGTTGGTGCAGACAAGCTGTTGTGGACATGTCATTGCTAAATACTGTCTAAAGAACATTTCAACAGATGACTGATCAGCAATCAAAGAAGATGGTGGGAGTTTTTCTCGCCCCTGCTCTAAATTGTGTCTGTTTCATATCTATCTGGGTGCTGTGTGTGCATGCAAGTGTGTAACATGCACTCACACATTGGTCTGAAATTATTCAGACTGTACTTGTACTTGTGGTCCTGCCCATACTGTTTGACCAAACTAGAAATATTATTAACTGTATGGCTTTCTGGCTCGATTAGCCCCAAGACTATTCCAGATAGCCAGTACCTTAATACTAGTACCTACTATTTAGTACTCAATATATACACTATTTTATACCAAGGTACAAATAAAAACTGCCTGTCTGTCTGTCTGACAGATATTTTTGCAGCATAATTACCATTAGTCCTTCAGTAGAGAACTTTAAACCCCTTCACTTTAAAGACGGATTAACTTCAATTTTCTTCAGTTTCTTATCAAAGATATAATATACAGTATGACTTGGCTCAGACACCTTGCTCAGATGAAAGCTGATTGAAATATAAATTCTCACTGCATCATTCATAAATTTCTTCTTGAATGGTTAGGAGAATCTATATTTTGAACTCGGGAGGGAAAGGGTTGGGAGACCCATAAAAAAATAACATTCTGTGCAAAAAAAATCATCCATCAAAAAAGCATGCAAACAGAATATTCCAGTATTCATGTTCTTACAGCTATGTGTTCCCTGTCTCTTTCCATCAAATCTGCCAGCTTGTTCAAGAGTCGTCCTCTCTGGGATCCATCCATTGTGCGCCAGGGACTTCCGAGGCGGAACGCTTCCTGTGCAGCTTTCACTGCCACATCAACATCAGCCTAAAATAATAAGCATATTGATTACCTGACAAATAGATAAAATGGCCAAAGGAATCAGGAAATTTAGAGTCTGGATTAATAGGAATAGGCCCTTTGCATCAGGCTGTTCATAACCAAAATCCACCACTTGACTGAAAATTCATGACCTCCCCTACATATTTTTTTCACTCTTTCCATTTCTGGCACTTAAAAAGCCTTAGGTGATGAATTTTCAGTCATGTGGTGGATTTTTGGTCATGTGACCAGCCTTATGCCCTATTGAGACCCACATGCCACATGAAAACAATCTCAATATTATTAACAGGTTCAGCATAACATATCAGAAGTGAATATTGTAAAATATACTACACCTCCATACTCACAAAAATTATTATCAATAAAAGAACAAGTTTCAAAATAGTGCTAAAGTACAAATATCGCATTGTTTAGAATGATGATACTGTACAAATATGATTGTAACTCAAATACTGTGTACCTTATCCCCCTCAGAAACATCACATATCTTCTCCTCTGTTGCTGGGTTGATTGTTGGAAATGCCTTGCCGCTGATAGAATTTACAAACTCATTGTTGATGAAGAGCTGGAAAATCAAATTAGTTAAGTAAATAATGAACATCATGACAACCAACTTTCAGAAAATGCAGTACATGAAAAAAATTAGAGTTGATACAATCCTTCATGCACTTGCCTTGCTGTATTTCACTTCAGGATTTTCATCAATCTTAACCTACACATTAAACCAGATATAATACCATAGTCAGTGCACTTAGTCAAAAAAAGGCATATTTGCCCCAGCAATTCCTGTGCCCCTTGTGTTGAATATAAAAGAGTCACACTGACTGTTGTACATTCCCCAGGAGTAAGAAAAAAAAAAAAAAAAAAAAATTCCAAGTCCCATACACACCTCTGCCACACCCCTCCCCTCCCCACCCCCACCAGGAGCATATCATACCAGCAGGGGGTAAAAATGGCGACATGACCAGCAAAACAAGCAAAAAGTCATTTTGAACAGTTTTTCGCTTACCTGAGCTTGTGTTGCATAACTCGATCTTATCAGCACTGGAAAACTTCGCCTCAGAAACACACGCGGAAGAGATGACAGTCTGACAGCCATGTTTATATAACACGCACCCCTTTGAACCAAAAAACAATAAATAGTTTGTATTTATCCCTAAAAATGTATCAAAGGGAAGAGAAACCAAGAAACCTTCACTGGTAGACAGCCGTGGAGAGACAGTGAAAATTACGTCGCACCTTAGGGATGTTTTGTTCCCTAATTTATACTATTTTACGTCCGGGGAGTGCTTGCATCTGTTGCTTTTGAGAGGTCTCTACGCTGTCGTACACGACCTTATACGTTTGTTGCATCAGTATCAAACAACACACAGCTGCATGTAAATATAAAACCCCCAAATTTGACAATTAATACTAATATTGCGTGACATTTCGTATTCGTATCACTTTTCACTGCAACAGCTCGATTTCACCGCATGCGGTACTACAAGGGTGTGTTCGATTGAGCGAATTTCGGAATAGAAATAGCTAAAATGACCCAAAGTTTTACTTTTTCTGGGGAAAATTGTTTTCAAAACCTTCCCGCTGACACTTTGAACAGCTCCCGATACATTTCCACATATAATTCAGCTCCAGAACAAAACATTCTATCAACCAACGCACCCTAAATCAAACGAGGCAAACAACGTCACAGCCAGGCGATAATAATACATAAAGCGGCTCGACTATTCACTCACCTTGGCAAAGGACTCTTCCGTAGACCGGACAGTCGATCTGTTGAACCTCACAGAAACACCACCGTTGCCGAAATGACTCAGCTGGCTATGCCGTCACACGAAGTTTTCCGACGAGTCGTCGGATGTCTTCGGGTAATTCAAAATGGCGAGGGTTGAAAGCACGCTTATGACTAACTTTATGCAACTTTAAAGCGCGCTGCAAAAGCCTGTTCGAATTTCCGGTGTTGGCATAGAAACGCGGTTTAAGTCAATCAGCGCACACAGCTTTGGCTTTGAAGGGTTGACATGACTTGAAATTAGAGCTTATCGCCGACCCCCGTATACTGTTACGCGGTTTTGCGCCAAAAATTTGGCTGTCTAGAAAACTAAGACCTCAGACCTCAGACCTAGAAAACTCAGACCCCCCAAAATACGCTAAAACGATTCGACCATTCCTTCTCGTAATTACTTTAACCGGAAGCTGCTCGACCGAGACATAAACAATGCGGTATTTTTAGCCATTTCGCAAACATTCGGCAGGGTCTTAGTTTTCCAGATCTGGAAAACTCAGACCCCCCCCCCCCCCCCCCCCCCCCCCCCCCAAAAAAAAAAATACGCTAAACGGTTCGACCATTCCTTCTCGTAATTGCTTTAACCGGAAGCTGCTCGAGCGAGACATCAAACAATGCGGTATCTTTAGCCATTTCGCAAACATTCGGCAGGGTCTTAGTTTTCCACATCTGGATCTGCGAAATGGCTAAAGCCCCATGCACACGAGCAAGTTTTCTATGACAAGTTTTCTGTGGCAAATGATTTGCTCGTGTATACGGTCGAGCAATTTTCTTTTAACAAGTTTTTTTTGACAAATTTTTGTTGTTTCTTTTCCTTCTGACTTGGAGTTCCATAAACTTTTCGCGTGATCTCAAAGGTTCCAGTAAGAGGCTAATTTCATTATGATGGCTAATTCAAAGACTTTGTTGTCAATTGTGGATGCCGCCATCTTGACCGTGCGAACACGCTCCCAAAGTGAAGGTGATGGGAACTAAAGTTTTCCCAAAAAGTTTGACAAGTTTTCGTGTACACGATCAAATTTCACATGTGACAAGTTTTCCTTGTCATAAAAAAGCTAGCACGCCAGCTTTTCAGCAAATGCATTTGTCACAGAAAATTTGCTCAAATCTCATGTACACGAGCAAAAAAAACTTGTCACAGAAAACTTGCCATAGAAAACTTGCTCGTGTGCATGGGGCTCAAGGTGGTGTTACACTGGTCGATTTGCAACGACGATTTGCAACGATATGATGTTGCGCTAAAAATCTTTCAGGTGTAACACCCCATTGCGAGCGATTTTTCACGATGTTTTCAGTGCTTCAACGCGTTGCAAGTTTTTGAAAGCGATTCAAAAACTTGCAACGCCGTTGCGCAAATTTAGAGCAAATTGGCGTTGCAAATCGTCGTTGCAAATCGACCAGTGTAACACCACCTTTAAAGATACCGCATTGTTTGATGTCTCGGTCGAGCAGCTTCCGGTTAAAGTAATTATGAGAAGGAATGGTCGAATCGTTTAGCGTATTTTGGGGGGTCTGAGTTTTCCGAATGTGGAAAACTAAGACCCTGCCGAATGTTTGCGAAATGGCTAAAGATACCGCATTGTTTGATGTCTCGCTCGAGCAGCTTCCGGTTAAAGCAATTACAAGAAGGAATGGTCGAATCGTTTAGCGTATTTTGGGGGGTCTGAGTTTCTAGGTCTGAGGTCTTAGTTTTCTAGACACCCCCAAAAATTTAAGTGCTGCTCTGGATTACCGTGAAGCATGGTCTGAATTGTTATTCATCCTCGTCTTCGGTCAAGTGGAATTTATGCCCTTCATATTGCGGTATTGGCGGCGAAATTGCGTATTTTTTTTCCCCAAAGAGGCCAGGGATGAGAATCAGCAAAACTCGAGCTGTTCGGCTCGTCGAGAAAGAAGGATACGGTGGTCGTGTCGACAGCGTTCGGCCATTTGGCACAGTAGTTGAAGAAGAAGTTGGAGACAATTTCTTCCGTTCTAAAGGTTTCCGCTGCTATGATGGAGCATGTCAACTACATAGTGTAGATCTCGAGGCGGGAAGAGTTGACGATGTTGGCGCGCTTTTGGAAACAACTCCGCAAACTCCAGTGGCAATTTCCACATATACGGCCCACGACACTCAGAAAATCGCCCAGGTTATCACCTTCTATTTCTAAATCCGAAATTTCGTTCCTGTCGAATTTGAATGAAACGCTGCCGTCGGGCAAAAGGGTCAAAACAAAGCGAGTAACCGAGATCGCAAAAGCCTTGCTGAAGAGACTAAAGGATTTGCTGTCCGTCCGGTGAGGATTTTGGTCCGCTGTCTACTTTTATACACTGTAATTTAGCTCCGGTGTGATAATTTTTCCGGTATATAAATTTCTTGATATTTTTCATGACTCCAACTAGCCACCTAAAAGCAGCAGGGGAACTTGGCTGAAAGGCTGTGACTCTGTGAGACGTTTGTTTCTTGATGCTTTCTTGGTTACTAGTTTAGGTTCTGTGATAACATCTTTCAGGAATAATGATTTTCGTATTTTTCACTTGGCCACCTGGAAGCAGCAGGGGAACTTGGCTGAAAGGCTGTGACTCTGCGAGACATTTATGTCTCTTGATGCTTTCTTGGGTACTAAAAGCAGCAGGGGAACTTGGCTGAAAGGCTGTGACTGTGAGACATTTATGTTTCTTGATGCTTTCTCGGGTACTACAATGCGACCTGAAAGCAGCAGGGGAACTTGTCTGAAAGGCTGACTGTGAGACATTTGTTTCTTGATGCTTTCTTGGGTACTATGGCTATTTCAGTTTCCTGTATATCTTTCAGAAATAATGTTTGTATTTTTCACGACTGAATTGGCCACCTAAAAGCAGCAGGGTAGCTTGGCTGAAATACTGTACCTCTGTGCGACGTAATGTATTTCTGTAGATGCTTCGATGTGTACAGCTTTGCCGTGATAGCAGCATCAGCAAGACCAAGTTTCGTCCAGCGCGCGAAGGAAGAAATTCGAACGATAGGTCAACTGTCCGTGCAAAAGTTCGTCTTTTCACTGAATATTATTTAGGCTAACATTTCATTGCTTGACTATATTTCTTAGTGTCGTCAAGAGCGAGCTTGTCTGTTGATATTTTAATATGCCCACAAGCGTGTGCGCGTTTGTTCTCCGTTACGCATAATTTGCTCGGTTTTCCCGAATAGCGGCGTTCTAGCAATGCTGTAGTTCTTTTAATTTTACGGCCAGGTCGGCTAGTCTACCGAACAAAACGCAGTTTGAAAATCTGCGCAGCCGATCGAAACATTCCACAGAGCAATGCTTCCGGTCAGAAATACTGAATAATGAAAATATATACACGAGGCTGTTGGTTCATCTATACATCTAATCAGGTATGAACTCTTTTCACACCAATTCTGTCAAGTCAGTGCGCGGCTCAAATTCGACTCCCTGCTGATGTTCTCGCGTTGAACGCAAGAACATCAGCAGGGTGCCAGGCTCATGAAGTTCGTTATGTCGAGTAACCCTAGCCCATCGTCCATCTAAGAGCCACAGGATGGGTGTGTTCGTACGCATAATTCTCAAGTCTGTGACCTATTTCAAACCAAAATGTGCCCACTTTCCATACCTTTTCCACTGAGACCCGTCTCCCGAGATGTGTAGCCTTGATTTGTGGTCCTGTCAAAACCACACCCACTCTTGCAAACTGGCAACAAAAACAAGCTAATAATAGTTGTTCGTCCAAGTGTAAGCCAAATAGACTCAAAACTGTTGTTGGTGACTTTGAGTTCAGTACTGACTCCTAGCTCTGGCACACGGTCGATCTCAACTAATTGATACTCTTGGATTCAAACCATTTCGCAAAATTCAAAATATTTAATTATCTAACAAGTTACTCTATTGCTGGTAACGTTAAATTTTTCGTTGAGACGGTGAGCAATTCTTGTTCCATATTCAGCCTTCAACACACCTTTTGCAACAACTGTAAGAATAGAAACTTCTCTTCTGCATCGTGAATGCCAGACTGCGTTGCAGGACTGAACTGAACTTATGGACAAAACAAAACAAAGCAAAAACAGAACTTCTCATCCTTCCTTCTTCTTCCACAATTTTTTATTAGCTGTGCAGCTAGAAGCCTAGATTAGGCTACAATAATTATTTGAGTGACTATCCTACAGTATCATCATTATTATATTATTCGTGCAATTGCGCCAAGTGTGGTTGTCACGTGGTCGTCACGTGGTTGTCGCGTTGTCGTCACGTGGTAACCCAGCCAAGCGCCTTATGAATTCTTCTGTGGCAGTTTGACAACGACCTGAATCAAGAAAGAACAAAATTTCACGTCACCAGTGCCCGGTTCTCAATTCGAGCGAGGTAATGTAGGACTAACCGAATTGGGGAACTAATCAAGAAAGAAACTAAGGATGACGACGGCAACCTTGACGAAACAATAAAAGCAGAACAGAAGTAACATGATTGCGTGCACAAGACACCGTTTCCAAATGTTTGCGTTTTCAGTGAATTTGGCCATACACACATACGAAAGAGTCGCTTTTTCAAATTTTTCCACTGCATGTGAGACCGATATCTGTACTTTTTTTGCAGGTTTTTGCTTGATAAGTGTCCGTTTAGTGGTGTTTCAATAAAGGTCCAACTTGTAAGTACACGTGTAAATGTTTATTGAATTGGCCACAGCTCATGTTTGGTTAGATTATGCTCTAGTCAGTGTGTCTAACAAGACAGCAGCTCTGAAAACACGAGACAACTCACCGACTTCACCTCGGTATACTGGTGCAAACCATCCTCACCCCTACAACAAGACAAGTTTAGTAATCACCAAGAATTTTAAATCAAGACTCACCATTTTGATTGAGCCGAGAGCAACTCCTGAGTCGCTGATCACTGTGACGCACACTTGTCTCGTTGAACAAGGCTCTTGCTTTGGTTTACGGCAATTAGCAAAGTAGTAGTGTTTGCTCCATTGAGGCAGAAATACAGACATGGACAGACATGGACAGGCACACAAACACACACAAAAGATGACAACTTACAATTCTCGTCCAGAGCCGGACATCTTGTATCCCCCAAACGGAGACTGAGCTTGCAGGGTGTCGTAGCAATTTACCCTATTACAGAGATAAATAACAATCAATGCTCCTAGCACCGCCTCGCCTCTAGCCTGCAGCGAAAGAAGTCTCCCACAAGAAGGGGAGCACTGGGGACGTTGGAGGGTGGGGAGAGACGTCCTTACCCCCCCCCCCCCTCCCCCCGTCCCATTCCGAGCCGAGAGAGCTTATTCGCTGGTGAAATATCGGTGGCTGATGTGAACAGACACTGTCTGTACACAGTTGCTGATTTCTCTGTAATCAAGTCAAAAACCACAACAAGCTCCAACACGATTTCTATCTTATCTTTTCGTCCCTGAGCTTAAAATACAAATTCTTCTGAGCAGTAAAGACGAATTACAGTGAGAATTGATAGTTCAATCAGGTCTTATCTAAGCAATCTATCAAAAACCAAAATATCTATGCTGTAGATATATCGGCTCTGTTGAGAGAGAAACAAAAGAGAAGATAGAAGTTAATCATCCTTACCAGATGGTGCCAGCTCGGATGCCATTGGACAACATCATGGCTTTCTCAATATCCCTTGTGAAAACTCCAGCTGCTAGCCCGTACACCGTGTTGTTCGCTCGCTCAATCATCTCATTCATGTCTTTGAACTTCATGATCTGTTGCACGGGGCCAAAGATCTGCGAAAAAGAAAAAACAAAACAAAATAAAACAGGCACATTTAGTGCAAACTTGGGTTTAAATTGGCTTGGGAGTCCGTTTGGCCAGAGCTTTAATACCAGTGGCTAAACAATGAGGTCGTTGCAAAAGCATTGTTTCTTCTGATGTTTCTCGGGTGCCTGAAGAAGAGGGAAGCATGAAAACTGTTTTGTTGCGGGGGCCGCTGAGCGAGGAAACGTTTCTTCATAATCGCAGCACTGGGAGAACTGGTATAAACGGAGAAACATGTTTTGGGAATAAAGGGCAATCCTCAACAACAACAACTTTATTTCACACATATGTCTCACCTCTTCCTGGGAAATCCTCGGCAACAACAACAACAACAACAACAACAACAATAACAACAACAACAACAACAACAACAACAACTCTATTTCACATACACGGCTTTACCTCTTCCTGGGCAATCCTCATATCATCGCCGACATCAGAAAACACGGTAGGGTTGATATAGTAGCCTTTGTCTCCATGACGATCCCCTCCGATCTCCAGCTTCGCGCCCTGTGCTTTTCCACTCTCGATCAGCTCCATTATTTTGCCGAACTGTTCCTGGTCGACCTAGAGAGGAAACCCGGTACGCAAGATACTCATTACATTGTTACAAACACACAGAAAAGAATGACTTAGCCAAATAAAAAAGCCGATAACGGCGGCAACACGAGGAACAATCAAAATTTGTCTTCATCAGTTCTGTTTCCGTAACCTTGCATATTCCCTATTACACGTCCGCTTTTCTCAAACCTGGGACGCGTAATTAAATCCACAGAAATATCAATTCCACTAAAGGACTTCTGGGTACCAGCTCGGCGCGGGGCGCAGCGCGCGATTTTCCCGCCAGAACAGACCACTATTCTGATGTCGAGAACTGAATGAACAGAATACTGTCCCCCCCCCCCCTCCTTACCGTGTTTCGGATTAAGTCTGAAAAGATCGCCCAGGGCGAAACTCTGGTTGGAAGCTAACCATAGTTGGCTATTTACGTGACGTGGCCGAGGGTTTGAACTCGGGACTACCGCGTTGCAAATTCAGCTAGTGGTCAGAGCGAGCCTTGAACCTCCTGATTTTAAGTCTACGGCGCCCAAACCACTCGCGGCCACGCTTTCTGCCCTAAGTTAGAATGGCGGCCAAAACGACCCCTCAACAAACAAGAAATCCTGCATAGCTACAAACCTGTGGTCCTTGTTCTGTACTCGGTGAGAAAGGATTCCCAACAATACGCCTCCGTGCTCGTGCAACGCTTTTCTCCACAAACTCGTCATAAACAGATTCTTCCACGAAGCAGCGACTACCAGCGCAGCAGCACTGGCCTTGGTTGAAGAATAGAGCGAAATGACTCATATCGACAGCATAATCCATATCAGCATCAGCTAACACCACATTGGGACTTTTTCCACCGAGTTCCAGTGTCACATTCTTCAAATTGCTCCGACCTGCCGCTTGCTGAATAAGTTTGCCAATCTGAAAAACAAACCAAAAACAAACAAACAAACAAAAAATAGGCCTCAATGGCTGGCACACGGTACAAAAAGCTCACAGCACTGTTTACACTAGAAAGAGCCAACTGACGTATACATCAACAGTCTATATGCAAGAAATATTTCTATGACGTATTCCTTGAACGCGCGCCAAATAATACACGATCATTTACGCGGTAATGATATCGAAACAATTTCCATTTTACGGCTGACAAATGATCCAAATTACGTATCGTTTTGCCTCTCACTTATAGGCCCGTCCACACTAATCCGGATAAATTTGAAAACGGAGGTTTCGTATGAAAACGTATCGAAAGTTTTCCGTCCACACTACCGTTTTCGAAATTGTTTTTACTGCCCACACCAAAACGCGTTCTCGAAAACATTCGTTTTAGGTCATCGAAAACGCGTCTTGGTGTGGACGGGAGGCCAAAACGGATAAATAAATATCCGTTTTTAAATTCATCCGGATTAGTGTGGACGGGGCACTAGGTGTAGAGGGTCAAACTGAAAATTACACGCAAGTCATACGGTTTTTCCGCCACTGCTTGGCCACCGAATCTATGTCCACGGAGGCTGGCAATTGATTGCGACTTAATTGCGGGAATGAACTACGATTTGCAAGTCCGTTTGGTCATGACTTTATACACACAGATGGCGTATATGGTGCTTTAGCTTACTTCAGTTGATCCAGTGAAGGCAACTTTGTCAATTTGCATGTGTTCTGCTATAGCCATTCCTGCTGTGGGACCATAACCAGGTATTATATTCACGACGCCTGGAGGAAAACCCGCCTGAAACAAGAGAAATTAATCATCAAAATTTCGCGTCATATCAGGAAGCACTAAACTTCAGTTCCTTCAGTCTCTCGCCAAATATAACACAATTGGGGCGCTTACAGGTGGAGATATTCGAAGCCTCTACTTTTCTGGCTCACTCGTAAAAAAAAAGACAGCAAGAAAGTTACATTTTCAGAAAACCGTTTGCAGAATAAACTTCTAAAGTTTTCAGAGGGCTCGCGCCTTCGGTGCGAGAACTGTTCTTTCCCTTTTCCCATACGAGATATTGAAGACGTTACTCCTTTATTAACAAAATGTCCGGTACACAGATGCAATGACTGCAGTAAGACGTGTAAAAAATATTTAAATCCTTAAGATGTTTTATTAAAAGCCATTTTTCATTTTTTAAAAGGCAGAAAATGACATTTTAGAGAGCCATATTTCAAAAATCTTCCAGAGGGAGCATGCCCCCAGGCCACGCTAGTCGGTTGCACCTTTCGTGCTCAAACTCCCTCTCACAAAATGCTGGATCCGCCCCCATAACAGTTTGGAGGACTAAGTGTTTGATTGCTTTACACAGATAAAAACTTAGTGAACCTATAAATCGATATTTCTCCCTCGTCACCAATATAAACTTTGTTCAGCTTGAAGATTTCCAGTATAGACTAGCCAGTCCAAATTAAACGGACACAATGAAACACCATTCTCACCTCTGCTATAAGGCTGGCAACATACAGAGCTGTGAGAGGCGTTTGTTCAGCTGGTTTCATGACCACGACATTACCCGCTGCCAAGGCAGGTGCAAGTTTCCAGACCTGCATCACAAGGGGGAAGTTCCACGGAATTATCTGACCGACCACACCCACAGGCTCACGCCGAGTGTAGTTAAAGAAGGGCCCATCTGAAAATAAAGGTAATATCAATGTTAATAAAATTTATCAAATACAGTTTGAAATGCAGACAGACAGACAGACAGACAGACAAGTTTATTAGAGCTGGGCCCGGTTGTTCAAAGAGTGGATAGCGCTATCCACAGGATAAATCCTTATCCTCTCGACTGAATTAAGCTTAATGGTTAATTCTATCCACTGGATAGCGACTTATCCGGCGAATAGCGCTATACACTCTTTGAACAACCGGGCCCTGTTGTCTATTAAATTTTAAAACATTCTGCTATTTAAATTCACAAGAGTATTTTGTACACTTGCCCCCCCCCCCCCCCCCCCTTCCCGCCATTAGTTGTGTTTTTAGGGTCCCCTCTCGTTTTACAAAGAGTGTTGCACATGTAACCGGGGGGGAGGGGGGGGGGAGGGGGGGGAGAGGAGGGGGGATAATGTCATGTATAAGCCAAACAGGTATGTGCTGCCCCAAAGGGTATCACTTTCAGAATTTTAGTCTCAAATAGGGTATCAGTTTTGAGCCTTTTGGTCTGGAGTAGGGTAGGAAATTTTGATATTTGGTCTGAAAAATTGGGTCATAAATCACACCTTTTGGTCTGAAACATGGTTGAAAATCAAATATTTTGGTCTAAATTAAATAGAGTAAGGGTTTTCAGTCCCGGGCAGCTCACTCCCATCCAAATTTCAAGGAGTATGTATAAGTACTGGGTGCTTAAATAAATGGCCACTCAAAAGCTACTGTCATAATTTTATGACATAATAAAACTATAAATAATGATATGGTTTCTCTTTGGTATTAAAGCAATAAACAGAATTGCAAATTGAAGCAATAGGATGCAGTCTTTTAAGAAGGCATGGTTTATACAGTCACAATTCCATAGTGTCACTGCAGGTATCTCCTTGCTCGATATTTTTATTTTACCCCTCCCATCTCTCCCCCTTCTTGGCACCTGTGCATGAATAATATACTGGAATATCATACTCACCCAGAGGGATGGTTCTGCCGTGAATCTTGTCTGCCCAGCCAGCATAATATCGTAACACCTTAATTGCTAGGGCTGCATCTCCAGTGGCATTTGTGTATGGTTTGCCATTGTCAATGGTTTCCAAACTCTGTAATCGAATTGAGATAATGATGAATGGATACACGAACATTTGCAGTCCCATCTGTAGCCACATGCATCAACTTTGAGTTAAACTTTGACAGCTGAACATATTGTGTTAAATAGAAAAATAAGCAAGTAAAATTAACGTCATTTTTTTCTCTTTGTAATCAAATGTTCCCATATTGTCTATCTTTGCTCAAGTAGTTGTAATATTATTCAACAGTACCAGAGTGGGGTATACAGGCTAAAAACTTAGAGGTGGGGGAGGGGAGGGACAGGGAGTAAATATAACATGAAAAGATGTATAGTATTTGTAAGTTTACTTTATAACAGGCTTTCCTCCAGCCTATGCAATATAAGCCTCTGGCTTTGGCTATTAATTTCAAATATGTACAAATCACAAAACAATAAAGGCAAATTAATTAATTAATTAATTAATCAAGTTGTAGTGTCAAATTGAGAGTTAAGTTGGTGGGAGCACTGTATAAACAGATTTATCTATGCTCTTACAGCAATGTGTTCACTATCTCGCTCAATTAAATCAGCCAGCTTGTTCAAGAGTCGTCCTCTCTGGGATCCATCCATTGTGCGCCAGGGACTTCCGAGGCGGAACGCTTCATGTGCAGCCTTCACTGCCACATCAACATCAGCCTAAAATAAAATAAAATAATAATAATAATAATAATAATAATAATAATAATAATAATAATAATAATAATAATAATAATAATAATAATAATAATAATAATAATAATAATAATAATAATAATAATAATAATAATAATAATAATAATAATAATAATAATAATAATAATAATAATAATAATAATAATAATAATAATAATAATAATAATAATAATAATAATAATAATAATAATAATAATAATAATAATAATAATAATAATAATAATAATAATAATAATAATAATAATAATAATAATAATAATAATAATAATAATAATAATAATAATAATAATAATAATAATAATAATAATAATAATAATAATAATAATAATAATAATAATAATAATAATAATAATAATAATAATAATAATAATAATAATAATAATAATAATAATAATAATAATAATAATAATAATAATAATAATAATAATAATAATAATAATAATAATAATAATAATAATAATAATAATAATAATAATAATAATAATAATAATAATAATGATATAATAATAATAATAATAATAATAATATAATAATAATAATAATAATATAATAATAATAATAATAATAATAATAATATAATAATAATAATAATAATATAATAATAATAATAATGATATAATAATAATAATAATAATAATAATAATAATAATAATAATAATATAATAATAATAATAATGATATAATAATAATAATAATAATAATAATAATAATAATAATATAATAATAATAATAATAATAATAATAATAATAATAATAATAATAGTAATAATAATAATAATAATAATAATAATAATAATAATAATATAATAATAATAATAATGATATAATAATAATAATAATAATAATAATAATAATAATAATAATAATATAATAATA
This sequence comes from Plumapathes pennacea, assembly GCA_964036295.1. Taxonomy (NCBI): domain Eukaryota; kingdom Metazoa; phylum Cnidaria; class Anthozoa; order Antipatharia; family Myriopathidae; genus Plumapathes; species Plumapathes pennacea. The sequence goes on along the minus strand of OZ038468.1, from coordinate 753,563 downwards.
ATAATAATAATAATAATAATAATAATAATAATAATAATAATAATAATAATAATAATATAATAATAATAATAATAATAATAATAATAATAATAATAATAATAATAATAATATAATAATAATAATAATAATAATAATAATAATATAATAATAATAATAATAATAATATAATAATAATAATAATAATAATAATAATAATAATAATAATAATAATAATAATAATAATAATATAATAATAATAATAACAATAACAATAATGATGATATGGAAAATATGCCACTCAGGTTCCAGATGTATAGTTTCATATGGATTTTATGCACAGTATATTTTCTAGTAAAACACTGACCATGTCTATATATTAAAAGCCAGTTAAAGTAACTGTACCTTATCCCCCTCAGAGACATCACATATCTTCTCCTCTGTTGCTGGGTTGAATGTTGAAAATGTCTTGCCGCTGATAGAATCTACAAACTCATTGTTGATGAAGAGCTGGAAAATTAAACTTGGTGTCAGTTCAATTATAAGATACTACAACAGGCAAGTCAGCAGAGTGATCAACTTCAATTTTCTCCTTACAGTAAGGAGAATTTCCCACCTGATAGTTTAGGATTCAAAGACCAAAAAATTTTTGTTTAAAAATCCAATGAGCCTGGATCTAACCCTAACTAACTCCAACTTTGACTGGCATTTTCTCCAAGATTAAAACCTTTTTTTTTTAATTCAATAGGCAGATTTCCATCAATTACTAGTTCAAGTTCCTATTTTCTGTGTTGGAGTTGGATTCAGAGACCAAATATATTTGGTTTAATACAACTCCAAGGAGCCTGGGTCTTACCGTAATCTTTTCTCTAAGATTAAACTTATCTATAAACTCAAATACAAAATGCAAATTCAAAATGCATTTCTTCTGCATGAGCGCCTCCCCGTCTCTCACTCATTCACCAACTCACACTGATCTTCTGCTAAGTCTGAAATCTCCAACTTTCACATGAAGAACATACTTTGTCCAATCTTGGTCTCTTAAATGATAGTTAAATGCAACTCAAAAGTCTTGTAAGAAGCACCAAAAGGTATAATTTTGGTTTGGTGTTGGCTAAAATTCTTTGGCTCTGAAGCAGACTTGGTTCACAGCCGTCAACCCCCCCCCCCCCCCCCACACACACACACACACACACACACACACACACAGGGCCTGGCCATTTCACCATATGGCCCCTGCCCCTGGCCAAATTTCAATGCATGCTTACCTTTTGGTACTTCACCTCCGGGTTTTCATCAATCTTGATCTGTGATAAGGAAAGTAAAAAAATAAATAATCAGCAGATAAATGAACACTGACATGTTTTAGTTAAAGAGGTTGACCCTCATGATTTTCTACATTTTATCGCAACATAAATCAGCACAAACTCAGAAGGTGTATTGAATACGGCAAGCACAGTCAGACCGACCAGTCATAACATGGGTGCCTGGGGGAAAGTGGAGCTCCAGACGTAAATATAAACATGGGTGTGCAAAGCATCTATGATGAGAGGGTCTCTTTAAGCCAAGGGTTGCAGGGCCTTGCCCAAATGTTCCTTTGTATTAAATTAAAATGGTCTAGAAGAACAAGGGGTTCATATAAAAAGCTGATAACTCCTGCCTTGATTGAGATCTTTGCAAATATCAAACTACTCAATGCCATCCTCCTCCCCCCCCCCCCTCCCCCCCAACTTATCCTCAGCCCTCCCAGCAAATATAAAAAAAGCCAAAACTAAAACTGCAATCCCACTTCATATGTCCCATTTCACTCTATCAGAGCTTTGAGCCACGTGAATGCTTAGCATGTTTGATGAGTCAGTAGGGGGTGACCACAGCTTTCCATAACAATACAGCCTTTGTTTGTCTTTGCTTCGCTCCAAAAGCGTTATATATCGGAAAACAATAGAATTAATAAGTAGCCGGGTATTCTAGAGTTGCTTCAAACAGAAATTATGTATGGGGCGCCGTTTGTGACTTGATTACTTCTAAAAGCAAGCTGTTTTCAATGGTTTACATATAATCCTGGATCTTGATTACTTCTAAAAACAAGCTGTTTTCAATGGTTTACATATAATCCTGGATCATTTGTTAAATAATATTTAACAAACATTCTCCTTACCTGAGCTTGTGTTGCATAACTCGATCTTACCAGCACTGGAAAACTTCGCCTCAGAAACACGCGAGAAAGTGTTGACAGTCTGACAGCCATTTGTTAGCTCGCACCCCTTCGAATTATCCAAAAAGTCGATAAGCAATTGTCATAATCGCATTCAGACGCCGAAGTTTTGATTAGACGAACTCAGTGTCTATCAGATCAAACAATAATTATTGTCTTATGCTCACTTGCAGTAATTAAGTTCAGATCGTCGACGACGATTGTCTGATAACTTCAAACTCACTCAAACGTGAACATCGGATTTTAAAAATACCATAAACACAGAAAACGAGCAATTCCTCCATCTGACAACTTACCAGCTGATAAGAAAGGACTCTTAATTCGCTTGTACAATCCTTTCGCCGCAACGGACAGTGAAGCACGTGACGTCAATGTTCACTACCCCCTACCGCAGTCTGATTATATTATGTCAGCGGTCGTCCCTCAACTGATTGACAAGTGAAGTGCAGTGATAAATAATATGGGGCGCCGTTTGTGAATTTATTATTTATCTAAAAAACAAGCTGTTTTTCAATGGTTTGTTAAACAATCGTTTTGTGCTTTTGATTATTTGTTAAATAATCCTTTTCAATTTAGATTATTTGTTAAATAATCATTTCACGATTTGGATTATTTGTTAAACAATCGTTTTGTGCTTTTGATTATTTGTTAAATAATCCTTTTCGATTTGGATTATTTGTTAAATAATCATTTCACAATTTGGATTATTTGTTAAACAATCTTTTTGTGTTTTTGATTATTTGTTAAATAATCATTTCACGATTTGGATTATTTGTTAAATAATCCATTTTCACGCGGCATTTGATTATTTGTTAAATAATCCTTTTTTTGCGGTAATTGCGGTCAGCGGATTCTTCTAAAGGCGGGAAAAAGGCAAGATGGCGGCGAACGAAGCGCTCAATTTGCTAGACTCCCTCAGGTCTGTCATAGAAGCTCGTACTCAGGAGGTAAGAATGTTCACAACCCCAGAATTTCCCTTATTGATCGTGACGTTGTCACGTTTGCCGTCGTACGTGTAATTTATGTATATGTCCCCTCTCACGGCGAACACATATATTTATCCAGGTTCCTTCGACGCCAAATGCTGCTGGTTCTCAACAACAGACAGCAGAATTTCCATCAGCTTTCACCATGAGCCAGGCCCACGTGTCCAGACACCTTCCTTTTTTTCAAAGCTGGCATTCTTGGTCTAGCCGATCTTGACGTTGAAGTGGACGATGGAGTAGTAAGAAACTGCCTGGCTCGTGGTTGAAAACTGAGGAATATTGAATATTTGCCTGAAAAATAAACTGAATACTAAATATTTCAATAAAGCACATGACAAATAGAGAATAGGGAATATTCTAAAAAGAATAAGGAATTATCCAAAAAAAAAAAAGAAAAAAAAACTAGTAGGGAATGGGAATATTTACCTCAGGAGAGCAGAGGAATAGGGAATTTTTAGAGTGAAAATATTCCGCTTCTACCCCCGACTCCGTTGGCAAACGGTTGAATCTGGCAGTGCAACATATGATGATTTTGGGTTCGCTTTGGCGTACTTTCTGATATGGGAATTCCCAGATGCTGGTGTCTGTTTCATTCCTGGACAATCAAGTGGTGGCTTAATAATTATTCTAAGTACTGTACCCGGTATACTTTTGGGCGCGAGATTTTTTTTTAGCGACGGTCGTTGTCTATGAGCATATTGCGCAGTTTTGTGTACGTTTCTAATGCTTATATCCCGGGAGGGGGGGGGGGGGGGGGGGGGTACTCCCATATATTAGCCGTATAGGTATGTGCCGCCCCAAAGGGTATCGTTTTCAAGCATTTTTAGTCTGAAATAGGATATCGATTTTGCCTTTTCGGTCTGAAATAGCGTGTCGATTTTGCCTTTTTGGTCTGGGATAGGTATGATTTTAGCAGAAATATGTCGCCGCGGACATTGCACAGCAAATGGAAGAAAACATAGAGCGGAAATTGTGTTGCAAAAGAACAAAAAATCTCTAAAAAAGGTCTGAAATAGGCACACCCCCACCTAAAATTATAATGAGTGTGTGTAGCTTGGAACTGCACCTTTTTTTTTTAGATTTTTGGGAACACAGAGGGCAATAAATGAAAAGGGCATTAAATAGGATACGGAGGGAACGGCTGGCCAGAAAAATTTCATAAGGCTTTCTAAGTTCGCAAAAGTCGCGTTGCCGAGTCCGTTGCGTGCTAGACGTCTCATCGTTCAAAGACATTAATCCAGTGATCAACTTTAATTTTCTCTTTCAGTTTCTCACCAGAAATATGTAATACAGTGTGGAGAATTTGCTGCTTGGTTCAATCAGACGAAAGCTGATTCGTCTATCAATTCTTGTTATACTCACTCATACATTTTTTTTCTTGAATGAGTAGAAGAATTTGGGTCAAAAAGAGAGGAATATTTTTCTACAGGTATATGAAGAGGGTGGCTCTATTTCGAACGGTTTGAAAGTAGGGGCGAAGCCTCCCCGTAAAAAAAAATTACTTTTTGAAATGGCGCGTTAGCTGCTTGGCCAAACAAGAAATCGGAAAATTTGCAAGAAATATCATTGAATAGAACTAAAATTTACGCTGAGGTTTTTAGATTTTTATTTATTTTTTATTTTTTTATTTTGTTCTTCCATTTTGCACACCTGTTTTTGGCCCGGGAGTTGAACGTGCGCGCGTGCAAATTGAGATGCGAATTACCGGGAATACGAATTGCACGTGCAGCGCCGGTTCAGCCTTCAGCGTAATTGGCAATTGATACCGGATGGTTTAAGCAAGAAAAGACGCGCTCTTATCGTTGCTCGGTTTTTATAGTCGTACTGATCTTTTCCATTCTACAAATTAATAAATTTCTAACCGAGTTTTTTAATCGAGTAGTGCGCTCCGAAAATTTCCGGTGCTTTCTCCAAATAAATTGCTTTGCATTCCCACGATGTGTTTGAAATGGCTTGAACGCAAATGCACGTGTTTGACGAATTTTGTGATTGGCTGGCAATCGTTTCACACCTCAGTGACAATTCCTCAGGGAAATTTTTAAATACGCGGCCGCTTCACATGGGTCACCAGAACCTCCAAGTCACTCACTGTGAGCAGTTGCTGCTGAGAGAAGACGAGCGAAGAAAGGCAACGAAGACGAAGGACGCAACTTTTCAACGTGTGTTCGCTTCAGTCAAGTTTCAGCAGCAGGAGCTGCGATAACACAGCCTTTCTGCACAGCGCGCGGGCGATTTAAACTTGGCGCGGAATATTTTGGAGAAGACAACAACCAAATTCCAAGGACCAGGTAAGTTTATCCAGTTTTTATTTGAAGTTCTCTTTTCTGTGTTTAAATTTCCCTGTTCAAAATGTGAATTAGCGGAAGATAAATTTAACTGCGGGAACTGTTTCTCGACGAGCTTGCAGGCTCTAGTTTTTTTTTTTTTTTTTTTTTTTTTTTGCTGTTTAGCTACCTTCGGAGTCGCCACGTGGACCGAAAGTTTTTTCTTTTACAAGTCGAAGGTTCGCTGAATTTTCAGTAAATGTGTGCTTTGAGAAACGGGTAATTTATATTTTGTTCGCTTATAGTTTTGGTCCCCCAGCTTTGTAACATTTTTATTGACCATTTGGTTGCATTTTTGTTTAAATATTTGTATTTTTTAATTCTTTTATTTAGCTTGCCACATGTCCATCGGTGCAGAACGGAATCTCAGAATTATTCGCCCAAAACTAAGCTGGCCAAGGCTTTCTTTAAGAAGTGAGGTGAGTGTCGCATCAGAGCAATATTTATTCTTCTTCTCATTTCTTAACTATTTTCTTTCTTTTATTTTCACTTCCTCCTTCGTCACGGCTTTAAAAATTTCTTTGTTTCATCTTCTCCGCCTCGTCGTCTTGTTGCTTCTGGTTTCTCATCTTTCTCTTGCGCGTGTCTTGTTTTCGTATATAGCAGTAATTTTTTTCCGCTTTTGTCTGTCTTCATCTTATTTTTTGTCGTCTTCTGTACTTCGTTTTTTGTCGTTCGCTTTGATATTCACCTCTTTGGTCTTTCCTTTGTTTGTTTCGGCTTTCCATCTTTGTCTTTGTCGCGTCTTTTCCTTTTATGTTCACCCAGAAGACCCAGGAAATGCTTATATAACACTTTCTTTTATTCATTTTTCGTCGCCAGCATTTTCCGTAAACATGCCGTGAAACGAAAACCGTACAGCCAGCAACTCCGCCAATCATCCAGCCACACAACCAGTCACCCAGCCACTCGGCCTGTCTAAACTTTGATGTCTGCCAAGCACCAGGACAAGGACAAAAATCCCTTGCATCATGGTCGCGCCGTGTCTTCAGTGTACGGTAATAAGAGTTTTCTTTCTTCTGGTCAGTTTGACTCGTCACTTTCAAAAAAAAAAGTAATACACGGCGGTACACACTTCGTCCTTGAGGTATATTTTCATTTTTTGTGATGATGTCCAACTGGCCAGATTTCAGGCCTTATAGTATAACCTAAGTTAGGCGGAAACTCCGAGTGCATCACGCGGTCGCGATGGGAACACGTGCATCATGGATCCGGCTAGCTGTAGCTAGGACAGAAGAACGGGGGAGGCAGAATTAAGGGATGGGTGCGAGACCCTGTGGACACGAGCCCGTGTTGGGTGTTGATCCGGGGTAAAGTGACCGCTTTGGTCGGCCGTTCTTAGTCAGTTAATCTGTCCTCGTTAACAGGAAGAATCAAAGGTACTTTTGTGTTAGCGTTCACAGAATATGACTGAAGAAGGGCCATTTGACTGGGGTTGGTGGCTGACATTCGGGTAACACTCCAACTTGGGGGCGTTCGTGCGGGCAGGGCCTTAGTAAGGGACTGGGAAAAACTCTCGCACAACTTGGTCAACTCTGGGATTGTCCCACGTCAGTGAAGAAGGTAATAGAGTTTTTCTTCTGGCCTGTTTGACTCGTCACCAAAAAAAACACAAAACAAAAAACCGTTGGTAATTAATTTTGTTCGCATGACGATGTCCAACCGGTCAGGTTCCAGGCCCTATAGGTTAGTTAAGATAATCTAGCTAGGCAGTCGGTGAACACGAGTCTTTACGAATATTCCCGAGTCTTGACGAGTTACCACGAGTCTTCACGAGTTTCCACGAGTCCTTACGAGTCTTCACGAGTCTTCGCGGCGGCAATTCGGGCATCGCGAATACGGCTGAACAAACGTGCCAGAGGGGGGGAAAGGGTATTGACTAAGGGCTTGGGAAAAACTCTTCCACAACCTGGTCGACGCGCACTTCGAGCCCACTCATCAGTGAAGAAGGTAATAGAGTTTTTCTTCTAGTCAGTCTGACTCGTCACTTCAAAAATAAGCGTCGTTTTTTCTCGGTACGCGGAGGAAGTGAAGTTTAAGTTCTCGAGGTATAGTTTTATGTTTTTGTGACGGTGTCCGACTGACCGGGTTCCAAGCCCTTTTCCGTGAGTCGGTCGCGGTTCGGAAACTACAATCGTGCGTCGGAGGAACTACAAGTTTATCAAAGATTCGGACCTGAAGAGAAGGAGTGGGCGGATGTAGGGGTGTCTATATCTAGTATAATCTAGTATAAGGCCTGAGGAAAACTCTTCCACAACTTGGTTCAGGACAGCGCAGCGGGATGGTGGTATGTATATTTTCTTTGTATTTTAGGAGTAGGGGTAGGTTTTTCCCCTTTTTTCTTCGTTTTCCCTTGGGGTGGTTTCTTTGGTCTCTGATATTTATTCTCGTCGTCTCTTCACCTCGTCGTCATCACCTCGTCGTCGTCACCTCGTCGTCGGATAACAGTGGTCCGAGAACGCGTGTCTTTGGAACAAAGGCATACAATGGCATGTGTGGTTTATGTATACGATTGTGACCATACTTTAGGCGATTGTCTTCTGAAAGGTTGTATAATATTTAATTCCGTTGCATAATTGTGTAGGCGTTTGCATTCGGATTAATAACATTAAACATTCTTTATGTATGTGTCTGATCGAAGCAGTAACTGGGTTCCCTGGGGTCTATGATAGTATACATTTAGGCGATTTTTGCAATCGTTTTTGGATTCGTCTTCATATTTCATTTGCCTTCACGTTTTGCCTTTTGGAGCAACGCTCGTCGTTTACGTCCTTCAGCAGCTTTTTGAGAAACCATTCAGCGTTTGGCACCTTTTTGCCTTTTGAACATCGACTGTCTTTGTGTTTCGTGTTGGCACCTTTTTGCCTTTTGAACATCGAGCATCTTTGCGTTTCGTGTTGGCACCTTTTTGCCTTTTGAACATCGAGCATCTTTGCGTTTCGTGTTGGCACCTTTTTGCCTTTTGAACATCGAGCATCTTTGCGTTTCGTGTTGGCACCTTTTTGCCTTTTGAACATCGACTGTCTTTGCGTTTCGTGTTGGCACCTTTTTGCCTTTTGAACATCGAGCATCTTTGCGTTTCGTGTTGGCACCTTTTTGCCTTTTGAACATCGAGCATCTTTGCGTTTCGTGTTGGCACCTTTTTGCCTTTTGAACATCGAGCATCTTTGCGTTTCGTGTTGGCACCTTTTTGCCTTTTGAACATCGACTGTCTTTGCGTTTCGTGTTGGCACCTTTTTGCCTTTTGAACATCGACTGTCTTTGCGTTTCGTGTTGGCACCTTTTTGCCTTTTGAACATCGAGCGTCTTTGCGTTTCGTGTTGGCACCTTTTTGCCCTTTAAACATCGAATGTCTTTGCGTCTTGCATTGGCACATTTTTGCCTTTTTGGACAACGACCGCCCTTATCCGCCTTCAGCGTTTCCTTTTTTTGCAAGACTTTTTGCAAGACTCCTTCTTTGGTCATCACTCTTCTTTGGAATTCACCGTCATCTTTTGCCTTCCAAGTTTATCTTTTTGGACTTCTTTTTTTGGTCCTTTGCTGAATCATTTGGTCGTGCCATGCCTCCTTTGCTGCGCCTTGACGTCCAGGACTCCATAAAAGGAACGTATTTTTAGTTAGTTTTGCTTTTCTGCATTATCGTTTTGAAGTACGCATATACTGTCTTAACTTTGTAAATTGTGTTTGTTTGTTTGTTTGTTTGTTTTCTCTTACTTCTCCAGATTTCAACGTGGGCTCGAGACAATGATGGTGAACCACAACAGCCTGCATATATCCTTTTGGTATCCTTTTACATTCATCGGCAATTTTACCCATTTTCCTTAATTAGTGTTACATAAGCGAGTTTCCTTAAATGTTTATCTTTCAAGTTAAATTTCTTCAGATTAACTCAGCGACCACGCCGGGAGCCCGCAAGACATCGACTACCGTGTGCAGATCCCGCAGACTGACGCAGTGTTGGGAAACCAAGAACGCGAGCCCTGGGAGAATCGCGAGGTAGCCTTGCTAGTACCCAAACCGTAAGCTATTTGTCTGTCTCACTCGTTGTCTGTTTATCACCACCACACCCACGTGCACACGCTCTCAATGCTGCAGAACTGCCGGCAAACAGATCTCATCGTGTTGCCTATGTTGTTGTTATGTTTGTTTCTCTGCAGAGCCCCATTCCACAACTCCATTATGCAGTCCGTCGCAGTTCCATTCTACTGTTCGTTGATCCATCATCTGATGTCGTGCAAATGCTTTCACGTAAGATGTCTGTCTGATACTCTTTGTCTGTGGTTGTCTGTCTCTGTCCACTCTGTTTGTGTTTGTGTCTGTGTGTCTGTATTTCCAAATGTTATACAGTGTTTGTCTTTGTATTTGCATGATTCCTAGCGTTATTGCAATTATTTTTGTGGTTGTTATAAGCTCTTTCAGCAGTCAGTCGCAGCCACATCGGCGTCACAGCTGCGACCGCAGTTCCGATCCGCAGTTTTCATCCGCAGTTTGCCACAGCCCCATTCTTCTGTTTGTCGAGCCATCATCCGATGTCCTGATGTCCTTTCAGCCTTCATGAGAACGTAAGCTCTTATTTCATCTGCCTGTCGGATACTCTGTGTCTTGTCTGTGTCCATGTCTTTGACTCTGTCTCTGTCTCTGTCTCTGACTCTGTCTCTGTCTCTGTCTCTGTCTCTGACTCTGTCTCTGTCTCTGTCTCTGTCTCTGTCTCTGTCTCTGTCTCTGTCTCTTTCTGACTGTCTTGTGGGGTTTGCATACCTACGTTATTCCTTACGTTATGCAACTTGTTGTTGTTGTTGTTGTTGTTGTTTTCCATTCCAAAGTCTCGTTCAGCACTTTGTTACAGCACCAGGCTACAGATCGTCATAGCCCTATTCAGCAGTTTGCCACAGCCCCATTCCATCATCTGATCTGATGCAGATGCCTTCATGAAACGTAAGCGGGCTGTTTGTGTCTGCCTCTCAAACTCTCTGTCACTTTGTTTTAGTCAGTCAGTCAGTCAGTCAGTCAGTCTGTCTCTGTCTACCTCTAGCTTCTTTCTTAATATCACAGAACTACATCATTGAAGTTGTTGTTGTTGTTGTTGTTGTTGTTGTTCTGTTTGTTTTCCACGCAGAGCCCATTCCAAAGCCCCAATCAGTTCAGAACGTTTCAGCCCTGTTCGTCAGTATATCATCATATGACAACGATGCCTTCACGAAAACGTAAGTTCTTTCTGTCTGTCGGACACTTGGTCATTGTCTGTCGGACTCGCTCTGTTCCTGCCTCGTCTGTCTCCATGTGTGTCTGCCTGCCTCTAAGCCTCTAGTTTCTAACATCGCAGGACTGCTTAATGCAATCGTTGTTATTATTGTGTTTGTTTTTCATGCAGAGCCCGTTCCAGACCTTCATTCTGCAGTTAATCGTAGCACCATTATGTGAGTTCGTCACAGCCCCAACCAAGTTTGTCACAGCCTCATATTCTAGTTTTCGTCACAGCCTCGTATCATGTTCTTCGAATGCCATATTACCGCTGGTCGCAGCCCCCATGGTGTATAGTTCGCCGTCGCAGCCCCAACCTGCCGTCCAGCGCAGTAATACTCTTCAATTCGTCACAGGCCTCGTTCGTTCGTCCATCTGTCATATGACGTCATTCAGAGCCGCGCCTTCTTACAAAGGGTGAGTACAACTGATAGTTACTTCAAAGAGCGAAATGTGATGTCGTCCCCACACAGACCCGAATGCGAGTGGCGCTTGTTTAGTGAAAGACAGACAGACAGACAAAGAATAAGACGGACACGGGCTGAAGTTGATGTTGGGAAGCCTTTTATAAGAAAGAAAGTAACTAGGGCTTTGTCTTTGTAATGTTTGTTAGTTTGATATGCGGGAGAGTAATGATCTACTTGGAAATGACAGTACACAGTTGCTCTCTTGCTCGTTTGCTTGATTTTTTTTATTGTAATTCACTATCCGTAGGAGAGGGGCACAGGCAGACAATTCAAACAAAGAAAACAAGACCAGGACTTTGTGTCTACAATAGTTTATAGTCTCGCATTATATACTTTAGGCGTCCAAAACAAACCAGATGACGTGAATAGATAGAGAGACCAGAATTTAAGCAAGATTTGAGAAGCGCTCGCGTCGTGGAATATTGATTCAGTTTCGTTTCATCAGCACAAAGACAAAAAATTATACTTTCGTACTCATGATCGGTCCTCTTTAGTTTTGTTCATATATCACCAATTAAGTAACTATGGTAATTCACAAGTGCTAGTCGATGAAAAGCAAGCGTGGATTGCAACATTAAAGTGTTTTGAAGCCACTGTCTTATTTTTATTGTGTCACTTTTCAACCCTTTCACTCTTGAGACGCTAGATTTACACTGCACAGTCAGTAATACGAGCAGAACAACACTGATAGCTCGCCGAGATGAATGCTGATTTAAACCTGCAACACTTGCGAGTTTTCTTACATGATTGAGATAATGAGCTCAGGAGTGAATGGGTTATGAGCGGTTTTTGTCGGTTCTCTCTCTTTGTCTTGTGCCCCGGGCTCTGTGGACTTTCGTCTCTGCAGCTGTTGATCTTTCTCTGTTCCTGTTTCTTTTTTCTGCGCGTTTGTCTGTTTGTCCCTGTCTGACTCTATTTCAATTATCAAAACTTTTTCTCAGTCTGAGCCTGCGTAGCGGTTCTCCAGGGAAGGAGAGGGGAGGGGGTCTGGTCCGAGTGTGAACGCGAGGAGAGGAATGGGGATAAGGAGGGGTTATTCCCATTCCCCCTCCTCGCGTTCGCACTAGGACCCCGACCCCCTCGGTTGTGCCTAAATCGTACCAACGGGAAGGACAGCCGCGCAAGACTGAAAACGAGTTTAGACCCGATTGCCTCACGACCGAGAATCGGATGATGTCGGTAAATCCAAGATGGCTGTCTTCTGTGTATTTCATCAAACGATAGTGAAATAAAAAAGCCTTATTGAGTTAAGTGAAATAACATGGCTTCCTTTCATCATAGTTTAGACGACTATAATACATATTGAACCTCGTGGCGAACTAAAAAATCGTGTCGTACCAACGGGAAGGACAGTGAAATAACTCGACTATTTTAGTCGAGGATTATTTTAAGTGAAGAGTAAGCGTATCTTCAATAAATTCAAGTGGCATCTCTTCCTTTGATGGTGATTTAGACAACTGAAGCGAACTAAACTGTGGAAAATGTGTTTGTGGAAAATGATTGAGTTCGATCGTACCAGCGGGAAGGACAGCGGGAAATAACCAGACTATCTTAAATCTTCCCATTGGTACGATTTAGGCACAACCGACCCCCTCCCCTCTCCTTTCCCGGGGAGCCGCCTGAAGCAGACCACAAAAACTTACTGATAAATTACAAATAACATGTACCAAACCGCGTGGACACGAGTCAATAAGGACCACGCACGACGACGGCTTGGAAGACGACGAGCGTGATTAGTAGAGCCTGGGGCGAGGACGTCTGTTTAAGCGCGAAAAACGTTTATTTGCCAACTTGTACGACGGCTTCTTTTACAACACAACCAAACAATCCATCTAACACGACGGCATCACACATATTCTTCAGAGTCGATATTCGATGTTTTCACAATTATATCATACAGATAATATCATTGAGAATGTATGTACATTATTAAAATCAACTAAATAAGTGGTATTCATGCACGTTTCTTCGCACCGATACCACGGGCTCACAACAAGGTTTGCAGCTTATAGCGGCGAAAATTTCTACCATGCATTGCGCGACTCTTCTTGCCGCCCTTTGGTGAAGAACATGCACATGACGTATGTCCCTAACGCAACGCACCTAACGCAACACCTAACGCAACTGTCAGTTCCTGGAGATATCGTCTATTTGTTGTAAACACAAACCATGGACAGGAATTCCTAATAAAACCAAAAATAGATATGTTCCGATTAAAGTTACACGTCCTTTAGTTCAAATGGAATTGCCCCTCGCGGAGTAATGTGTCCTTTTATACATCTCGGATAGAGCGCCGTCGTTTGACTGACAAAAAGGTACGCTGCACTAGGGTGTGTAGAGCTAAAACAATGAGTAATACATGACTTCGGGCCCCTGTGCAGATTGCAGGTTGTTCTGTGGAGGAAAGCCAAGCTGAGGGGCGGCGAAGGCTGGCGGGGTGTTTCTTACAGTCTCTGTGATTGGCGGGGTGATTCTTACAGCCTCTGTGATTGGCTGCGAGCTCGGCAAAGACTGGAGAGAGAAAGAGATAGTCACTTAGAAAACTAAGTCAATGACGCACTGGTAAACAATCATCAAAACATTTGCACTCCATGGACCTCCAAGAGCGACCACTCAGTGCCCAAAAACATAGAGAACAAGCCCACGTGGTCTCGTATCTGCAACCTTTTTATTTGCAAACTTGTACGACGGCTTCTTTTACAACACAACCAAACAATCCGTCTAAAACGACGGAATCACGCATATCCTAGAATAATTGCCGCTGAACTGACAATAAGGTACTAAAAGTGCGGCAACGTGCACAACTTAATTATTTCAGTAACTGGATTGCGTAATATTCTTCAAAGTTGATATTCGGTGTTTTCTCAATTATATCATACAGATAAAATCATTGAGAATGTATGTACATCATTAAAATCAACTAAATAAATGGTATCCATGCACGTTACTTCGCACCGTCACCGCGGGCTCACAATAAGGTTTGCAGCTTATAGCGCGACTCTTCTTGCCGCCGTTAAGTGAAGCCGAACATGCACATAACGTTGATAATTTCCTAACGCAACTTTTTGTTGTGAATTCGCTGTCAAACACAAACCAAGGACAGGAATTCTTATTAAAACCAAAAATAGCCATATTCCTACTATAGTTACACGTCCTTTGGTTCAAATGGAATTCCCCTTCGCGGAGTAATTTGTCCTTTTATACATCTCGAATAGAGCGCCGTCGACGGATTGACTGACAGAAAGGTACGCGGCACTTGGATGTGTAGAGCTAATACAAAACAAAATACATGACTGAGGGTACCATTGCAGATTGCAGGTTGTTCTGCGGAGAAAAGCCAGGCGGAGGGGCGCCGAAGGCTGGCGGGGTGTTTCTAACAACCTCTGTGATTGGCGGGGTGCTTCTAACAACCTCTGTGATTGGCTGTGTGCTCGGCAAAGACTGGAGAGAGAAAGAGATAGTCACTTTGACAAACTAAGTCAGCGACGCACTGGTCAACACTCATTCGCACTCAATGGACCTCCAAGAGAGACCATTTAGTGCCCAGCTTATTTCACAGTGGAAACAAAAAAATACTTTTCCATGTGCTTGCGTTTTCACAGACGCACAGCGGAGTTCGCTTGCTTTCCATTATGTAAAACCCTATATATTGACTTACATGAAGGATACCGCAGAACGATTACATCGCGGGCGCGCAAAGTGCAACAGTAGGTCAATATATAGGGTTTTACATAATGGTAAGCAAGAGAACTTCTCTGCGCTCTGTGTGCAGACGCACATCAGTTTGTGTTTGCGTTTGTTCTTTGGCAACTTTGACGATCACAACATAACTAACACATTGATCAATTCCAACTGTCACCATCTATGGACAACTTTGCTTTTTCTTCTTCTTGTTTTCGCGCAATAATTGTTTGCTCGAAAATCAAACAAAACGACAACCATACATACCTGAAAAACGTGAGGTGATTCATAAAGTTGGATCCCAGGATAAAAAGGTTGCAAGAGAAGTCCGTCACTTGCACAATAATTAGTAATTTGCGGTAAAGACGTTTCTGAAATGAAAAAAGTAAGTCAGATTAATCATTTTCGTTTGCTGTTAATTCTGGGTGCAGTTCTCTTGTAAGCACCAGTTTTCCTTAATTTGTCATTCCCTCACTTGAAGGCATGCACTTCTGCAGTCTTAATGTATCTCTCAGTCCTCTCACCTGGAGCTTGATAGTTCAACATGGTAAATGAGGGGATCTGTAAATAAAATATGTATACGTCGTATTTCAGTGAACGATTTTGGCTTGAGTTATTGTGCCTAGCCTCAAACGCTTTGAAAATAGCGGCAGACAAATGTTTAATTGGTTACATCGATCTGTTTAACATTCATGTGAATATGAAGGTACTTGCATTCCTTTCACGGGTTTGCTGGCGACTCAAGTCTTGTTTTATATGAACTGAACCTTAAAATCACATCTTAATTTATCTAGTTTTCTGTAATAAATATCCTTAATGCTAGAGCCTCCTGTTCGGATTTACCCTCCTGTATGCCTCCGATATGTTGAGCCGTTTTTCTTTAAAAAATATTGATCCCTGTATGAAATAAACAAATAGAAAATACATAATTATGGTTTCAGTTACTGTATCTGGAACTTGTCTCGTATGACACAAAGAAAGCTCCCATACTTTGACTACCTCCTGGCTTAAAACGACAGAAGTGACGGTTTTGGCCCAACAAAATGCGCTGTACTTTCGCATACTGACTAATGTCCGGGTCCCACGGTAAACGTCGCGCAACGTGATTTTGTATCTTGTTAGTAAACAAAGCAGCTCGACAGCTGAGATACATAACAAACCAAGCCAAAAAACAACAATTCGACCGGGGAGGGGTGCACTCATTATAATCTTGGGTGGGGGTGTGCCGCCCGGTCCTGAAACCCTTACCCTATTTCAGACCAAAATACCTGATTTTCTATACCCTACTTCAGACCTGACTCTAAAAATGTATACCCTATTTCAGACCTTTGTTTAGAGATTTTTTGTTGTTTTGCAACGATTTCCGCCCTGTGTTTTCTTCCATTTGCCATGCAATGTCCGTGACGACATATTTCTGTAAAATCATACCTATCCCAGACCAAAAATACAAAATCGATACCCTATTTCAGACTAAAAATGCTTGAAAACGATACCCTTTGGGGCGGCACATACCTATATGGCTTATATATGGGATATGGGAGTACCCCCCCTCCCCCGGGAACTCGACTCAACTGGTTTAGTTGTTACTGCCACGCCTTCAGGGCACCTTATTGTCTCTGCTTGAATCGAGCTTGACTCGGGTTTGACTCGGGTTTGACTCGGGTTTGACTCGGGCTTCAATCGAGCAGTGCGACTGTTTTGACGTTTCGACTGTCTAATACTCGCCCACATACCCCGTTGTAAGACGTGTTGCTTTCAACTCACCATTGCCAACACCTTTTTTGCGTCTTCTTCTCGATAAAACGTTACAAAGCCGAACCTGTGGGCGCAAAAGAGGATTAAAGACCTTATCCATTTACAGTCGAACCCCGCTATTTCGAAGTCCCACGGGACATGAAGAAAAAAAAAAAAAATTTTCTTTGTGTTCAATGTCCTCGAAACTGGACAAACTCCTACGCGAAAGTATAGTCAAGGTACATTACTGTTAACCCTTTCACAGCTCCTTAGCTCAAATACAAATTCTCCTAATCATTCAAGAAGAAAATGTATGAGTGATATAGTGAGAATCATACGCGAATCAGCTTTCATCTGATTGAACTATCAAGCAGTAAATTCTCCTTACTGTATCACATATCTCTGGTGAGAAACTGAAGGAGAAAATTGAAGTTGATCACTCTCAGGAGTGAAATGGTTAATGTGCATTGACTACTTCTGCATGTAAGTGGGGCTGGAAGAGGTAGTATGACAACAAACAAGTGTTTTGTTTTTCTTGTAAATACAATGTGATCAGCTGATCATGTCATCTCTTCATGCTTTTGTCGAGACCCTGGGAATAGACAACTATTGGTAGGCGACAATAGCTAGAATTCATGTAAGCACAAACGCACGCCTCACAATGAAAAGAGGATTATTGCTCGCGGCTGCGGCGAGCTTAAAAATGGAGGGTTTTTTTTGGGTCGAGAATCAGCACACAGAGGTTTTTCTTGTGTGGCCGATGCAATAATGCAAAGAGAATCTTTGCAGCTGACACAAGATACTGCCAGCGTGCCCAGCGCAGCGCAAACATTCGACCCACGACAAGGCGCCGACTGTACTTGTAAACAACGGATCAAAGTTGGAATACCTTCCACTTTAAAGAAAAACCCGAACTTGCGAGCGCGTAAGCAAACGCATCGCGTCACTAAAAATGCGTAACTTTCGAGAAAAAATATGTGTAAAAACGCACGTTTATGCGTCTAACGCATAGGCTGCATAATCACAAGCAGACGCATATAAGCCGTATTAAGGAATAAAAGGCCTTTCTATTTCTTTTTGCTTGCATTTTGTGTATCACTTGCTCTTCGCTATTTCAGATAAGACGCAAAAGAACATAAAACAGATTAAACACACCCATCTTTCAAAACAGTTTGTTTTGAAACTCGATGAATCAATCGTTGATGAACGCCGTAAAAGAATTAGTGCTCCGATGAAGAGCTAACGGTCAAAACGTCAGATAATATTTCATTCTACTGCGTTCAGATTTGCCTCATCAATCACTACCGCAAATTCCAATCAGGTTCTTTAATTTTAAATAAACATCCTGACGATCGGAAGAATTATTGATGCTCAGATTCTTTGCGCGTGAATTAGAAACTGAAAGAAAACTGAAAAGCGAATCTTTTCAAGACTATGTTTCAAAAGTTTTCAAGTCAATTCTCAAAAAATGTCCACGTTGCTATTTATATCTTAATTATACACGTACAACTTCAACGCGTACTGTTTGCTCACTTACCCTTTGGATAGTCCCCCGTTGTCATAAATTATTTTCGACTCCCGAACTGCGCCGTACCGGTCGAAAAATTCCTTCAACTCAAGCTTAGTTGTCTGTAAGAAGCAACACAATACAATATAAACCCAACAACAATGAATAAACGGTAGTTAAGGAACAGCAAAGTGTTCATCGCATCCAATTCAAATGCGACTGCTTACGAATAGTTCAGTATCTGAAATAGCACTGTGGTATTCTGTGTCATAACACATCAAACCTACACGATATGCGATTCCACCAACGAAGATTCGGTTCGGTATTTTAAGCGCCATCTTCTCGACTGTACTGCTTTGTAATGCTTGGTCACGTGACCGCTCTATTTTTCCTCGCAACCACATGGCAACTATGCTTTTTCACTGACGAGTATATTTATCCCTGGCAATTTGTAATACATGTGTTGTTCCATGAACGCCTGTCCTCCTGAAAAAAGAGTGGCATCCAAATTTGCATAAAATTCAGACAACAGTAATTACATATTTGGGTAGAGACTTGAAAAAGAGACAGTTTCTCACGATTGTCAAAGTTGGAACATTCTCTATCGGTCTCATTATATTTTCAGCCTTCTCCGTCCATACTTTTTGCATCGAAAAAGATATTTTTTTCGCCTTTTGTCCACACTAGAATGATGTGAAAAAAATGCGCTTTATGTACAGTAATTTGTTATGACAAATGGTCAAAAAAATAAAAAATAAAGAAAGAAAGAAAGAAAGAAAGAAAGAAAGAAAGAAAGAAAGAAAGAAAGAAAGAAAATAAACAAAAAATAAAGAAAATAAATGTGCACTAAAATGCCATTTTGTTCCCTGGAGGTTTGTTGTCAGTTTTCCGGATGTACATGTGCGGGGCTCGTGTATCCCCTGTCAATCAGCACAGAAATTCAAAAATGTTCATACAGTATTTCTAAAACAGATCAATACCATACCATGCCAACTTGAGAGTTTCCTCTTCCCGCAGGACAGCGAGAGATTATTAAGAAACAGCGGTGCGGCCTCCAACAAAGAAAACTACAAAAGAACAAGGCTCCAGCTAGATCATCACATAAAGTGCCGCCTGTGATAATGTGGGTTGGCTCAAAATAAACCTGCAGTCCCGCAATACTCTTCCGATCGTTTCAGCTCAGTCAAGAGTAAGTGTATCTTCATTAAAATCAAGTGGCATCTCTTCCTTTGATGGTGATTTAGACAACTGAGGCGAACTAAACTGTGGAAAACGTGATGTGTCCTTCCCGCTGGTACGATGGAGTTCGATCACCGGCGGGAAGGACAGCGGGAAATAACCAGACTATCTTTAACCGCATCTTCAGTCGAGGATATACAGATATACCAGTCACGATTTAGGAACGCGTGTTTCGGGTAGAGATTTTGTAGAACCCTACCGCTCTACCAACCTCGCTTTCAAACTCGCTTTCGAACGCGGATTCTTGTAAGCTTCTGATCTGTCCAAGGCAGTATGTTTCTTCGTTGTGTTTACCGGAGATGGATTTGTGGAATTATTCGTCTTGATAGTGACTGCGAAATGAGTCCGTAGGGAAGAAATACTGATCAATTTCTTCATGAAACTGACTTTGTTTTTCACCACGTGGCGATGTACTTCGCAAAATTATTTCCAGCCCGATTGCTAATTTTCCTCTTATTTTGTCTGCAGACTTAATAGATTTGCTTTAACGAGTCAGATCGATCTGTGATTTTAGAATATCAGTCTGAAGTTTAGAACCATTTAACTCAAGTTTTTTTATAGATAAATTCGCTTTTCGTCTTCGGATGGATGAACGCTGCGAGCAAAATATTTCATTCAACGATTTTTAACTTCACGTTTTGTTGCCTTTTGAATTATTTTTTGTCCTTTTTATCACATATTTTGGTCATTTATGTATTCTAGTTTAAAATAAACTTCATTTGGGAATGGTATCTCGCTTCTGTAATTACTGCGCATTTGGTTTATTTTTGCGAGTCGCTTTGCGTTTATTCCCGTAAAACTCCCAGGAATTGGAGGTAGCTGCGCACGTTATATAAAGCCTGGGAGTGAAAGGGTTAAAGGGTATCAGTTCTTGAAACTCCATTGACTCATTTCTTTATTCATCTATTTTTCTCATACATGTACATACAATACACACAAGTTGTGTTATACATGTACCTACATCTAACACATAGCCCTAAAATGTCAGTCATTTTCTCAAAGCTCGATACCAACTTCTTGAGGATCTGGCAGGTTATTGACATTTTAAGCCAATATCCATACAGCTTGTACAATAAAATTAAAAAAGTAAATCCATGGCATATCCCTGGTGAGAATCCTTGCAGGATCCTCGAGGATCCTTAAGGATCCTTGAGGATCCTCAAGGATCCTACAAGGAAAGGATCCTTTCAGGATCCTTTCAGGATCCTGCAGGATCCTACAAGGATCCTGCCAGGATCCTGTAAGGACAGGATCCTTGCAGGATCCTTGATAATTAACCAAGATTTCACCAGGATCCTGCCAGGATCCTACAAGGATCCTGCCAGCACTCTGAAGTTTCAGGATCCTTGATGATTATCAGGATCCTGCCAGGATCCTTAAAGGATCCTTGCTGATTATCCAGGATCCTACAAGGGCCCTTGATGTAATCAGGATTGAACTTGGTTGTGCTAGAAATGGCTTCTTTATAGTACAAAAATATATCTGGTTAAGGCATTGGCAAAAACAACTGGGAAATTTTCACTCCGAGTACACTGTAAAAACTGATCAGTCAAATATGGTTGTAGTCCGTGCAGTTGCAAAAAGATACTGATATGAATTGAATTCATATATTATGGTCACTATATTCGCACATTTTTTGAACGCGAAAGTAAAAAGGCGCAAAAGAGTCTGGTACGAGATTGTGTGGCACACGGTGTAACACATAGAGCATGCGTGGTAGCTTAGGCGCCATTCTCGAGAAACCGTTGGGGTTCAAGAATCAAGAGGCGTTTGGTTTGCAGCTGGTTTTTTGAGCCTCAAGGTTCATGCTAAGGATCCTTTGGGCAAGAAGATGAAAGTAGAAGGCGCAGCTTTGTAGAGATGCGGTAAACTACTCGTCCAGTTTACGGTTTTGTTGCTATTTTGTGCTCCACGCGCCAAGAAGCTGCTTCGACATGTCTGGAGTTGTCAGCCTCTGTGACAATTTTGTCTTCACATTTCGAATGTGGACATTCAGATAAAAGCGAAGTGTAATGTGGCTCATTCGATTCACGTTAGAGGGAAAGACTTGATCACGAGGAAAGACTTCCAGACGAAGCGTCGGTGTTAATTCAGGATCATGAAACGTGGATTGGTTTAACGTAGTATAGAAAAACGGTGAGTACTCTTAATTTCATTGCCAGTGATCACCTGATTTGATAGAATATTCTGTTATGACTGTTCCTTGACTGTTTAAACCGGGGAACCTTGAGTGACTTTTATAATCCCTATATTCTGCGGCTGTGCACTTCATGTATTTGGATGAAAGTTGTGTTGTCAACAAGGGCCACTGATTTGTCTAGGCAAGATGTGTGCTTGTCTACCAGCCTAAAACTTTAATGTCGAGCACTGCAATACCTAAAAGGCCGCCTATTTCAAAGGAATCTTGGTATGCAATATTCTTGGCAAGTGGCTGTTTTAGTGAACAAGATCTTGGAGCTGTAAATGTTGCATTGGGTGACCTTTGATTGGGCTTGTCATGCTGATAACACACAACCACAAAAATTATTTCAGGAGTGCTGCAATCCCAAAAAAATTATATGATCACTGATCAATATTGCTTTCAAAAACATTTCCAGTAACCTTGTTCATCTAATGCCATGTCATGTGCAATATTATTACTGCAGTTTTAAAGTTTCCTTTCAAAGATGAGTCATAATAGATTAGTTGAAGCCTGTTGTCAATTGTTTATTATTACAGAGTGATACTTGATGTCCTGGTCTCGAAAACATAAGTTTTGATTATACTGTATTTTCTCTTTCACAGGATGTATCAAGAAAAAGTATGGTTGCAAAGTCCTTGAGAAAGGCTGGCATGAAATCAGGATAAGGGGAAAAATGAATTGCTGCCTTCTTGCAATGGATTGTAATTATATCTCGACTCCTTTTTTCCATTTATATATTAATTATATATTTTTCAGATATTATTAATTATAGATACAAGAATGTATAAGAACACAGCTTTGGCACCAATTCAGAATACAATTAATAATAAAACATGTTATTGTTAAAACTGGATAGATTCCATGTCACTACTACAAATTATTTTACTTCAGATTATGAAATAAGGATTACTCAGAATTTATACCAATTTATATAAATTATACAATTTCAATATACAGATGTAAGTTATGAAATCATCTATCCATTTTTAAGGCCTTGATTCTCGTCATTTATATCAATCAAATGAAGTACTGGTGCCATTTCAATTCTTAATATCTGAGCCATGCCAGAATTGCTTGTTGTGTACATTTGACTTTATTTCAGATATGGAATGTGCATGAACACTCTACTTTTATACCAATTTGTTTTTACACTATCAATATAACAATATATTTATGATGTGAAATCCAATAATATATTCAATGTTGAAGGTAAAGAAGAAATTGATTGTCTTCCAAATAAAATGTTATAACAGTATTATTTTTTTATGTTTATTCACTAGCCATTTACCCTTGGATCCCAGCAGTATATGTTGTTGGGATTATCAAGGATTGTGACAGGATTTTGTCAGGATCCTCAAGGATTTAGTGAGGATCCTTAAGGATTTGGTCAGGATCCTTGAGGATCATCAAGGATCCTGCAAAGAATCCTTAAGGATCCTCAAGGATCCTTGAGGATCCTCAAGGATCCTGCAAAGGATCCTTAAGGATCCTCAAGGATCTTTAAGGATCCTTGCAAGGATCCTGTAAGGATCCTGACAAGGATCCTGCTAGGATCCTTGCAGGATCCTAGCAAGGATTTTCACCAGGGATTGTATAAAAGTGAGAAATTGGGGTCTGGGCTATAGTTTCCCTCCAAATTTATAATATTAAGCAGAAATATTCCTTGATAATGTTTCTCAATGATCACAAGGCTAGAGTTGTATTATTCACTTGTCAGAGAGTTACCTGAAACTTTCAGAACAAAATGTGGCAGGAACATAAAAAATGTCCTATCGGCTTGTTATTTGTTTGGTACAAAAATAAACAATGTGAATAATGACGTGCCACGAATTTTAATATTAAAAATGAATATTAATTAGTTGGACCCCACAAATCCTACTTGGACCCCTAAATTTTGGAAGAGGGGGTCCGAAGGACCCCCAGTTTTGAAATCCTGGATACAACACTGTGAAAGTATATTACTTGTAGACAGATACTACATAGCTTGATGCCTTGGAGAAGTACAGTTAATGATTGATGTTACACTGTATATCATAGTATCAATAATTTGTTAATTATTAACAAATTCTACACTTTCACAGCTTTAAGCTCTTGGTAAAAATTCTGTCAAGTCCATTCAAAAAACAAAAATTTTGCATGGGCTGACATTGTAGTTAGACTAAGATTTCTCCTTACTTGATCATGATATGATGTCACTAACTGTGAGCGATTGAAAAGAAAAATACATAGCAGTTACATTTTGAGTCATTGGTCCATTTTTGGGTCTAAAAATCCTGACATTGGTGTTTTTCTTGGGTTAAAAAATCTGGCCTCCAACACTCCTCCCCATCACTATATACCTGAGTACCCCCTGGGGTTATGCGTAACTTACGGAACTTAAAGCTTCATTCAGGCAAGAAGATTGATGCTCACGATAAATCAGGAGAAGCTAGCAAAGAGGCCAGAGCTTTTGCATAGGCTTTTGGGTTTCTGTAGAAAACACAGTTGTTCGCACATGTGTCTGGGCTTGAGTCCCACACAGTTGGCCCACAAGAACACAGTGGTGGAAGAACAATCTTTCTGTTTTGTAGCTTTTCCCTCAGCACAGCTCTCAGTGCATCCACATATCTCTCAGTCTCTTTACTCTTTTGCAGCTTCTTCTTGTCTTCAAGCTTAACTCTAAGTTCATGTTCTTCCTTTTGTTTCTTTGAAAATTCTTGTTCTGTTGCTTTGACTTCTTCCTGCTTCAGCAATTCCATTTGCTTGTGCTCAACCTCAAGTCTCTGAATTTCTTTTTCAACTTTCAGAAATTCCATTTTTTTGCGGTGCTCCTTCATTCGAATCTTCTCCCGTACCTGCTCCCTCTCGATATCCATGAACAGTCTCCTGAACATCGCCATCTGGCCCTTACAATGCTTCCTTGTCTCTTCTACAACTTTGCCTGGCTTAATCAACTGCTCTATAGCAGCAGATCTGACACCTGTTCTGTTCCTTTGTGGGCAATTCTTAACATTTAACGGCCTATCCCTATCATCAATGTCTGCTTCAAAGTGTACAACTTTGCTTTTAGTCGAGGTCTTTGCACAGTCATCTCCGTCGGCGACCTTGTGCTGATAATTTTCTTGTTCCGTGACAGTCAAGTCTTTGATTTCATCAGACCCCATCCAGTAATCGTTAGAGATATCAGCATAATCTGGAGTTTCTCTCTGCTCCTTTGCATCATTTTCCCTGACACCATCGTGGTTCTGATTGGATACTTCGCCCCATATCCCTCCAGGCAACTGGGTAATCTTCTCAATGTCAACTGCCTTGCTTTTGGAACATAACACGCCTCTCGCGTGTCGTGAATTTTGCCTCATTCTCTTTGCATGTTCGTCGAGTAACTCTGTGGCGGCGGTCACAGCATTGTGATCGTGCACCACAGACCCTCTGATGCGTCTTATTGTCAGATCACAGCTATCACGGTAGACACAAGTGTCTCGCTTAGCCAAGCACGATTTTTTCGGAAAGGAACTCTGCAGAACAACATTTCTTTCCAACTCAACAGTCTCGTACGATTTATCCAACTGCTGCTCTTTTTTGACACGCTCAAGCTCTTGCACTCGCTTCCGTACATCTTCCTGGAACTCCTTTAGCTTCTCTGTTTTTCTCTGGATCAGTTTATTCAGCCGCTTTTCTTCAGCCAGTGCGTTCGTTGTGGCTTCTTGAATAGAAGCGACGACAGCGGGTTCGACCCAGGCTCTAAACGGAGGTATTCCGCCAGAGCGATGGCACAAATGACCTTCTGATCGAAAACTTTTAGACTTCTTCTTCCCGTTTCTGGGCTTTTCTCTGCAAGTTGACGTCAGATCCCGGAAAACTATAGCTTTTTTCGGGAGTTCACCAAATCCTCCACCGGACGCCATTTTAAATCATTGACGGTTTGTTTTGAAGTCAGCATCAGATCTTATCGGCCAGGTTGAACGAGAGGACCTAGAAACTATCCTCACGAAGTCCGTACGACTTCTTTCGGAAAACTTTTCGAATGCTCACGACATGAAACGACGGGATCTGGTTCCCAGGGTCTTCCGCGTAATAAATCTGAGCCCACGATCTTTCTTGTGTGTACACGAGTGCGCACGCATAAGATTTGATTATCTCTGCTGACTCGTGTAGTATTTTTACTCAAAGAGCTCATAGAGGTTAAAAGTGTATTTAGTTATTGTGGTGAATTGTTGGATTGAAAGCCATGTCAGACATGGACGACGACTTTATGTGTGATGACGAGGAGGATTATGACTTGGTGAGTTAAATTTCTTGACCAGAAAGGCACCAAGAATGAACAAATTACGCTGTACAAAGTTTACACACTCTCTTTTCACTACTCCACTGTCACCAAACTTATCGACGTAATTGTTTATCATTATTCAGTAGCAAGTGTATGAGGGAGTCAGAGCATCTTATTTTTTGCATTTTTATACAGTCACATAGTTTTCATTTTTTGTATTAGTCCATACGAGTTTGGGCCTGTGCGAGCACTCAACAGAAACACCCATAAGAAACATCATTTGACCCATTTGTCAAAGTTCCCTCTGCTCCTGCATTATTGTATTTTTATGGTGACTTAAACAAACCATGTGACGCAAGTTTTAGCTCTAATTCATCTATCCATGTTAAGCCTGAGAGGGGAGGGGGTGAGGGGAGGGGGGGGGGGGGGGGCGGGGGTGAGGAGTGGCATTATTTAATCATGTTTGTGATCTCCGTCCTCAGGATTTTGACTTGGGGTCTGCCCCAGGGCTGGGTCATTGAACTTTCAAGAGGAAATACAATATCACTCTGTGACGGCCATTTTGGAATGTTGTTGAAGGCCACCTGATGTGGAGAAATTGAATTGATTTGACCCATATTTCTATCCCCAGGGTGGGGAATTAACCAACAATTTCCCAAAAATGTCAAATCCCTACCCCTTACCCCCTCCCTCGGGGCTCAAACTTTGTAGGTGCATTATATCAATCTCACCTCACCCCCCACAGGAATATTCTGAAGACAGTGCTTCTGAACCAGATGTCGACTTGGAAAATCAATATTACAACTCCAAAGCCTTAAAGGAGGACGACCCCAAAGGGGCCCTGGTGAGCTTTGAGAAGGTGAGGTTCAAAACTTTGATTCTCCCAACAACCTAAGAAGAAAATGAGTCAGTGATGTTATGAGAATTCAATCTTTCATCTGCTTTTTTTTTTTGAGAAAGCTACTGCATAATGGTAAAAACTGTTAGGACATTTCCAGGTACTTTGCTGTTCATTTTGAAAACCTCCAGGTTTACATGTTTGATAGGTTGGTAGGGCTGGAGTTAACAGTAAATGTTGTACATTCATAGCCCTTACTAATATATAATTTTGGGAGGCTACATGTACTTATGTTGTTGTTATAATCAATTTAGGTGCTGGAATTAGAACAAGAAAAAGGAGAATGGGGATTCAAAGCTCTCAAACAGATGATCAAGATCAATTTCAGACTGGTGAGCTTTAATAATGGGTGCAATGAACTCTTAAAGAGACCCTCTTACCGTAGATGCTTTTCGCACCCAGTGACTGACGGCAGCCATTTTTGTATCATACAAAAATGGTGGATATAGTGAGAAGTAAAAGGGTTGATTGATATTAACTGCTTTTACATTCTTTATGGCATTCAGTACTTCAAAATGGTAATTGAAGAGTTTTAAAACTTTGTCTTTAACTTTATAGTTGGTTTTGGTTTGGACAAATTTCAGGGAATGTTGTTTGATTTGATAGGGAGACGTGGATGAGATGATGACAAGATACAAACAGCTACTAACATACATCAAGGTAATTTGCTGATAAAAGTACTGTAAGGTGTCCTCAAGTAGTTTTGCAACACTCTCTCTCTCTCTTCTCAAATTCAAACAATTTCCTTACATTTCCAGAGTGCAGTTACGAGAAACCATTCAGAGAAATCCATCAATTCAATCTTGGATTACATCTCAACATCAAGACAGGTATTAATTCAATCCACTGTGCTATAACCCTTTCAAACTAAAGATATTCCAACCTGCCCTAAAAAACAAAATGGACAGTATGAGTAGTGTTGGGAGAACTGGTAGTCTGATCAGCTTAAACCCAAGCAAGAGATCACCTAATTCTCCCAACCTGCTCTGAACAAAATGTATGAGTAGTATTAGGAGAATTGATAGTCTGACCAGCTTAAACCCAAGCAAGAGATCACCTAATTCTCCCAACCTGTCCAGAATAAAATATATGAGTAGAGTTAGGAGAATCAATAGTCTGACCAGCTTCAATCCAAGCAGAGATCACCTGGCTTTTTTAATCTATATTCTAAACTAGAGACAATATTCACTGTTATAAAATCAGAAAAGACAATTTTGCCTCTGACTACTCTGTTCCTTTTTGAGTCCCGTCTGACTTTGTACACATGGTAAAATGAATGTTAAATGAGATTCTAATATTATTGTTATTATCTATTATTATTTTTGTCTTTCATGGCAGATGGAACTGCTGCAGAATTTTTATGAAACAACCTTGGAGGCTCTCAAAGATGCAAAAAATGATCGACTATGGTTTAAGACTAATACCAAGGTAACCCTTTTTTCCTGGTCAGTAGCTCAAGGCACAAAAGGGCTGTTATACAAGAGAAAATAAGCTGCAGCTTACATAGGATGTGGCTTATGTAAAACATGAACACCTCATAAATGGTACAAAGTTCACATTCGCGGCTTACGCAATCCGCAGCTTATCCCGGCCGAGGGGGTTTTAAGCTGTTCCTACTTGTATCTACAGTAAGCTGCGGCTTACCTTGGATGTGAAACTGCAAACCATTTATACAAGCAGCTCGCGTCTCGAGTAAGCCATACTCATATAATGAGTCTGTTGGCGTCCTATATAAGCCGCTGCCTATGCAAGCAGCGGCTCATTTTCTTTCTTATAAACAGCCCTGATGTTTGCCTCTGAGATATGTTACAACATAATTATTACACAGTACATACACATCGAAGTTGATCACTCTTGGGAGCACTCAAAGATAAAAATCACATCTCCATGCAGCCATGTAATATCCTGTACAGCATGTAATGGCTACGCAATTCACACACCATAATCTGACCAATTCCTCTCTTTTTTTCTTTTGTTCAGCTAGGGAAGCTGTACTA
This sequence comes from Plumapathes pennacea, assembly GCA_964036295.1. NCBI lineage: Eukaryota > Metazoa > Cnidaria > Anthozoa > Antipatharia > Myriopathidae > Plumapathes > Plumapathes pennacea. The sequence continues at coordinate 724,870 of OZ038468.1, read as the reverse complement.
TGACAGGGGAGAGTTTGTTAGACTAGCGAAGATCCTGAAACAACTTCACCAGTCTTGTCAGGTATGAACAGTGAATACTTAGTTCTCTTCTCATTGTTGTGATGTTCTGCAGATACTTTTCGATTATGGATGTGCTTCTGATGCATGCATAAAGTTAAAGTGTCTGTATCGTAAATCAGTTTGTTGAGTTGTCAACAAGTTGGTATAACATGTACGTAAACTGATTGAATTATATATTTCCTTTTGTATATATTTGGACATAATGTATAAAATAGAGTGCTGATGACAGTGATTTGGACAAGTGAAGCACCTCGTGGATCCACAGCTTTTTGACAATGTTATGACACGGTTCATCATCAAGAAGACACAGAAAAATCTGATCTCAATTTGTTAAATGTGATGTGTTTCTATACTCCACAACAGACCGATGATGGAGAAGACGACCTGAAGAAAGGCACACAACTATTGGAGATCTATGCTCTGGAGATTCAGATGTACACAGCACAGGTACTGCTTTATCATAATACAAATGAAAAGAAATTGTATATAAACCCTTTCACTGCGAGGTTCATAATGATTCTCATGGTTCTCCCAACCATTTAGTAGGAAAATATACGAGTGATCTTGTGAGAATTGATAATTCAGTCAGCTGGAAGCAACTTATCAAAAACCTAGTTCTCCATACTGTATAATATATTTTATATCTTGTGAAAGACTGAAAGAGAAAATTGAACTTGATCACTGTCAAAATCCAAAACCAAAGTACTTACACCAAGGCTGTCAGAAAAAATCTGAACACATCGTCAGCATCACTGATGCAGTAATTCCTCTTGGATTTACAGAATGATTTACTTTACTCTTCTTGTTTTTCCTTGTTTAATTTAATTTTCTTTTCTTTTTTTTTTTTTTTTTTTTTTTTTGTGCAAGTCTTGACCATATAGATGCATGCATTTTTCTTATCTTCAACGCTCGACATTAACGCTTGCCCGCTTGCCCGCTTGCCCGCTTGCCTGGGGCAACCAAAACTTTTGGTTGGGCAGGTAAATTCTGGGCCGGGCAATCAGAAACTATGAAACTTTCTATTGCTTGAAGTCAATCTACAGTCTGAAGGGCAACCAACCTAAAACCTTAATGTTGAGCACTGATCTTTGTTCATTTTTTTTCTGATTTTTATTTTCAGAAAAACAACAAGAAGCTCAAGGTAAAACAAGAGCAAATTTGCATTCTCAATTTGCAGAATGTACAATATTACTGTGTAACTAGTTTTATGGATCTCTTTCTTTTGTACATATTGTACAGATTACTCTACCCTACTGGGAAAAAGAAAACCCACTGACAAACCTTTGCCTTTATGACATTATAACATTGTCATAAATTATGTAATCCAATGTGTTGTGTGTGATCACAAAGTTTAAATCATGTATGTGTCCCCAAGTAAATAGGTTGTGTTTAAAGCTGTGTGTCCACCAGCCTGGGCTTAAACCAGGCATTCCTGTAGATTTCCCAATAATTTGCTATCTGGGCTGGTGTCTCATGGTTACAACACTTCATTTTAGTTTAGCTGCCAAATGTATTTTATTGCACCTTGGACACATACTGGTTAATATAGATTTAGAAAAAGCTCATTGAGACAAACCTAAATTATTGTTGTGCTATATTATTCCCTGGTCCTTTGCATTGTCTTGCTTAAGTCACCTATGGCAAACCCCACCATCTAGAACTCTCAAAGAAGTGAGAAATAGTTTGAGAAAATTTTTACCAAGTTCATTTCCAAGGAAAATTAAATTCTGTCTGAGACAGTGGATAGTTTAAGACAACTGAGTTTGAGATAGTGGCCGGGTTCTTCAGTACGTTGTTGCTATGGATATTGCAGTGCTGTTGTTGTTGATATTGTGTTGTGTTGTTATTGTGCAGGCTTTGTATGAGCAGTCTCTACACATCAAGTCAGCCATTCCTCATCCTCTTATAATGGGAGTGATCAGAGGTACAGTAAATCTGCATGCATTCCAATCATAATATAAAAACATATTATGATCACTTATAATATTATATAGTATTGTCTTTTAGCATATGTCGAGACATTAAACAGTGCATTAAACAGCTGCGATATAGGCTTTTGAAGTTCAAATTGCTTCATACTAAACCCTCTTATTTGGTGTTGGTTCCTTTGATTTGGAACCAACGCTAAATAAGAGAGGTTAGTTAAGACTATCTCGAACTTTAAACTTCTCTATCTTTGCTTTCAGTAGGGCTAGCGATTTGAAATTTTGCACATGTTCTTTCAGCAACTGTGTATATCACATGATGTGGTTTTGAGGTTTAAATGGAAAAGTTTGCAAAATGATGACATCACACTTTACCACTCTATTGGGGCATTATAAATTATAATTTAAAAAATTGGACTCTTTGACTACTTTACAGTATATTGTATTGTATTGTATACAGTCCTTACAGTCCCAAGCTCATAAAATGCATATTCTCCCAACCATTAGAGAGGCAAACTTTTAATTGATGTGGTGAAAATCAGTAGTTTAATCAGCTTTGGTCTGAGCAGTGTCGAAAGCTAAGTTTTCTAAACAGTGTTTTGCTTCTGGTAATCAGGTTTATTTTGTTCCCAGAATGTGGTGGGAAGATGCATCTGAGAGAAGGGGACTATGAGAAAGCTCACACAGACTTCTTTGAGGTGAGTAGTAAGGTTCTGCTTCAGGACCCTAAATACCTTTATAGGATTTTTGCAATACTTTATTTTTTGTGATTTTAGGGATGGATATTTTGTTTTTCTCTATTTTCAAAATTTTTATTTTAGATTGACACTTCACTTTTGCAACTCTTTCTAGAAGTTTGTGAATTCATTGGAACATTCATTATTGATAATTTCAAGTAGGTGTATCTGGACAACAGACAACATTTTACTGGACATATATGAAGTCATGTTTTTGACATATTTGAAGTCACTTATTTTTGCCGACAAAGTTTCACTACACATTGATTTTGCAAATTTTTCACAGTCACAATATGTGTCGTGAAAATTTCATGTACAGGTTACTGAGCTAAGACTTTATTTTTGTGTGTGTTCTGGGTACAAAAGAAAGTGACCAGTCCTGAAATTTTGAATGTCACTCATATATGGTACAGTGCAGTGAAGAAAATCTGCAAAATAAAATGACAGCAACTTTTATTATAATTATATACAGTCATCTTTTATACTATAAGCAATATTAAGTTACATTTATTTATTTAATTTTTTTATGTGATTTTTTATTTTTTATTTTTTTGTTAGGCGTTCAAGAACTATGATGAGTCTGGGAGCCCAAGGTACTGTCTATAAAATAAATTTTCCCAACCATTCAAGAGGGAAATGTATTGAGTGATGTAGTGAGGATTGACTGTTAAATCAGCATTGAGCAAGGTATCAAAAGCCAAGTTCTCCTTACTGTATAATGTGTCTCTGGTGAGAGAGTGAATAAGAAAATTGAAGCTGATTACTCTTGTGGCTTAATACTGGGGAGTAGGTTTTTGAGACTTTGATAACTGTTTGGCTAAATACAGGGTGTCAACTTATCACAGGGCTACACAGGTTTGACCAGATTTTTTCACTGATTGAAGACTTGGTGGTTACAGGATTTCTAATACACTATATTTTCAGAGCTTTCTTTGCAATTGCTTGAAATAGCATACTTCATAACCTGCAGCACATATTTATCATTGATACTGTATTTTATATACTACTTTAATATTGGTAATTTATTTATATTTATTGTTGTTGTTGTTGTTGTTGTTGTTGTTGTTTTTTAATAGGCGGACAACATGCCTCAAGTACCTGGTGTTGGCGAACATGTTGATGAAGTCTGGAATCAACCCATTTGATTCACAAGAGGTACGGGACCTGAATCGACCACAACATACAGTATGCACAGTACAATAAATATTATTGTGAGATGAACCAAGGCTAACTCACTAAAAACTATTAAAAAAGAGGCATAACTTCAGAGCTGATGGAACTTCCAAGGTTAAAGAAAATAAACCTAATTTTACCTTTGCTACACCAGAAGTCTTTTTCCCTTGCATAACCAGGACTTCTGGATGTATATTTGCCCCCCTCCCCCCCCCCCCCCCCCCCAAGTATGTCTTGCGGTAATTCTCCACTGATATTCAGTGTGACTGGTGCCGGGGTATGGGGGTAGCAGTGTTGCCATGGATAACTCCTTGCTAGGGTGTTACACTGTGATTAGACAGCCCCTTCCTTCACCAGGCACCTGGCCCAGGCTCATCCGGTTGATGAGTTTAATCATACTTTTACTGTGTATCAGACTTTCAATGACACTGTTGTAGATGGCTTTCTAGTTTGCATACGTTGTACTTTTTTTTCTCTCTTTTCAAGATGTATTACTTTCCATTTGATGACTCTAGGTTTAATTCTTCCTCAGGCAAAACCATACAAAAATGATCCAGAAATTTTGGCAATGACAAATTTAGTCAGGTAAGTTGGAGCTGTGAGATTATTGTGCTTTATACCGTAAGGTATCATTTTGACCATCCCAGAGAGCTTAGCCCCTTGACCAAGCGGAGCCTAGCCCTGATCTCTCTCCTGCTGACTTGTTTGTTGTCAACTGTTACATGTAAGTGCTTGTTTGGAGTAATATTGTGCAACTCTATTTGCATTGTAGTGCCTACCAGAATGACGATATCAATGAGTTTGAGAAAATCCTTAAAATAAACAGGTAAAATTAAGATGCAGCATTTGGGTTTTAAAGCCGCACTTCCTTGCACACTGGGAAAGCCAATATGATTATTCACATCAATAGGAATGTCTTCTGATTCATTCTAGTACACATAGCTTTTGTTTTGCTGTGAAGTCACCTGTACTCTCTGTCATGTGTTACATGAATTTGATAGGTCTTTACTAAATTATTACAACAGCTGATTTATACTTGGCTGGCTACATGTAATAAGAATGAAGGTTTAAGATGCATCTTATATAAAGTATAGATGTGTACACTAACTGCAAATTCTCCATACTGTATCATATAATCTCTGATGAGAGATTGAAGGAGAATATAGAACTTGATACAGTTGTATTAATGTATATGAAACTTTCTCTTTGACAGGAAGAATATCATGGATGATCAATTCATTCGAGAACACATTGAAGGTACTGTACCTCTTGACGTATTTACTGTATATGCCCTCAAACATGTCATTTAATGAACAAGAATTTATCTGTACACTGTACTTCCTCTTTGTTCTCATTTTTTCTTTCTTCCCATTGTTCATTTGTTTATTTCCTGTGATTTCTATAAAATTCAAGATGGCCATTGATTGCTGGGGAAAACAATGCATGGCATTCATTGGGTTAAACTATGAAAATTATTATATTAGAATCTGCATTGATTGTCTGATTGATTTATGTAGAAACTAGCAAAAGTTGGCTCACTGAAAAGTCTGAATGATATTGTTCTTCAGCTCTTAAAGATATTCATTTCATTTCAGATCTTCTGAGAAATATCAGGACACAGGTCTTAATCAAACTAATCAAGTAAGTACTGCATATTAACCCTTTCACTCCCAAGTTCAAAGTGCAGATTCTCCCAACCAGTCGAGAAGAAAATGTGTGAGAGATGTTGGGAGAATTAATAATTCAATCAGTTGTCATCTTAGCAAGCTATCAAAAGCCATCCATACTGTAATGATGTATCTTTGGTGAGAATTGAAGGAGAAATTGAAGTTGATCACTCTTAGGAGTGAAAGGTTTAACATTATTTATAATCTAAAACTTATAGGTATTTACTGCATAATTGGACAGTACATGCAAAAAAGAATTGCTGTTACAATAGTCTGCTGGGAAGTAGATACCAGTAACGTTATTAAAATTATTTGGTTCACCAAATTTACATTGTGTTGCAAGAGTTATATTTCAACATACTTCTGAATAATGGTACATTAGTATATATCAGTCTTATGTATGTCTTATTTCAGGCCTTATACAAGAATTCATATACCATTTATTTCCAAGGTGAGCTGAATATTGTGACTGTAATGTTTCCCCTTATGAACCAAACTATTTGGTGTGAAAGTTTAGGATAAAACCAAAATAAATGCAATATTATTAGACCAGACCATTGTCAAAGGCATAGATCAGCTAATTCAAATGTTTTAAGTCTATGTTTTGTGTGAATTTTGTCACAGGAGTTAAATATTGACACAGAAGAAGTAGAAAGTCTCTTGGTTTCATGCATACTGGATAGGTAAGTGCAGCTTACAGTTATTATTGTCAACATCTGCTGTGGAGTCCCTGCCTTCTTGATCTTTTTGTTCAACTAATCAGGGGAAGCAAAATAACTAAATAGATAAAATAAGCTAATGACTTTTTCTTCTTTGAGAACATATTTTTTATGTAAATGTTCTCCATTCTCGATTCTCTCTAGAGAGGAGCAAAACTGCTAAATATGACTGGCTTTTTAAATTCTATAAGTTGCATGTCCCTTCATATAATTCACACTTCCACATCTCAATTATTTACAATTATGCTATCCTTTTGTTGGGAAATTCACTTGATGTACCACATTCATTGTTAATCTTTTCTTGCACTTTGCTCCTCTCGGCTGAAGATAAATAAGCCATTGATTTCACTCATGCACACATTCTGTACATTCTGGAATGACTGGGGGAATCCCCATCAAAGATTTTGGGTTAGATTTGTTGATAGCCATTCATTACTTCCCAGTACAATTCATGGACGCATTGACCAGGTCAACCAACTGCTTCAGCTCCATCGGACGTCACAAAGTGCAGAAAGGTGATTGCCATGTTACAATGAGTTAAATAACAATCTAAATTTATCCGAAAAAAAAAATTAGCCATTTTTCCTTTACTGTACAGGTAGCAACTTGCAGTAAATTAGTTTTGAAGCACTGGAATATATTTAGCCATTAATATGGACCATTTGAAGTAACACATAAGACGGAAATAATCTCAGAAATGATCCCCAATGAATTTTCCAGGTGGGAGATTTAAGGCAGAGGTTTGGACCCCACTCAGTCGAAAGACAGAGCCTCTCGGGGTGGAGGTGGGGGTTGGGGTGTGGGTCAGGAAAGTTAAGATTATGATAATGATTTGAAATTATATACCAGTAGAACATATCTACAGCTCTTAGAGCTAGAGATTGAATTGGATTCATGGAAGACAAGGTAAAGAGGCAGAAAATTTGTACAAGTTGGCAGGAGAACAGGAGACAGGGCATGGATGTAACACATGGATATACAGTGTAACAAATGACAGAGAGAGTTGGCAGGTTTATAAATAATTATCTGTTTCAGATGGTCAAGCTGACGTAAAGACTTGTTTTTGTTTTTGTTTGTTTGTTTGTTCTATTCTATTCAGGTTTACTGGACTTGACAGATGGACGAGTCAGCTGAACTCATTACATGTTGCCGTTGTGAACAAAATTGCCTAGTACACATATCTTTCATTTACTGCAACTGCATAAAGTATCTTTAGGTATTTGCAAAATTGCTCCCACTCTATTGTAAAAACAACTCCCAGTTTAAACCATCCTTATGGAAAACAACAAGGAAGGGACTGCTTTTTCCCACTTTTTAATGAGCTTTTGTGACTTCTCAATTTTGTCTGTCTGACCAATAATTTAGCCTTGGGTAATGTACCTATAGTGGTTTTCCTGGAATGAATTTCATTATTTAGAAATCATTTGAAGTGTTCTGGGGTAAACTTGAACACCAGAATTTAAAATTTGAAGAACCTCTTTACATTAGTGTATAGATCAAGACCTATAATTTCATCATTATGACACAAATTATGTCTATAGGAACATGGAATAAGAAGGGACTGACTGTGAAGTTTAAGTATGGTTTTGCATTTGACATTATCAAAGTATAATACTTCAGGGACTGCTACAACCAAACATTGTGATATGATAAAAAACCCTGTCTAAAGAAATGTGCTATGCTTTCCCCAAAGTGCGAAGCTTTAACGCTCACATGGAGGGAGTTTTTCTGTATCCTTCCACATTACTGTACAGTAGACCCATGTTCTGGAATTATGCTAATGTATGCATGAACAGTAAAGTATAGTTTGCATGCATCTGCAAAAAAATTAATTATTTTTTTATTATTTGGTAAAACACAACACTGTAACCATCATTACTTTATTAAACCAATGTGGTTGTACTTTTCATAGCCTTCTTGAAGCGATTAATTCATCATGTGTGCCGTCAATAAAACCATGTTTAAAAAAATCAGAAGCACTTTGTTTGATACCTTATAAAACTTTAGACTCTACCTTTTAAAAGAACACTGTCAATGGTTTTGCTGGAGCAGTTACATACAAAGATGTTGATGGTGTCATCATCTGTCGCTGCTCCCAAACCTAAGGTGAGTATGTCTTCTATCTAGCTGGAACACACTACAAGTGAACCAATACTTTGTCAAAAAAATAGTGATGTCAAGCTACAGTCTAAAGTGTCTCCTGTATGTAACTTATCCACTTGCACGAAAGTCTTACACTAAAGCTATGTGGTCAAAAACTTCAATCTTGCTTTACTCTATACCTAAAACATGTATAAAATGATTGCTGGCTATTTCAATTTTACCAGTTAATGACAAAATCAGTAATAATTACTCCAAATTCCGTTATCTATGATCAATTAAATAGTTAGTATTAGACAATCTTGATAGTGCTATAATATAATATAATTTATGTACATATAATAAAGGTTTTGAAAAATATGGGAACTCAGTCCAAAAGAATCCCATCTAAACTATGTCAGTCTTAACTTAAGACCCCTAAAGAGCTAAGGGAAAATATCTGATATAAAAAAACTACGGTAAAATGGATACTTCCATCCCCCTGTGCTGGCAATAGAGGCAGAGTTGTTATTAGAGCAGCTTCTCCATCATTCAGTCAGTAGTAAAATCACTAAAAGTAACAATATATTCATATTAATTCGTCTTTCAGTTTGGGTTCATTTATTCAAGATTTACAAGTCACGATGAATGCTCCGAGTCCCAGAGTTGCGGTGACCAGGAATCCTGCGCGCCAAAAAGAAGAGCTGCCGCCAGAGGAGGTTGGTTCAGGGTCAGGATTAAACTTGTGTTGAAATGTTTCCTGCAACGAGTAAAAAAATCATGTCAGACTTTACTCCTGAGCAAGCTTGAGAGTAATAACCCCTTTGCTGCTAGATATTTATTCAACTTCAATTTTCAAATTTTTCAGTCACAAATTGGAAAATGTTTCTTTTTTTTTCGTCCCTAGCTTCTCAGGGTTACATACTGCACTGCTGTTTTGTGTTGTTTTTATATATATTCCCTTGCCCCACGCAAAAGAAGTGGTGCACTTACTATTAGGATAAAAATACTGAGGGGTGGATACAGGGGAAACTGTGACTGGGGGGGGGGAGGGAGGGTCTGGGGTGTGCATGGTTCCCCAGACAAAATTGAGATTGGCTCTAAAATGCTATTCCCTGCCATTTTCAGAGGCTGAAAACTGAGTTCTAGAATCTGACTGGTTTGATCCAAGCCTGTTGCTCCCGATTACATAAAAAATTATGAAATATGATCACATTCACATTTGTGCTACCTATATATAAACTAAAAAAAACTTCAAACTTCAAATCATCAACATAATAATATGTCATCTGTGCTACCTATATATAAACTAAAAACTTCAAACTTTAAGTCATCAACATATATGTCATTTGCTATTTCTAATTTCACCTCTTTCATCTATTACCATTATTTTGGTCATTCATATGTGGGGATTTTTTTTTTAATGATTGCACAGTTTGACTATAGGGAAAACCCCCTGCCCCAATTTTGGAAAATTACAAAGTTCAACAAAACTGAAAGTTCTGAATTTGAACTATGAACCAACTGGTAACATGAAACCCATGTTTACAGAGTCCCCTTGTACTGCACCCTACACTAAAATGATCAAAACATTTAAGATATTGTGCTGAATGTTTTGAATTTTTATGATTCTTCTTATAAGAAATTATACATATAAAGATTGTCTCCAGTGACACGAAAGTGATTTTTAGACCGTTGGATGAAAATAAATGCTCTGGTTGTGAATCAAGCACCAAGAGAGCCAAACCGAAATGTTAACGAAGTGTTTTTAAATCTTTTAAAACTGTGTTTTTGCCCTAAATTATTTTCAAGCATCAAAACACTAGAATATTGCATCGGTGTTAATTAAGACATATTTGTTCTTTTAAATATCTGCACTGGCAAAGTGACTTATCATACGTACATTTAGGTGTTTCTCTGGCCTTTATAAAGAGTAAGAGAAATTTGAATAAGTTATGTTTGCCAAGCCGAAGTTCAAGATCAAATTTCTTTTGTTTCCGAGTATTGAATGAAGTCACGCGATAATATGAAAGCACATGATCGGAAATGTGCCTCATGAAATGGTTGCGCAAAGGCACATCCCGAAGACAAGTTTACCATAACTATTTCTGATGGTAAACATCTTGTGATCGACACTCAAGGGGGATAAAATGTTTCAATCGTATTAAACACTCACCCAGCCGCCTCCATTGCCTTCGATCCATCTCAAATTGTTCAAGTAATTCCTAGTCCATGATATTACTTCGTCCACGATCTCTTCTGAACCTAGACTTTCGAAGAACTGAGCCACTTTGGCGCTGAAAGCGAAGAACGACACGACCCTTCCCCAGTTCTCTTGGTTGGCGAAAATTTCGTCGGCCACTTGGAAAAAGACGGATTTTGCATTCTCGGCCGATAACTTCAGTTCCTTGCAAACGCTATCGAAAAAAGGCCCGTTTTCGCTTTCAACTTTTCGTACCAAGCGAAGCAACTTGTTGGCGACTTCAGAAGGACAGTCGTTTGTCCTTCCGACCATTGAAAGTACGACGTATCGTGTCATGAGGAAGAGGGAATCTTTAGCCATGGTTGTTGACGGCTTGTGTGCTGGCCTGCTTTCGCAAAAGCATTTTTTGGTTGTAGGAGCCATGAAGTTTAGCCGTATTTTTAGAGTTTCAAAAGTTTCTTAGTAACGTAGTCGACCAGAGTCAGCACAAATGCGACAGATATACCGCAAAGTTGGGTTTATCTCTCCCATTCGTCGTTTAAATTTACGTCACAATCGACTTCCGGTCGTCTCGAGCACTGAAACAAAAGAGTCATACACTAAAAATAGATCATAACTCGCGCAGATTTGATGACGTTGACACCGTCACACGGGAAACCCCGCACCGGTTTTAGCGATAAAACTGTGAATCGTACCACTTCATCGCTATTTTCTCCTGCTTCGAGCTTCACTTTCGACAAACATGGGTTGGAAACCTTCGCCGAATAAGCGATTGTCGCCTTTTCCAAACGAACTATCGCCAGAAGCGACGGAATCAGGTCAAGCAACTGAAATTACAGAACAACAGAATCATCGAAGGAGAAGGAACGCTGTGTGCAACATTTCTTTGACAAACACGGGAAGTGTATCGCATGTAGCAAACGCTCTGAGGTGTATTGGAGATGAGGTGGAGCGACGAGCGGAGGCACACGCTCAAGTATTGAACTGTGGCAAGCTAAACACTGGTGCAAATTGAAGCGGATTTATTGAAGAAGGAGTTGAGCGAAAGAACTCGTAGAAGGCACTCGTTCACCGGCGCCGGTTCTGTAGCCGAGACTAAATGCCCCGATGTTGGAGTCTTGTCCCGTTTTAATACGGCAATGACATCTATTTATCTGATGTTACACCGCCGCTTGCCAACACACACACCAACCGATTCCAGTGGAGCTCAAATCAACACTGAGCGCAGCCAAGAACTGCTGCCCTTTAACAGAGATAGTATCATGAATGCTTTCGTAAAAGCACTCGATTCCGAAATCGAACTTTAGTGTGAAGATTCTTTGTGAACGGACTGCTCAATCGATTCTAAGCAATTGTAACAGCGTATTTTCTGTCGCAGATTTCAGCGACAAGGGCAGGCGCACGTTTGCGTGACCCAGAAAACACCGCGAGCTGTGAACTGCATGTCTGTGAAGAAAACGCTGATCTGTCTTATTATTCAAGTGCAAGGCAAATGTTGTATATTTTATAACAGGTTGGAAGATTGTTAGGAATAAAAGACTCGAGTTGTTTGGAATAAAGACTTTAAAACGCCTGCTACTTGTTTTCAATGTAAGAAGGGTAGATTTTGAGTCTCGAAACAGCTTTGCTAGCGGTTTTCAAGTTCACATATCAGAAACCAATAATTGTAAATCGGTTTATTAATTGTCTTTTTCTGTTGTTTTTATTACCGGCTTCCTGTATCAAAACCTCAAATAAACAAATGCTTGAAGAATAGACAAGTTACATTGGAAACTGAAGCGGAAAAACAAATACGAATCAAAAGAAACTCGCTTTCCAAAGATGTGCAAATTGTTTGTCATGCCATAGCTGACTGCCCAACCTCTTTTCGCCCGAACAAGCTGCAAGCCATTGTGTGCATGCCGTGACGTGACTGTGTGATCTTCCGCATTTTCGTGGAAACAGCCATGTTGTTGATCAAAGCAGAAGCACGCAAGTCAATACATGTTTTTCACTTTTGTTCAGAACCCAGGTGAACGCAAATTGATTGCAAACTCATGTACAGCAACATAGGGGGGAATCGCGATCGTTCTTTCATGTGCGGTTTTGTGTTTAGTGTGCGTAAACAATATGAGCCGACCGAAGAAGTGCTCTGTCTAAGCGATCATGTCACGAAGGACGCGAGACAAATCCGACAACAGAATAAATCACGAAATAAACGCATTACGTACACATTACGTTCGTTCATGATGATTGCGTGTCGTACTTTGAATGTTGAGTTATTTGCTGCGGCAGAAAGAGGCCAAATCTCTCCCACACAAAGCTACAAAAAAAAAAAAAAAAAAAAAAAAAAAACTTGTAGCAGTTGGGTTTTAAAGTATATGTTCGTGTGTACCACGTTTAGTGGTTTGTAATTCTGCCTAGAAGTCCATTGTTCTTGGCAACCTATTTTTATTTATTTACAGCATCTAATGTAATCTTATCAAGAGATGTTGTTCATCAAGCAGCGCCAGCGTTGTGACGTCACGTCCGTCTTCCTGATTGGCTCGGCCCACGCCCAGCCAGGCGTCGCACGCAGCAAACAAAGAGCACTGACTGGAGAACCTTATAAGGTAAAGCATCAACTCAAAGCAGGGGTCCCGTGACTTAACATCCGGGAGACGTGGTATCCGGGAGACGTCGCATGCGGGAAACGTGGCATCCATGTCAACAAGTCCACACGTATTTTTCACTGCTTTTTTTTGGGAGGGGGGGGGGGGGGGGGACGTTTTATACTTAGGAGGGGCACCCTTCTAGATGAGGCATCCTCAAGGACGGGTCAAAAAATAGCCGTCCTTTACATGTAGTGCCATCTCTAGGGCTATCTCGCCAAGGACAAAATACGTGGCGGGAATTTGACAGTAAACTTGGTCCTCATGGAAGGGTAACCCTATTTTAAGCGTTTACAATGGCTTAAGTAGACAAAAAGTTGTCTCTACTGAGAGAGTTACCCCAGCAAGAAGATGAAAGACAAGAGTTATATTTCCAGACTATGGATGGCCATGGTCAGATATGTATCCCACCCCCTTGGCCTAATATAAGGGGTAGCCTTTTGTTTCATGGAGATTTCTCCAAAATGAAATGATAAGGTGCTTTAAAGTCAATTCCTCTTGTACCATCACACAGTGACTATAATCAGAACGCTCTTTTCTTTTTCTTTTTCTTTTTTTAACTTTTCAAACAGGTCTTCACTTTAGGAGCAGTTTGTTGGAAATTATTTTCAGAAAATGGTGAGTCCCTAAAATTTGACTAATTCCCACTGAAGATAATGTAGTTTCAAACATTTTTCAGTTGCTCCAACCCAAATCAAGAAGTCTCCGAAGTACTGCTATGATCCACAAGCTGTCAAGCTTGTTTTTTGACAAAAATGACCACTCCAGATCACAATTTTACTTCTATTAGTTTATTGCAGTTACATTTAGTTTACTCACAAGTAATATCAATAGAAAACAAAAATATTCAGAAAAGTGAAGCTGGAGAGAGGCCTGGATCTCATGCCTAGATGAGTTTATCTCGTCTGGTAAACAATTCATTTATTTATAATTTTACGAAGATCTTCATTTCATACTGCAGAATTGTTTATCTAAACTTATCCACTGCACTCAGCTCCAAACAACTAGAAAGCATGCAGGCACAATAAACAATTTTCGAGATGCCTGTTTCCTCTGTTTTAAAGCGAGGCCTAGTGCGAAACCTTTCCTATTAAAAATGAACTTCACTTAAAACAAATCTGCCAGTAAAACTTTTTTTTTTTAATAAAATTTTCGCACTTAAGGCTTCGCTGTCGAACAGAGGAAATGCCCTTCCTGTATTTAAACTCTTTTTTTCGGTGGACTTTCTTTAGCTTCGATGTAAATATATTCATGTTAGGATGACCCGTTAAGATCGGAATCTCACGAAACTGGGCCTAGTTGTTCAACGCACGATTAAATTAATCCTGGATTAGGTACAAACGTTTTGTCATCTCTCAGCGTGAAAACAGGCAGGTTTCGCTCATTACTCCGAGTTTCACTCACAAGGTCTTTTTCAAACTGTAGTTGTCAAAGAAAGGTTTTACACTTTAGCCTTGTTTTGAAAGCATCTCGGAAATGGCCTATACATTGATAAACAAAATCGATCTGTCAGTGATTTCCAAAGTCAAGCCACGTTTCCGTTTTGCTGGAATTTAACACTTTTTCTGCATGTGCTCGTGACTTAAGCCTGTGTTCACACATTTTGTGATTAAACATAGTTAAATACTTGCTAAATACTAACACATTTTAAAACTTTAGTAAGTACTGTTTTTATGCAAACAATCACGGGGGTGGGGAGAGGGGTGAACAGGGGTCATCAAATCCACCAATTTGCTCCAGTTCCGCCGATCCACGATTTTTTTTAAAATTAAAACCGAATCCAAAACTGATTACAAATCATTGTAATGTCCAGGATCCAAAAATCCAGGTTCCACCGAAAATCGAGATCCGCTCCAACACTTTTTTAAAAGATAAATCCGTAATCCGTCGCAAATTAAAGATCAGTAAAAAAGATCTACGAAATCCAAAATTCGTGCGCGCGCTTTTTGGGGCTAAATCCGTCTATCCGCAGATCTCTTCACCCCTCCCTCCCCACCCCCAATCACGTTTAATTCATTTCCATTTCATTTCCTGGTTGATCTGCGTTTGAGTGGCAGCAAGGCAGGTGCAGTTGAAGAGCCGCAAAACATTCACTTAGGACATTTCTACAGCGACAGAGAATCGTTTTGAGTTGTTGTTTGATTTTGGGATGTCTGAGAGCGTAGAGAAAAGGATTGAGAACAGAGTTGACGCTCACACACAAAACTGGAAGGATATCAGAGGCAAACTGTATCCACTGGTAATCAGAAAATGCGTGGTCTTGCCAGTTTTTCCACGTGCTCCAACCAAATTTATTCCACAACTGAGTTCGAAAGACATCAAACAAAACAGGCATACTAAAGAAAATCAAATTGGTGAAAACCAGAAGAGCAATTTTCCTGGCGATGGTTGCCTCTCTCTTTATGCCCACACTGGCTCCAGATCTTTTGCTCACAATGAAAATAGGGAGATAAAGAACAAAACTTGTGAGCTGAATGATAATGAGAACGATCTGCGAACCAACGGCGATACCTACCGGCGCCTTCCTCTCATCACCCGAAAATGTGAACTGGTCAGTGGGAAGTAGTGTTTCATCCTCCAATGCATTGTATGTCATGCGTCCGACACCAAATACAGGCAGAACAGCAAAGGTCAGGGAGAAAGACCAAGAAACAAATAAGAAAAGCATAACGCCACGTTTTCCAATCCTAATGTCAGGTTTCAAGGCGAAAACAATCTTGAGAAATTTCTCAAGAGTCAGAATAAAAGAACCAAAGACGTGCGACACCACTGCGCATGTCAGGATCGGTCCCACGATATTACTGTATGTTATCATCTTGCTGTGAACATCGTAACTTTTCCCTTCCAATTTGTCATGAAGCCATTCAATGTGCATAGTTTGAAAACTGTACCTCGCCAACAGCAAACTAACCAAACCAACGAGAACATCACACAACGCAATATTAAGAACCAAACACACTGCCAAATTACCCCTGAGAGATTTGTGACATAAAATAAGAAAAACAACCGTGATATTCACAAGCAGTGCCACAGAACCTGTAGCGTACAGGGAAAAAGACGCTTTTCTAGTGACGTCAGCGACTGCTTGAATGAAGGGGAGAGTGTACTGGTGAGTGTAACATGCGTCGTCACAGAGACACGTGGGCCTAAAGCCGAGTTTGACGAAATCTAATGCTTTGCCGTATTGAATTTCATCATGCCACTTCCACCCGCTTGGTGACCTCAACCTGTCGTCACACCATTGAGACGTCGAGTTAACCTCAGCAGCATCGGACTTTCTCTTCACCAGCGAACAGTTCTTACAGTACTTACTCCAAGTCACTCCTTGAACTGTTGCGAGGTTTTTCAGCTGTAATAACTGTTCGCTAGGAGTCCAGTGCTCGTTGGCAGTCACGTCTAAGTAATTCAGCGACTGCAACTCGTTGCTGTCAATTTTCCATTCACGAAGATTGTTGCACGAGAGGTCACTAAGGAAATTTGAAAAAATAAAATGTCAAGGAACAACAAGTAAAAAGTTATACGAGAAAAAAGAACTTCAAGTTTGTGTTTATATCAATCGCCGAATTTTGTTGTAAATATAAAATTTGAACACAGCTACTTTCAGTATCTCGATTTGGTGTGTTTACGTACAGACTAGTCAGGTTCCTCAGGTCCCTGAACGTTCCATATCCAATGGTTCTGAAGTTGTTTTTGGCAAGGGACCTGCATAATTAGTTGTGAGGTATTACGATAGAGATAGATGTCAAGCTAGTTTGAAAAAACAATTGTAGAATAATTTGTGCCAAAGAGAAAATCAAGAAGAATACTAGTCGCGTGAAACGATGAGGCGAACATTCTGTGAACAAGCTGTTCTCCACTGAACCAATTTGTCAATAAAGATTTAATCGGGAAATATAAAACACTCTTTTCCTCTTTTCCTCTGAACCGTTTATATTTCGTTTTCCGGAAAATCTCTAGTATACCGCAGTATTTTTTCAAGTATATGTCTTTTATACCGTCTTAGGCTGAAGTTCTATTAACTTTCGCTTTGCGCAAAAATTTTGTCTTTTACATAATTACCAGATGATGACAATCACGAAGTAAATAGATCGAGTTTTTTTTAGTAAAATATATATGTTCGCATCATCGATATAGCTTGCAAAATGTGATCGTATAAAATATACTGTAGTGTATGGCAACGTTTAATGTTTTTTGTGAAGGACAAATTAAGATACTCATAAACGCAGGCAGTGCAGTTGCCGTTTATAGCAAGGTGTGGCCGTCGAAATAAATTGTCCTTGTCTTGTGGTATAGCGCGGACCTCTCTCGCTAGTTACTGCACGATATTTATGTCTCAAGTTAAACTTTAAAGAACCCAAACAAATAGTAGAAAGTTTCCTTTTACTTACAGAATCGTCAAACGCTTGCAGAAAGAGAACATCCAAGTGGGTACCTGAGCCAAGTTGTTGTCAGACAAGTCTCTGCAAGAAAAATAATTCAAACGAGCAATGCAGCATTTCTTTGACAACATTCTTCATCTTAACTAATAACTGCGTGTGAAACCATTCTGAAGACTCACAGTGAAGTGAAGTTCCGTAAAATGTTCGAGACTTTACGGGAGCAGTTCATCTTCAACAAATCTGTCGTCAGTGTGCATTTGGTTTTGGTTTTTCCCGGTGAAACTTTGCATTGTAGACCACATGTGGACGAGTTCGTTTTCGTTTCATTCGTTGTACCTGATGACACCAGCACCGTGCACAACAGCAGTAGAACAGCACCAGTCAGTTTTTCACGAGACATTTTGCAGCTGCAGAGAATGTGATAACACACAATACTGTCTCACTACGTTATATAGATGCATTCAAAATTGTGCCTTTATAACATAACTTTTTGTTTCCCTTTCTCTCTTTCTCCTCGGAGATTGCTTACATGTAATATAATTAACTAATCTCCCCTTCCCTCCTCGATTAGCTTCGGCTATCTGCGGGATAGTGTTTGTTCTGTACGTTAATTTCGAATAATAAAATTGTTGTTGCTGTTTTTGTATTATTAAGTGGAACATTTTGCGAGAAGTAGCTACAATACCTTGTGAAGCAGTCAAAGTGTGTACCGACTTGCTATGGTTATATTAAAACAAGAGAAGTGTTTTCTCTGTCAGTGTCGACTATAGCTTTACGCAACTTTCAGTCTGCGAATTGTGTTCAGCCTTTAAAATGCATCGACTGATGATTACAGATGGTCACCCCTATCTGTTGGTCATCAAAATATTTATTAGTGCGTGGGATAATTACCTTTTAATCATCCGACAGGTAATCATGAAGGCGACTCAATGACATGTTGTCTTTAACAGGGTTATTAACTTTTACTTTAATTTCTGACAAAACTAAGTAAGGGAAGAGCGCACCGTATGGAAAGGACAATTATTGTTTGAATCAAATGAGTGTTTTCACGAATTCGACAGTTAATTCTCACCACATCCACCTGTTTGTTCTTGGTATATCGTTTAAATATGAAGTAAAAATATGGGGAGTTCAAATTTGGGAAAAGACAACGCACGTCACGTTTAACGGACATAGTGTACGCGTTTAGAGATCCTCACGATAAGCACCTGCGGGCAATGAGGTATTCCGTTAATTCTCATTATTATTATTATTTGAAAAATGGCATCCTTATTTTTGCGTTGAGCCTGTTTTCACTTCAAAGGGAAGGACTGTTGTACTCGTATGGGTGTATGGGTCCTTGTGAAACTGAGACTGTACGAAGAATTTTAGCGCGTCTTGTTTTGTGTATTTTCAAACTTTGTATAGAAATCGCTCTTTTTAACTGATTAAATTCGTTTCATTTTACACTGGTCTTTGTGAACTGAGTGATAATTGAGCCAATTTAGAGAGACTTACTTAAATACGTTTTGTTTAAAGAGCAATTGGTCTGTATTTAGTCCTTACCAGTATGCCCATCACTTTATGAAATAATGCGTGAGCGTGTTTTTATTGTGAAATAAGAACTCTTGTCCTTGCATCACTCATGAAAACCAGGTTGAAGTTTTCTGTATTTTAAATTCATTTGTATGTCATATTTTTGTGTGGTAGATATTTAATGAACCATGCAATGATGAATTGCGGCAAATTAATTTACTCATAGCTGTATGGGTATATGATGTTTGACAGCTTTTTGTGCAAAGGATTGTTTATGATCGTAAACACTAAAAATTCATTTTCTAGTGAAATTTCTATTCATAAGCACATAAGCACCTGCGAGCAATGAAGTCTTCCGTTAATTATTGTCATTATTATTATTTGAACAATGCATCCTTGTTTTTGCGTTGAGCCTGTTTTAACTTCAAAGGGAAGGACTGTTGTACTCATTTGGGTCCTTGTGAAACTGAGACTGTACGAAGAATTTTAGCGCGTCCTGTTTTGTGTATTTTCAAACTTTGTATAGAAATCGCCCTTCTTAACTGATAATTTTCGTTTCATTTTACATCATTGGTCTTTGTGAACTGTTAATTGAGCCATTTTTAGAGAAAGAGTTAGTTAAGTACTTTTGGTTTACAGAGCAATTGGTCTGTATTTAGGCTTTACCAGTATGCCCATCACTTTATGAAATACTGCGTGGAGCTTGTTTTCATTGTAAAATAAGAACTCTTGTCCTTGTGTCACTCATAAAACCCGGCTGAAGTTTTCTGTATTTTAAATTCATTTGTTTGTCATATTCTTGTGTGGTAGAAATATTCAATAAACCATGCAATGATGAATTGCGGCAAATTATTTTATACTCATAGCTGTATGGGTATATGATGTTTGACATCTGTTCTTGCAAAGGACTGCTTATGCTAGTAAACACTAGAAATTCACGAGATTAAACAGTCCCGGACAGTTTATTGGACTTGTTTTTTCGCTTAATCCATAAAGGCGCTTTTTGAGGCCGACGTGAATATTTTTTATAGGCTGTGAAATTTCTATTAATTATCTTTGTATGTACTAACTTGTTATCTTCCTCGCTGCCATTTTAATGTAAACACATCTTCAGTCTTTTTACCTGCTGATTTTCTCATTCGAATAATGGAAAGGGTCGATTCGCAAATGTTCAAGCATTTAATAACGAATGTATTTGTGGTTTGGGGCGTATGATGATTGTAGACATTTTAGCCGACATACTTTATATTTCTCCCTTCTGTCATTAAATATTCCATTTTATTATACTGTCATATAGTTTCCGCAAAAACGACGAGACATAAAAAAATAGATTAGAGTTCGAGCTCATCATTACTTGTCAGCACAAGTGTAAAATGCGCGTTTAATTCTGAACGAGGACTGAATTCAACTCAGTGCTAACTTCTAACAATGAATTTGTGAAGATTTTCCAAAATTGGATGCACGTCGACAGCTGTAGTGCAGCATATAATTTTTGTATTCACTTCCGTTTTTTGTGCCTTCAAAATATTATTTATACTGCAGTGACATGAGTTTTTCAATTTGAGTTTCTCAAATTAATATTTATTTCGTTGTGTGTTTTTGTTAGTTTGGATGTATATTAGATGACATAGGTGTAACTATGGCAACAGGGACTTCAACAAATCTGCAGGTGGGAGATGAAGGCGAGGGGTCTGGGTCCAGCTCGGTTAAGAGGTGGAGGATGAGAGGGGGGGGAGGGATGGGGAGGTTGGTAAAGCTGTACACTGGGAGCTGAGGCTGACTATTCCTAAAAAATTGAGTTGAAATATTACAATTTTTTTCTGGCCATTTTATGAAGGGTACAGTAAAAGCGTGAACCAACCGCTGCGTGACGTCATCAAACTTTCTACGGTCCCCAATTTCAAAAATTTAAAGTTTCGATGTTCGAAGTTTTGATTTAAAGTTCGACATCCGACATCAGCTAAATGGTACCACGTCACTTAAAACCCGTGACAGTTTTGACCCCCTAAGAGGTACGACGAGCATTGAGGCGTTGTTCATCAAGCAGCGCCAACATTGTGACGTCACGTCCGTCTCGCCTATTGGCTCGGCCCACGCCCAACCAGGCATCGCACGCAGCGAACAAAGAGCGCTGACAGGAGAACCTTATAAGATAAAGCATCAACTCAAACATGGGTCCCGTGACTTGACATCCGGGAGTTTTTTTCAAGTCCACACATATTTTTTACTGCTTTAGGGGGGAGAGGGGGGGGGGGGACGTGTTATACTTAAGGGGGTGACCCTTCTAGATGGGGCGCCCTCAAGGACGGGTCAAAAAATAGCCGTCCTTTATATGTGGTACTATGTCTTGGGCTGTCTCGCCAAGGACAAAATACGTGGCGGGAATGTGTATTATCTGTAGGAGCTTCACGGAACGTCAGCGTGCTTTCACATTGGTGTACGACATTGTTACTAAATATCCACATTATATGCATGCATTCCACTCTGTTATTTGCAAGGTATGCGAGGTGTTACATAGCACGCTGGATGCGACTTTTACTTCTCACGTCGCTAGCAGAGCTTTTCACACTCGGTTTTATTTCCTTCGGCTCAAGTCTTGAGAAGTAATGGAAGAAGAGGCTGACCTAGCCCTCAAGAATCAATCACTGAAGAAGGCCCAAGTGGCAGCCACGCTCAACACAATTTGACAACGAGTGCAGCGAACGCAGAACCAATTGACTAAGTGTTCTCCTTGTTTAGAACCGTTTGGAGCAGAAAGGTAAAGAATTAGAGGCCAAGCAGAAGATTGAAGTCCGCCATGCCGAGAAGTTCAAGTTTAAAGGAACCAGAAGCAGCGGTTTGTATTTAACACTGAGACTGAAGATTTGGTTTCAATCAAAGTCAAGCAAACGCCGTGAAGAGCCATAAGAGGATAACGAAGTTAACAGAGCGAGCTGAGTCGTTGCTACACAAAAGACAGAAGCTTATCAAACTCGGAAATTCTAGCGCAGCTGGCTGGGATGCCGTCCAAGAGTACTAATCCCATGACTGTTGCCTCGGACGAAGAAGACGACGAGAAGATACGGAATGCAAGAGCCGCCGCTAACAGAAAGAGAAAGCAGAAAGAAAAAGAGAGGGTTCAACAAACCAACAAAAGGCGGTATCCATAACATCAAGTGGACAATCCGGATCAGTAGCTTTCTCGAGGTATTTGTATCTTTACGTTGCATTCAATTAAATATTGGTGCTTTGTGTTTCTCATACTGGCCCCACGTGAGTTTCCACGGCCAACTTGGTCGTTGTAGTGTTTTATAGTTCCTGTAGGGGATTCAGAATATTATTTTCGTTTGGTCGAACGCAGTGAGTTAAAATGAATTTGACAGTAAACTTGGTCCTCATGGGAGGGTAACTCTACCTCAAGCGTTTACAATGGCTTAAGTAGACAAAAAGTTGTCCCTGCTCAGAGGAGAGTTATGTTTCCAGACCATGCCGGGTCGACCATGGTCAGATATGTATCCCACCCTTGGCCTACATTAAGGGGCATTCTTTTGTTTCATGGAGATCTCTCCAAAATGAAATGATGAGGTGTTGTAAAGTCAAATTCTCTTGTATCATTACATGGTGACTATATACAGTATAGATCAATACTTGTGCTATTTCAGGTCTGGATGAGAGGCGATGGAGTGATCAATTATTTCGTTGTCACTCAAACATTCTATTTCTAAACGGTTTGGAGAATCAAACGGCTCACTGTTCTTTTTTGTTGTTGTTGTTGTTGTTTTTTTAAGTTTTTAACTTTTCAAACAGGTCTTCACTTCAGGAGCAGTTTGTTGGAAATTATCTTCAGAAAATGGTGAGTCTCTACATTTAGACTAATTCCCACTGAAGATAATGTAGTTTAGAACGTTTTTGTAGAGAACATTTTTCAGTTGCTCCAACCCAAATCAAGAAGTCTCTAGAAATACGGCAATGGTGAACAAGCTGTCAAGCTTCTTTTCTGACAAAAATGACCACTCCAGATCACAAATGTTTATTGTGCTTTCTTCTATTAGTTTATTACAGTTACATTTAGTTTACTCACAAGTAATATCAATAGAAAACAACAATATTCAGAAAAGTGTAGCTAGAAAGAGGCCTGGGTCTCATGCCTAGATAATTTCACCTCATTCAGTGGTAAATTATTTATTTATTTTATAACTATTTACAATTTTACCTAGTTCTTCTTTTCTTACTGTAGAATTTTTGATCTAAACTTATCCACTGCACTCAGCTCCAAAGAACTAGTCAAAGCATGCAGGTACAATAAGCAATTTCCGAGATGCCTGTTTCCTCTGTTTTAAAGCGAAGCCTAGTGCGAAACCTTTCCTTTAAAAATGAACTTGATTTGCATGAAAACAAATCTGCCAGTGAAACTTTTTTTTTTAATAAAGGTTTCGCACAAGGCTTCGCTGTCGAACAGAAGAAATGATCTTCCTGTATTTTCTACTGTTTTTCGTGGTGGACTTTCTTAACTCTTTGATGTAGAAACACTCATGTTAGGATGACCCAACAAGATCGGAACCTCGACAAACTGGGCCTAGTTGTTCAATACATGATTAAGCTAATCCTGGATTAGATACAAACTTTGTGTCATCTTTCAGCGTGAAAACAGGCAGGTTTCGCTCACCACTCTGAGTTTCACTCACAAGGTATTTTTAAAACTAGTTGTCAAAGAAAGGTCTTACACTTTAGCCTTGTTTTGAAACAGGCAACAGGCACCTCGGAAATGGCCTAAACATGATAAACCGCAAAATAGATCTGTCAGTGTTTTCCAGAAGCCAAACCACGCTTCCCTTTTGCTGAAATTTAACACTTTTTCTACATGTGCTCGTAACTCAGGCCTGTGATCACACAATTTGTGGTTCAACATAGTGAAATACTTGCTAAATACTAAACACTTTAGTAAGTACTGTTTTTATGCAAACAATCACGGGGTGGGGAGGAGGGGTGAATAGGGGTCATCAAATCCGCCAATTTGCTCCAGTTTTGTATCAAGCCCGCCGATCTACGATTTTTTTCTTTAAATGCAAATCCAAAACTGATTATCGATCACTGTAATGTCCAGGATCAGATAATCCAGGTTCTTAAAATCGAGATCCGCTCCAACACTTTTTTACAAGATAAATCCGTAATCCGTCGCACTTTCAAAATCCGTAAATAGTATCTACAAAATCCAAATTTCGTGCACTTTTTGTGGCTAAATCCGTCTATCCGCAAATCTATTCACCCCTCCCTCCCCTCCCCCAACTCGAGTTTAATTCATTTCTATGTCATTTCCTGGCTGACCTGCGTTTGAGTGGCAGCAGGGCAGGTGTAGTCGAAGAGCCGCAAAACATTCACTCAGGACATTTCTACAGCGACAGAGAATCGTGTTCAGTTGTTGTTTGACTTTGGGATGTCTGAGAGCGTAGAGAAAAGGATTGAGAACAGAGTTGACGCTCACACACAAAATTGGAAAAACATCCACGGCAAATAACAACCACTGATGTTCAGTAAGTGTGTGTTCTTGCCATTTTCGACGCATTTCAACAAATGTATGAAAAAATTGACCTTGAAAGACATCAACCATAATAGCCATAACTAAGGGAATAGTAAAGAAAATTAAATTGGTGAAAACCAAAAGAGCAATTTTCCTGGCGATGGCTGCCTCTCTCTTTATGCCCACACTGGCTCCAGATCTTTTGCTCACAATGAAAATAGGCAGATAAAGAACAAAACTTGTAAGCTGAATGATAATGAGAACGATCTGCGAACCAGCGGCGATACCTACCGTCGCCCTCGCCTTACCATGTGAATATGTAAACTGGTTAGCGGGGAGTGGTGTTGTAGTCACAATTACGTTGTATGACATTCGTCCGACATTAAATGCAGGCAGAACAGCAAATGTCAGGGAGAAAGACCAAGAAACAAATAAGAAAAGCAGAACGCCGAGTTTTCCAATCCTAATGTCAGGTTTCAAGGCGAAAACAATCTTGAGAAATTTTTCAAGAGTCAGAATAAAAGAACCAAACACTTGCGACACCACTGCGCATGTCAGGGTTGGTCCCATGATATTCCTGTATGTTATTATCTTGCTGAAAATATCGTAACTTTTCCCTTCCGGTTCGTCATGAAGTGATTCAATGAGCATAGTTGCATAACTATACCTCGCATACAGCAAACTAACCAAACCAACAAGAATATCACACAACGCAATATTAAGAACCAAACAGACTGCCAAATTACCCCTGAGAGATTTGTGGCATAAAATAACAAGAACAACCGTGATATTCACAAGCAGTGCCACAGAACCTGTAGCGTACAGAGAAAGGGACGCTTTTATAGTGACGTCATAGAGTGCTTGAATGGAGGGGAGACGGTACTGGTGAGTGTAACATGCGTCGTCACAGAGACACGTGGGCCAAAAGCCGAGTTTGATGAAATCTAATGCTTTGCCGTATTGAATTTCATCATGCCACTCCCACCCGCTTGGTGAACTCAACCTATCGTAACACCATTGAGACGTCGAGTTAACTTCAGCAGCATCGGACTTTCTCTTCACCAGCGAACAGTTCTTACAGTACTTACTCAAAGTCACTCCTTGAACTGTTGCGAGGTTTTTCAGCTGTAATAACTGTTCGCTAGGAGTCCAGTGCTCGTTGGTAGTCACGTCTAAGTAATTCAGCGACTGCAACTCGTTGCGGTCAATTTTCCATTCACGAAGATCGTTGAACGAGAGATCACTAAGGAAATTTGAAAGAATAAAAAAAATGTCAAGGAGCAACAAGTAAAACGTTATACGAGAAAAAAGAACTTGAAGTTTGCGTTTATCAATCGCCGAATTTTGTTGTAAACATGAAATTTGAACACAGCTACTTTCAGTATCTCGATTTGGTGTGTTTACGTACAGACTAGTCAGGTTCCTCAGGTCGCTCAACGTTCCATATCCAATGGTTTTTAAGTTGTTTTTGGCAAGGGACCTGCATAATTAGTTGTGAGGTATTACGATAGAGATAAATGTCAAGCCGCTAATTTTGAAAAAGACAATTGTAGAATAATTTGTGCCTAAAAGAAAATCAAGAAGAATACTAGTCGCGTGAAGCGATGAGGCGAACATTCTGTGAACAAGCTGTTCCCCACTGGACCAATTTGTCAATAAAGATTTAATCGGGAAATATAAAACATTCTTTTCCTCTGAACCGTTTATATTTCGTTTTCCGGAAAATCTCTAGTATATCGCAGTATTTTTTCAAGTATATGTCTTTTATACTGTCTTAGGCTGAAGTTCTATTAATTCTCGCTTTCCGGAGAAATTTTGTCTTTTACATAATTACCAGATGATGATAATCACGAAGTAAATAGATCGAGTTAGTAAAATATATATGTTCGCATCATCGATATAACTTGCAAAATGTGATCGTACAAAATATACTGTAATGTATGACAACGTTTAATGTTTTTTGTGAAGGACAAATTAAGATACTCAAACGCAGACAGTGCAGTTGCCGTTTATAGTAAGGTGTGGCCGTCGAAATAAATTGTCCTTGTCTTGTGATAGCGCGGATCTATCTCGCTAGTTACTGCACGATATTTATGTCTCAAGTTAAACTTTAAAGAACCCAAACAAATAGTAGAAAGTTTCCTTTTACTTACAGAATCGTCAAACTCTTGCAGAAAGAGAACATCCGAATGGGTACCTGAGTCAAGTTGTTGTTAGACAAGTCTCTGCAAGAAAAATAATTCAAACGAGCAATGCAGCATTTCTTTACAACATTCTTAATCTTAACAGATAACTGCATGTAAAACCATTCTCAAGACTCACAGTGAAGTGACGTTCCTTAAAATGTTCGAGTAGACTTCATCGGAGCAGTTCAGCGCATCTGTCCCCAGTGTGCATTTGGTTTCGGTTTTTCCTGGTGAAACTTCGCAATGCAGACCGCATGTGGACGAGGTCTTTTTCGTTTCGTTCGTTGTACCTGATAACACCAGCACCGTGTACAGCAGCAGTAGAACAGCACAGGAACTAGTCCACTTTACACGAGACATTTCGAATTATAACAAGAGAAGTGTTTTCTTTGTCAGCGTTGACTATAGTCTCAGTCTGCGAATTGTGTTCAGCCTTTAAAATGCATCAACTGATGGTTACAGATGGTCATCCACTTTATCCGTTGGCCATCAAATATTCTTTTAATCATCCGACAGATAATCATGAAGGCGACTCAATGACATATCGTCTCTAAAAGAGTATTGGCTTTTGAACTTTTACTTTAACTAATTCCCAACAAACGAACTAAAGGAAGAACGCACCGCATGGAAAGGACAATTATTGCTTGAATCAAACGAGAGTTTTTACGAATTCGACATTTAATTCTAACCACATCACGTTTGACGGACATAGTGTGCGCGTATAGTGATCCTCACGATAAGCACCTGCGGACAACGAGATCTTCCGTTAATTATCGTCATTATTATTATTTGAAAAATGCATCCTTGTTTTTGCGTTGAGCCTGTTTTCACTTCAAAAGGAAGGACTGTTGTACTCCTGTGGGTCCTTGTGAAACTGAGACTGTACAAAGAATTTTAGCGCGTCCTGTTTTGTGTATTCTCTCAAACCTTGTATAGAAATCGCCCTTCTTAACTGATAAATTTCGTTTCATTTTACATCATTGATCTTTGTGAAGTGAGTGTTAATTGAGCCATTTTAGAGAAAAAGTTAGTTAAATACTTTTGGTTTAAAGAGCAATTGGTCTGTATTTAGGCTTTATCAGTATGCCCATCACCTGATAAAACTAACTGCGTGGAGCGTGTTTTTATTGTGAAACAAGAAACCCGGTTTGAGCTTGTCCTTGCGTCCCTCATGAAAACTAGGCTGAAGTTTTCTGTATTTTAAATTCATTTGTTTGTCATATTCTTGTGTGGTAGAAATATTTAATGAACCATGCAATGATGAATTGCGGCAAATTAATTCATACTCATAGCTGTATGGGTATATGATGTTTGACATCTGTTCTTGCATAGGACTGCTTATGCTAGTAAACACTAGAAATTCACGAGCTTAAACAGTACAGGCAGCTTATTGAACTTGTTTTTTCGCTCCATAAAGGCGCTTTTTGAGGCCGACGTGAATTTTTTTATAGGTTGTGAAATTTCTATTTATTTTCTTTGTATGTACTGACTTGTTATCTTCCTCACTGCCATTTGTAATTAATGTAAACACATCTTCAGTCTTTTTACCTGCTGATTTTTATTAGTCGAATAGTAGTGGAAAGATGTCGGTTCACAAATGTCTGATCATTTAATAACGAATGTAGTGTTGTGGTTTGGGGCGTATGATGATAAACATTTTAGCCGCCACGTTTTATATTTCTCCCTTCTGTCATTAAATTAGTGTTCCATTTTATTACACGACTTCACATTTTCGAGTGCAAATACGGGCCAAAACGAGGGCAAAGATGGGAGCGTATTGCACTCGTCGGGAACCAGATCAACTGGTTTATTAGCTTACATGATCAGTTTTCGCAAGCAAAGTTTACGAACGGGTCATTGTTTTGTTCCATTTTGCGCGCGGCGAGTATGTTTGCCCTGCTTCGTTTGTCGTGTAATAAACAATTTATTACACGAAAAGTCGTGCAATACGGCTGTATTTTTACTCGTCAGTTTTATTTTTTCTCGCCTGAAGCAGGCTCGAAAAAATAAAACCGACTCGTAAAAATACTCCGCCGTATTGCACTCCTTCCCGTGTAATAACCTCTTATTCGTATTCACTTCCGTTTTTTGTGCCTTCAAAATAATATTTATACTGCATTGACATGAGTTCCTAAATTTGAGTTTCTCAAATTAATATTTATATTTCGTTGTATGTTTTTGTTACCTTGGATGTATATTAGATGACATAGGTGTAACTATGGTAACAGGGACTTCAACAAATCTGCAGGTGGGAGATGAAGGCGAGAGGTCTGGGCCCAGCTCGGTTGAGGGGTGGAGCACTCAGGGGAAGATGAGGGGGGGGGGGGGGGGGGGGGGGGAGGGTGAGGAGCTTGGTAAAGTTGTACACTGAGAGCTGATGCTGACTATTCCTGAAAAATTGAGTTGAAAAATTACAACTTTTTTCTAGCCGTTTATGTAGGGTATAGTAGAAGCGTGAACCAACCGCTGCGTGACGTCCTCAAACTTTTTACGGCTTTTTGTGGCTGCAAAAGGTTGAATTGGTGTTGAGTGGTGAGTGCAACTGTGAAGCGAAAATAGATGTTGCGAAACTTACCCGAACGAAGCGTTGATGTCCGTAGTTATACACGGCGGTCTCACTTTGTGCTGCGTGTTTCAATTACCGACAAGATGCCTGGAAAGCCTCTATGCGAAAGCAATAATTGCGGTGTTTTGACAGATTGCTGACAGATGAGGCGATTATGTAAACAGGTTTCCGGCTCCCTGGTCAGAATCTTTAAATGTGTTTTTCTCAGTGTTTTCAAAACGCGCAAAAGTGTTTCTTTCGGAAACCTGCATTTCAATGGATTTTAATCGATTGGCTTGAAACTTGGCAAATATGTGAATCAATATCAAAGCTACAAAAACATGTCTCCGATTTTAATTCTTTTTTTTTTTTTTTTTTTTTTGTTCGGAAGATATGTCCGCTTTTGTCTTGCGCGTAGCTAGAAATATGATGGGCCAACTTTAAAAGTCAATAACTTTGTTTATTATATGGCTAGTTTCTGAGCGGGCAATACGCAGGAAATGGTGCATTCTGATTGGTTGTCTGAGCGGGCAATATTTTCCTGTACGGCCCGCTCAGATTCAGTTTGCACATGTGGATCGCAAATGATTACTGGAGTAGATGCTAAACGTTTGCCATAGAAGGCCCAGAAGTTCAATGGGAGGTTTAAACGTTCCGGATACTCACTGTTAAGTTGTGATGATCGGGAAAAGCTTACAATCTGGGAAAATTACCGTTACGAAGAAGGAATCAACACTCGAGGAAAAATTTGCTTGCGACCTCAGCCGTCATTGACAACAAGTGCTGCAGATCTATGAAGGGTTGTTTTACCCCTGTGTTGAAATTGGCACACTTGCTAGGTAGAAAGTGGAAAGCGAATAATCACTGTGAACAGTTATGGCTAAAACACCGTGCAAAAATCAACTGAGTTTTGCAGACATATTTGCTCGTCATGGCGCACTGTGAAGCCTGTAAATATATTTTTCACGATGCACCAGAACTCTCTATATTTCGAAATCACTGTCTGGGACAAAGACGCCGTGGTGATTTAAAGATGTTTAGTTTGCTGGAAGAAAACGTAAACGCTCCACAAGGAGGCAGGAAAATTAATCGGTGAGTTTTGAATAATATAACTTTTAACGATGTGTCGGTCGCGGTGTGTGATGAAATGATTTTCCTTTAGTGTCATTTTGCCTTCTACATTATTGTGTGTGTAAGAAACTTATTCAAAAGAATAAAATATACTCTGAGTTACAAAGCAGTTTCTTCTGGAAAAAGATAAGACTGCAGTTTTTTAAAAGCTTGTGAGCGAGCAATTGCTCGAGGGCGAGCTCGTTTGAAGTGTCGTTGTTTGACACACGCTATCGACCATTTCATTCAGCTTAGAACAATTAGTATTTATCTAGGCAGTTGGTGCGACAGACGCTTATTTTCTTTCAAGATTTTCAAATCGGTAGAATTGTAAGCTGTTAACTGAATTTGTTGTGAAAACAAACGTGCGTAATTCATGCCTGATCGCGATTGATGTTGTTGAATGAACGAGACGAGTACTCGTTGGGGCCTTGTTTTGTGTTTGCCGAAAGATCTAAAGCCATATAATAAATATCTTGTTAACCTCGTTTGCTTGGTCCGTACCGTAAGTTATGGATCCTCGTTTTTTTCGTCGCCTTATGGCCCTCGCGCGAAGCGCGCTCGGGCCATAAGGCGACGAAAAAAACTCGGTCCATAACTTACCGTACGGACCGCGCGCTCGGTTAATAAGATCTATATATGGACAAGATATCAAAATTCGGAGACACCTTTTTTTTCTTCATTGTGTCAACATTAGGCTGAAACAATAAATAATCAAATCAGGTAAAATCTGAGTGACATTGGGCTTTTTGAATGAGGCAAGGTCAAAATTCACTCGGAAGTTGACAACTTTCTTTCTTTAGCAAATTCAAAAAATATAAAGCTTTACCCTAAATCTATGATTGTTGAGCTTTCAGAAAATATAACTTTATTATTAGTTAAATGTAACGCTAGCGCGAAAAATGGGTTTGAATGCATGTCGTTCACGAGGGTATCCTGATACCTTAAACTTTAAACTTTATTTTTGTGAAAGACAAATTAAGATATTGATAACAGCAGCCAGTGTGGTTGACGTTACTTAGTAAGGTTTGGCTCTCAAAATTAATTGTCCTCTTCGGATAGTGCAGTTCTACTTTGCAAGTATGTCTCAAGTTAAACTTTAAACTACCCAAGCAATTAGTACAAAGTTTCTTTTTACTTACAGATTCGTCAAACTCTTGCAGAAAGAGAACCAAGTCAAGTTGTTGACAGATAAGTCTGCAAATATCTCCATAGAAGGAAAGCGAAATTTGCGTTTAAACTCTGCATTTGACAGAAATGTCTTTCGACTGGGCAAAACTCATTTTGGGCATTGCATTTCACCTTTTACTAAAATGTCCCAACCCCTCACCTGTGAGTAAGTTCTGTTGACCATTACTTTTCCCTTCTGATAAACTTCTTCGAGTGTGATGTCGGTACTCGTGAAAAAAGACAAAATGTTCGCGTAGGACCTGGTGCCTTGAATCAACTCCCCCGTGGGGAGTCTCCTGGTGGTTGGGTTTGATTTGTTCGCGACAAGATCAACGTAAACAAATGGAAGTGGCCTGGTGGCGAAACCGCTGGACACATTACTGGATACACTGGCTCATGTGCTCGCCCTTCAAGTAGCTGTGAAGAAAAAAATCAATAAAAGGTCAATTAAGGGTGTGTTTCTTTTTAGGAATCCAAATCCGGATCACAAATCCAAAAACAGATTATCTGTTTCTTTACTGAAATCCAAATCCGGATAGTGAATCCATGTGATCCACACTGAGGACGGATTCACTGGATCATATCCAAAATTGGATACTTTGGATCATCCCTAAGATATCTGATTTCTATACTTTTGCCGGGAATCAATGAGAAGATACATGCAGATAAGTGAATTTGAATGGAAATGTTTGTGTCTATTTGACCTAAGCCTATAACTGCCATGCTTCCTTGTTCAAAACGAACTGTATAATATACTCATTGAGAGCTTTCATATGAGTGGTCACACCTTCAGGTTTCATAGATAGTTTAGGAGTTAATTTAGGGGAGTTATCCAAAGTCTTAGCAAGCTTAGCGTTGTACACAGGGTCATATTTAAAACACAGCAGGTGTATTTAATTTATCATGGTGTTCTAAAGATGTAAAACACTTATGAAAGAAACACTTACTCAAACAGCTGCTCCAACGGAAGGCCAAGATTATCAATCAGCATTTGCCTCACAGACTGTCGAACTTTCTCTAAGAAAGCTTGCGTTTCACCTCGCAGATGTCCAATAAAACTCGCCTGTAATACCTCAACTACAAATGTTTCCTGTAGGCCTCTATTTGTTATGTTTTAAACATTGGCTAATCAAGAAAGCGTTTTCGTAATTCTTGACTTGTAGATGAGGATGGGTGAATTCAAGTTGTTAATTATTGTAATACTTAAGAAATATATATCCCGTGTAATATAGCCTCATCTAAACACGCGGGAAGTTGGGAGAACACGAGAGTAGCGTAGGAAACCACGAGGCCACCGAGTGGTTTCCCTAGCTACTCTAGTGGTCTCCCAACTTCTCAAGTGTTTAGATGAGGCTACATTGCACGAGAATGCGTTATACATTTCTTTTATAAAATAGTTAGTTAAGATATTTAGCCAATTAGGACGTGCGTAGTATCCTAGTTATTTTATAAATGGCATTAGTATATACCTCACAAGTGGATAGTGCTTTTCGCGCGCTCTGATTGGCTCCTCAATCTCGGAATATCAAGTACTGTTCACCTCCACTTCGGCGAATAATTCTTAAATCATACGAGCTTGTGAGGCAGGTCAAGGAAGGGATTGTCTCGAATTCTTTTGGCACCCTGAAGCTTGCATGTTGTTATGTTTTCCAGGGACGCGACTGCATTACTAATTGAACACAGGATTCAATGTTCTCTCGCAAATAAGAAATTGGAAATCTCGCGACGCCAGCAAATTTCTTTTGTGGAATATAATTCTCAATGGGGGTTAGCGTCCCGTGTCAAATTATTAAATTGATAATGAATAATTCATCCGTTGAACACTCGTGACCAGTTTGTTTAAGAATTTCACTGGCACGTTTCCCTGACCATACTCAACTCTTTCACTTCTAAGCTCAGAATACAAATTCTCCAAACCATGAAATAAGAAAATGTATGAGTGCTGAAATGAGAATTAATATCTCAATCAACATAGTAAGGTGTCAAATGCCAATTTCTCTTTACTGTATGATATATCTCTCGTGAGTGACTGAATGAGAACACTGAAGTTGAGAGTGAAAAAGTTCCAACTTGAAAACGAATTGCTCTCAATATCAACACTCATTGAGAGCTTTTCCTTTTGAATGTTCCCCGAGGGAGGGGAGGGGGGGGGGGGGGGGGTACTCCCATATATGAGCCATATAGGTGTGTGCCGCCCCAAAGGGTATCAAATTCAGCATTTTACTCTGAAATAGGGTATCAATTTTAGCATTTTAGTCTGAAATAGGGTCGGAGATTTTGATATTTGGTCTGAAATAGGGTCGAAAATTGCACATTTTGGTCTGAAATAGGGTCCAAAATTACAAATTTTGGTCTGAAATAAGGTCGAAAACCGCAAATTTTTGGTCTGAAATAGGGTAAGGGTTTTCAGTCCAGAGCGGCACACTCCCACCCAAAATTTTGAGGAGTACCACTCCTCCCCCCCCCCCCCCCGGGGAATGTTCAAACCTTTAGGTTTCATTTGTTAATGAAGAGTTATACGCCAAATTCAACTTCGTAGTTAACGTGTTTAAATTTCTAATTTGACAGTTCAGGAGTTGAAAGTGGACTCCACTTTTATAATTTATTTATTGAGAGCCTTTATTTCAGTGGCCAAACCTTTAGGTTTCATTTGACAGTTTAAGAGTTGGAAGTGAACACTTCTGTAAGAATGTACATTAGAAGCTTTGGTTTGAGTGGTCACATCTTTAGGTTTCATTTGACAAATTCAAGAGTTGGACGTCAAACTCGCCTTCGGCAGTTAAAATGTTCAAGACTCGTCCAACGCACATCTCATGGTTATTGATATAGCAGTATTGCAGATCAAAATACCTGAAATTGATTCTATTGGACCCCCCCCCCCCCCCTCCCCCGAATTCCTGAATTGTTGCCTTAATTAAGTTGAGTCAAGATTATTCAATCATGGAGACCGCTTGATGTATTCTCAGCTGTCAGCCCTGTAAATGCTTATGAGATTCAGTGACATATCTAAATATTTTATGTTAATGCACAGATCTTGATGTGTGTGTGTGTGTGTACTAATTTTCGATCACTATTCTTTTCATTACTTAACACAAAATCTATCCTTGGAAGATAATCCAAGTTTAGTGCTGGTCTTAAATGATTAGTGGATCCTGCAAAATATGGTCATACAAATTTCACAATCTAAGAGTTGTTTATAATCGAAACACAATTTTCCGAGTTTGGTATGTTGTCCTTTGACAAGCGTTTTTTGACAAACAGGAAACATGGATTCTTTCTGTGATAGTTGCTGGTAGATGTCTTCCGTTCTCCAACAAAGTAAATTCTCGCTAAAACAGTATCGATGCCGCGAGATCGATACTAATTGACACACGGTCGAAAATTCAAAAGATTATCCCTACTTGGCTCTCATTTAAGCTGCTGCTACGATACACGGGCTCCTAAATGCTCACATTTCCAAATTCTCAAACTTCGTTTTAAATTAAAACCGTTTTAATGTAGAGCTACGATTTCTTCGCTTATATGTCAAATTAAAGGTTGTATAACGTACTAATGCATTAGAGCCTTTTGACCAGCAGATTAATGGTTGCAAACATTACGTCAAATAAAACGGCAGCTCGTAAATACGCCCGCGATAGTCTAAATTGTACGATTCTTAATGAGATTACGAGTCGACATTTCAAACTAATGTTAAATAATTCTTCGCACTTATCAATAAGAATGATGCAAAATAATTACAAACTACGTGCAATTTAGTGTTCTGTTCGGTTTGTTGTTGAAACATTTGAGGTGATTCCATCGAAAAAGAAATAGTAATTGAATTTCTTAAAACTTTGCGCAATTATTAATTACTTCTAGTACATTAAAAAAATAAAATAAAAATAGGGGGTCACCATGAAATAATAGGCAATTTGATTATCTACACGCTTGCACTGAAACGCCTAAAAACATATTGTAATAGTGATTCATTGATAGTATTTCAAAATTGAGTAAAGAAGTTTTGTTTAAATTTGGATATATCATGGGGAGTCGTATTTTCTTAAAATACATGAAATAAAAAAGGGGGGTCACCATGCTCGTTTTTGCGCAATTGTCCAGGAAAGGGCGAATTCACTTCAAAATACGTCTTTCCAAGAGAGGACTGGGACGAGTTTCAACTTTCAAGGTGGCTGCTTCCACAAGGAACAACGAAAAATAAAACTCTTGTTTGCGTAACGAGTATAAAGAACTTTCGATCTTGAAATTTTGGTGGTTCTTAATGTCCACCATCTCAAATATGTTGTGCGCACTAAAGATGCGCAATGCAAAACTAGGGAATTACCTTAAAGTTTCACAAATTTAGTTTAATTATCTATAAACAATGTTCCACTTACCTAGTTTTCCAATGTTGTAGATTTGCCGGTACACATCCTTGAGAGCGTCTAGTCCAGCCTTGCACTCTTCTACTGATCCCACCACGCCAGCTTTGACACCAAACTTGAGGTTTTTTATGTACTGTAAGATAGCATCCTTGTAGCTCTGCAGAGCATTGCGGAAAACTAAGAGATCAGTCAGGTTTCGAGGCACGAGAAAATGCAGATGGCTCGCGAGTTCATTCCCTATGAAACAAATAGGCTGCCAGCAAAAGAAATTGGGTCCAAGCATCCAGTCACCGCTGTAATAATTCGCATCGTAAGGCTTCCCGAAGACGGACTTCAAGAAGAAGCGAATTTGGGAGACTTCTTTCCTCTCTCGCAGCTTTAGCTTGCTTTGATCGATGTCTTTAGCATCGAATTCTCGCAGAAGTTCAAACGCAATGTCTGTTTTGCATTTTAGTTCGCTTGGGGTTAGAACAGTGGCTCGGAACTCGCGGAGAACAGCATCGGGGCTGCTATCTAGGAAGAATATTACGTTCGGGTGAAGTTTGCGATGGGTGTTTCCCACCTTTTTCATAAACGGCTTCAGTCCAATCCTCTCTCAGCTTCTTGCGATGGCTCGCACAACTGGCGGCTACTAGCACTTTCAGAGACTTCCCCTCCACATTTAGATTCGTCTCTTGATAGCGAAATCAAAACGATACCAATAACGAGGCAAGCTATACCCATAAACACGATCAACGCCACGGTCAAACGCTTTAAGGTACAACATTTGGAAGACCCTTGCCTTTTTACGCGAACGACTTCGTCATCTTGTGGTGAGGAGAAAGACTCTTCCGCCTCCATCAATCCGTGCGCTGAGTTGTTTTCTTCGAGCAGAACAGAATCCGTCGATGCTTTAGCCATTTTTGATCACGTTGTGGTCAATGTCACCTCTGAACTAAACGCGAACATTGAAATGTCCTGTAGCGCACCGTTATAACGACGATGTCTCATTATTGTACGTAATTAGGTCAGGTAAAGAAATGCTTTATCAAATATTCAAACCCGGCAACACCTACAGAACCCTATAAAAAGTTTTTTTATAGAATGTTTCTTTCTCAGAGAAGAATACTTGAGTAGAAGCTCTTAAATCTGATTAAATTTCGCGCTTTTTTTTCCAGATACGCTTTTTGAATATCAGTTATAGCGTTTTCTATGGGGTTTCATATTTGATTATTTTGGGAAAGCCACGCTCAATTGTTGTATTAAGTTTAATCAAATTATTGAGGGAGAAAAACAAACCTATATATATATTTTTTCAAACTATCATGATCTAAAGAAGCGTTTTCTGCTTTGAAATTGACTTAGCTTAACTGAACCAAAATGGGATAAAAAAAAAATCAGAGAGCTAAAAATAACGTCTAAAACGGTTGAAAGCAATTAAAACTCTTGAAAGTATTTGAACCGGCCGGAACACATCAAAGGTATAAAATCAAATCATTGTATATAGTTTATAAGAGGCACACTATTTTCATCTGGTCGAATAAGTTAAAGAATGAACAAAAAAAAAAAAACTTCGCAAATGTTGCAATTCTATGATAACGGAATCAAAATGTTGAACCTTGCAGATGAAAAACATGAAACGGCGATATTTCATGCAGTGCAGGTGATATTTGTGATTGTTTTTCGCAAAAGTAGCGTCGATTTAAACTATAACGTGCAGCTGCGATTAACAACACAGCGAGAAGCATAACTGTTAATTTTATTAAGTCAAATGTTAATAACATACTGCATATGTGTTATCCAAAACAACACCGATTCAAGCACGGGGGAAAACAAAATGCGTCACGTTAACATACTGTGTGACCCATAGTAAGAAATACGAACTTGAAGAGTCGAAAATGCTGAAAATATTCCAACTGCCAAACATGATAAATATTTTGCTAATAACGGACGCTTCACTCTGGGTTATCTACGCAAATTTTACTCTATCATTACCTTCAAGCACAAGAAATGTAAAGGTATTGTTTACTAATTGGCTTGATGTTTACTCTTTTCATTCAAACATTGTAATTTTGTAGCCGCTAGCTACAAGCTTGGACAAAAAAAAAAAAAATGTCGCGAAAACATCAGGTTTTGTGCCTGTCACACTCCCCTCTTTCAATGTTTGGAAAGCGGACAACAAAGACATAGGCCCTGTCCACAATAGCCCGGATTTAAAATAATAATAAAACCTTTTTTATTTACGTTTTACGAAATTTCTCGTCGTTTTCGGCCGTCTACAAAATGAAAATGTTGGCATAGTGTGGAAAAAAGGCTAGATCGGAAAAATGCATTTTTTCAAAAATTTCGGACTATGGACGTGGCCTGTCTGTGTGCGCCGTCAAGTGTTTATCTTCAATATTTTCCAAGGGGGGGGGGGGGGGGGGGATTATTCATAAACGTCAAATCTGTGAGTTGAGAGCCGCTCAAGACTGGTTTCCTACATAATTTTGTCGAGGATATTAGTGGAACCTCACCTTACGACCAGCTCGTTATTACGACCACTTTATTTTGTCCCGCGGAACACACGCCCAGTCATTTTCTTATCTGAAAACACCATTTCTTTCGAGTCAATTCTAGGATTCT
Organism: Plumapathes pennacea; assembly: GCA_964036295.1. Taxonomy (NCBI): domain Eukaryota; kingdom Metazoa; phylum Cnidaria; class Anthozoa; order Antipatharia; family Myriopathidae; genus Plumapathes; species Plumapathes pennacea. The sequence goes on along the minus strand of OZ038468.1, from coordinate 686,310 downwards.
TTTTCGCATGTGAAAATAACGAATGCCATCCTAATTCAACATGGCGGACACGTCTTGAAGATAATCAAGCTACAAAGCACCCAAAGATTTCTGGGCTTTTATTCCTGATTGTACTTCTTGGACGCTGATAAGTTGGAAAAACGACATCCGACCACACGATTTGTTCGAAAATAATGGTCGGCTATATATATATGTTTCATATTAGTTTATTATGTTTCAAAGATCTCTATTACAAAATTTAGCTAACATTAAAAAGTCTAATGAACGCTTAGCAAGACTTAACGCAAGAACTTGAATGAAAACGGCCAAAAGAGTCTCAATAAAGAGCCACTGTGTAATGTTGTCAGTTATAAGCAATTTAACTTTAACATTAATTATAACAACCATCAACTAAACTTTTGGACAGTTCTGATTTTCTGTTAATATCTCAATACTTCATGGCTACTATTAAATGTATATTGACCTGAAAATCACTCGACACCATCTTTTACGTAAAAACATGGTCACGTGACACACTTTTTATTTGATCTGGATAGACATCCTTAAATAGCAGTTTCAATCATCGAACTCTACAGCGCAATCTTTCAAACCTCAACCGATTGACATCGACCGCGTTGTAAACTTTTTACAACTAAATTAACTTCACAAAAGTCCTCCGACTTTGATTGTGATCAGGAACATAGAACAACGCCGAATCACTTTTCTCTTGCGACTTGCAAAGCCGTTGCGATGCAAGTTGCAGAAGAAATTGTGCGTGACATACCCTCTTTGCAACTCAAATTGCGAGAGGAGTTGTAGGAAAAGTTGAACAGTTTTCTGCTTTTCGCAACGTTGAACAGTCTTGCTGCAACAAATGCTGTCATCAGCGTTGCGAGACAAGTTGCAGGGAAAATTGCCTTGTGAAATCAAGCACACCAAGTTTATTTCCATAAAAAATGTTTCGCACTAGGTCTCGTTTTAAATCAGGCAATAGGTATCTTGGGAAAGAGCCCATTTAGTCCGTGAATGGTCAGTCAATGAGTCAGACGTTTGAAAATTGGACGCTCGTGTTACACCTAAAAGTGCATTCTTCTGAGCCTATTCCGTAATAGGAATATCTGGTATGACATTCAAAACACTCTGGAATGACACTGACCTTAAAGAAAGTGAACGTTTTGACTTGTCCAGCAAGTCCTATTCCGGAATAATCCCAAAAGAATGAAACTTAAACTTTTTACTCCTAAGAATGATCAACTTCAATTTTCTCCTTCAATCTCTCAACAGAAATAATCATACAGTATGGAGAATTTGGCATTTGATAACTTGCTTACACAAAAGCTAACTCAGATATGAATTCTCAGCACTTACTCGCAGATTTTCTTCTTAAATGCTTGGGAGAGTTTGCAGTTTAATCTCAGGAGTGAAAAGTTTAAGTCTTACAAGTGATGACGCTTGACCGGACGAATCACTGGCCAAGGTATCTTTCTCGTAACCTTAGCTCTTTTAACAGCAGCTATAGATGCCTTTCCAGTGCCTAAAATAAGATCACAACCATCTCCACGAGGCTTCTGAACACATGCAATATACTTACCAACGTGCTCACGCAAATAATCGAGTGGAGACGAACCCTGAGCCAATACCTGATAGTGAAATTCGCGCAGATTGAAATCCTTCTTCAGCTCGGTTTCAGCTCGGTTTCGTGCCTCTTTGATGTCCAGTTGACCAATCATGTACGCCGTTGCTTGCCCTGGATCGCTCTGGTAGCGTGTTACTTCTTTCTGGGCAAGGTCTGTTCCATCCCAGGCAAAATCGTTGAAGTATTGTAAGGCCTTATCTCGTGACCAGCCTTTGTAGTGCAAGCCCGTGTCAACAATCAGACGTATGGCACGCCAGATCTGAATGAAAAATATTTCGAAAGAGCAGACTACATAGCACAACAACCAAAACCAGCGCTAACAACCACAGATTTTCCTTAAAAGTAAAACCGAACGCAAGTTTACAGTCTCTACGATTGACCGAGTCATTACGTTACCTATACCATTAATACCAATAAAAACAGCCACAACATAATAATTCTGGTGAAGGTTAAATAGTATCTTCCGCGGCTTAGTAGCATTGACATTCACCCAACATGGCCTTCACGCCGTCATCCTCGGAGACCTAGGGGCATCGTGGGGCGGCGGGCAAAAAGTGGCCGAGGGGGAAGGGGGCAAGGTATCCCGCTGCCCCACGATCTGCCCCCACGCCGTCAGAAGAAGAAAAAGGACAGGAGGTCTTACCTGCCACTTAAGCATGCCAAACTTCTGAATGGGTTCGTTGTCATAAGTATCAGTTTCTTCAGCAATGAGTGGATTCTCGGCGTACACAGCCCAACCTTCGGTGAAAGCAGTGTAGTAGGTCTGCCTATCCAGCCAGCTGGTTGATCCGCCACATGGATCGTAGAAGTGTTCCACAGTACCTTGGACCTACGTCAGATTGAAAAAAAAAAACAAAAACAAAAACAAACAAAAAATCGAAACTGAATCAGGGTGAGACTACCCTCACATGCCAGAGGTTTCTCGCTCTGGGAAGCTCCGAGCTGCGCAGTCGCGTAGGGCTGGGGGCGAAACCTTGCCCCAGTCCTCCTCCGCCCGTGCTTTCGTCCCCAGCGCTACGCGGCCACGCAGCTCAAAGCTTCCGAGAGCGAGAAACCTCTGGCACCCAAATCCACAAAACTAAATCTGGGTGAGAGTACAGTGTACTCCCTCGGGACTAGATTTAGTGTCCGTCTTTACAGAGGTGTCTCTCCTAGAGACAGTTCAGTTACAAAGAAACAAGAGAAAATCGGCAAGGACCAAATCTGCATGCTAGTCTATTTGGATGTGCAATGTAATTTGTGTCATTTCATTGAGCAAGAAGAAAAGCGACAAAAACTGAAACTAAATGCTGGTTCACTCGGTAAAGCTAGCGCAAGCGCAAAAGAATGAACATTTTCCTAACTCTTTCGCTTGCGTTTGCGCTTGCTTCACAAATCTCACCGTGTGAACCGGTACTACAATCTTCTCCCTCAGTTTCTCACCAAAAACATATGATACAGTAGGGAGAACTTGGCTGTTAAGATGAAAGCTGACTAAACTATCAATTCTCACTACTTTACTCATACATTGTACTCGTAAACGGTTACTAGGAGAATCTGTATTTTAAGCTTGGCAGTGAAAGGGTTAAAAGAGCCAGAGAAACAACAACAGCTACAGCAAGAACAAAGCCAGAAAAGACAAGAATGAGAACAAGGGGAAAAAAAGACAAGAACAAAAAAAAAAACAGAACAGTGCATTTCATCTATCACGCATACCTGAGTGTGATGCCCAGGCCTCGCATCGTGCGCATTCACGCTCCATTCAGAATATGTGGGTCCCATATCTCCAAGGAAGAAGGGGATGTTATAGTAGGCGGTCCCCGAGCAACCATGGTCACTATTTTGATAACTCTGGGATCCGCTAGAGGGGTTCAGGTCAGGCCGCAATTCTATCGGACAGTTGGGAGTTGTTTGTTTCTCACCAGTGAAATAAAACATTCCGACAGTTTTGGGAGACAGCATGCTCATGACCTGGAAAGAAGAAGGCAAGAAAATTGTTTCAGGGAGCAAAATGTAAGTGACAATACAACAAGCTGTCTGAGCAAAGGATACACATGATGGATTGGTTATCTTTTGTTACTGATATCAGTGTTAAAATTTGATCTATCAATCAATTAACCCTTTCACTCGCAAGACTGATGCACTTTAATTTTCTCCTTCAGTTTCTTGCTAGAAATATATCATACAGTAAGAAGAACTTGGCTTTTGATACCTTGCTCAAATGATAGTTGATAAAACGATCAATTCTCACGACATCATTCGTACATTTGCTTCTAAAAGGTTGGGAGAACCTGCATTTTGAGTTTGGGAATGAAAGGGCCAATAACTTACAGTGTAATGCCAGCTCTTAAGAGAACTAGGTTGACTTCGTCGGCGTGGCGGAAGACAAACTGGTGTATCAACTGTGTGTTGATGAGGGTAATGGAACGCCGTCAAAGAGACAATAGCTGACGTTTCGAGCGCTAGCCCTTCGTCAGAGCGAATGACGAAGGGCTAGCGCTCGAAACGTCAGCTATTGCCTCTTTGACGGCGTTCTATTACCCTGCTCAATAACTTACCCGTCTGGATTCCTTGAACCAGCGCATTAACGCCTTCCAACGGGTGGGGCAGTGTTTCTCAGCGCCGGCTGGGGTGCTGCACTTAATATGTGCGTTTTCGTCGGACTCATTCTTGGGAATAGGCTTGTCGTTAAAGTAGCTCTCAGACGAATTGATTTTTTTTCTAAACGCAGCGACAGCGGCGTCGGTGTCGTTGATTCCTGTCACTTCTCTCGCAATCGCTTGGACCTAAAAATAACGACATCGCGGAATACGTTCTTTACGTCATTTCCGGTAGTAAAGCGTTCGTCGCCTCGATTATTTTAAAAACTCGGTCTAACTAAAGGTAAAATATTACCTCGTGTGCAAGCCTCGTTTTTTTTTTTGTGTACAACTTTTATTATAGAGAATGTATTGAACTAACTTATGGTTAAGTATCGAGTCCTAGTATTGAGTTCCTTGGCGAAGTCTTGAGGTTTTACGAGCGTTACATTTAACTACAAAATCTGCACCTAAATCCAGAATATTGTGCTGACGTTTTGAGCGTTAGCTTGACCTTTACTCAAATCTAATGGCGCAAATTAATGCTGTGATAAGACAAGAATGAGAAGCTTGGAAATTCTTCAAAGGTAAACCCATTTACCGATCACATTACTGATCTTACCGACCACATACCGACCATGTTACCGACCACACACCGACATGTTACCGACCACATACCGAGCACGTTACCGAGCATGTACCGATCATGTTACCGACTGCGTACCGACCACATATCGATCAAGTTACCCACCACGTACCGACCATGTTACCACCAGCCGTGTTACTGACCACATACCGAGCACGTTACCGACCACATACCTATCCGTTATCGACCACGTACCGACCACATACCGACCATGTTACTGACCACATACCGACCATGTTACCGACCACACACCGACATGTTACCGACCACATACCGATCAAGTTACAGACCATAAGCCGACTAGTGCAACTTGTCCACAATTCCCGCTCTAATAAAGCCTCTTTATTACCGAATCAAAAAGAGAAAGTAAAACAGTAAATACTTATCAGCTCTCACCCTAGGATATAATTTATCAAGCTGTTTTAGGCCAAGTTCATGCACATCGTCTGGAGACATGTTGTTCGTAGTAAAGTAAGGCATAATATATTCATAGGTTTTTTTCCCATCAAGAGCGTCTCCATTTGGTAAGGTCTGTATGGTCTCCTGTGAAGTTGCTGTCCCGTTGACATAGATAAACTTGAGAGGGAGGTCAGCCAGACCGCTCGAAATGTTACTCGGGACACAGTGGGTGATATGCTCATTCTCCAAGTAACTGTGTTAAAGTGAAGAAAAATAATTAACCCTTTCCCTTCCCCTATATATATATATATATATTTTTTTTTTACCACAACAAACTTGTTTCTCGCTCTCTGATTGGTCAATTAACCGTGGTAAATAAGAGTCCAGACAACGATATGACGCCAGCTGACGCCAGCGTGTCACGCTTTGCAACGAAACTTTCCTCTATATTTCTAAATATTATGGTAAAAAACAAATTTCCACTGGTTTGCCGTGGTGTGGACTCTTATTTACCACGATTTACGTCATCGCATGGTCAAAATTAGTTGTGGACTCACTCGGCGAAGCGCCTCGTGAGTCCACAACATTTTGACCATGTGATGACGTAAATTGTGGTAAATAAGAGTCCACACCACGGCAAACCAGTGGAAATTTAATAAATAAATATATATATATATATAGTCAATTCTGAAAAGGTTGTCCAGTTGAAATATATATTTAGGCAATTATATCTATCACGTGACCACTGAAAAACACCGTATAACTACAAAGAAATACATTAAGTCAGCATGTTTATATAATTTTATGGTTGCTAGTCATTAGAATGGTAAAACCAAGAGCCTTTGGAGTGTTTTCAGTTTAAAACACGATAGTTTTAGGTGGTCACGTGACAGATATATTTGTATATTTAGGCATCTAGACTGGACAACCTTTTCGGGATTGACTGTATATATATATATATATATATATATATATATATATATATATAAGCTTTCTTGCAATGCAGGCGTTTTCCGAGATTAAAGTCCGTTTAGGCCCAGGTCAAACGCCGAACGTCACGAGTCAAATTCAATGCAAATTAGCTCAAACATTGGCTCGTTTGCATTAAATTAGACTCATATAAAGTTCGACGATTCACCCGGGCCTTAGTGGCGTTAAAAATGATCTATCTTGTAAAATACTACTAGAAATACGATAATCGCATATACCCCCTCACTCTGCCATTGATGGGACTTTTACTTTGGTAACTCCCAATAAGAGTAGCCTTTGTTTTACCGAAATGTTGACTCAATCTTTTCTTCGAACTCAAGTGCTACACGCAAAGGAAGGAGAAAAAGAATGGTGTGTGTTATACTTTTGCGTTGAAAAAAGAATCGATTGCGTGACGAAGTACGTATTTCCCACGGTCGGCACGTCAAATTAATTCATACAGTCTGCCAAGCACGTTCTCGAAATTTAATACTCAAAGTTTGAAGTTGGTCGGCCGTCGTAGTACGGGAAAAAAGGAACACTGATTTTCCAATTTTGAATTCATAGGCAGTACAATTAAATAGGCTTCCTGTGCGATTTGTTTTTACTACCGCATGCACCAGACTCAGGCATGCATATTTAATAGGCTCGAATTGTTTTGTATGTGAACCCACTCAAAACAGCAAAATTTCTCCCAGAATCAAAGCAAAACTTGAACAGTTTACTTCAAATTATACACGGGCTTCAGACCCAGTAATACTTCTAAGGGCTTGTGAACGATTCTCGCTGCAATCACCGCGTGTCAGATTACAGAAAAATAAGACATCTGACTAAATCATTCAAGACTCCAAGTTCCGATTGCTCTGAGCAAATACGGTAGCCGAAACTGGCGACAGAAGCGTAGTAAAACAATACTTCGAGGGAAAATGATCAGCATACAGATTTTAATACATTCTTGAAGTGATCGAGTTACAAAATATATATTTGTCACGGTGATTGTTCGATTTCCACTGACTAACTTTGCGGAGTTGTCTACGTTACCCGTTTCCGTTCATGTCGCTTTCGATCGGTATTCATGCGCTGTTGTTCGCTCGTTTCACGATTTCGCCTTGCTCGTGCCTGTTCCCTTCTCATTTGAAGACGAGCTTCGCGAGACTGTTGTGTTTCAAGTTTTTCAGTTAAGTTTTCCATTTTCGTGAACGCAGCTACAATATATTGTTACTTCGTTCAAATCTAAATGCTTCGTTCAAATCTAATTTCTCTAAGTTATTCCGAGTAAAACAACAGGGCACACGTGATCGATCCGGCCTTTCTTATTGGTTAGCAGGGTAACCGCGCCTAAAGTCGTACGACAGACTGACTGACTGACTGACAGACAACGTTAAATTTCGAGATGGCGACAGGCTTGGAGTCCCCAAGTAGGCGGTATAATATTATTGCATTAGTGTCGTGAGTATTTCCCTCACTTCGTTCGGGGACAACATTTTCTAACTTAGTCGCCTCCAGCTTTGTGGGAATCTGTTAGAAAGGGCTTTCGTGTTCAAGCTATTATGAAATTCTAAACTGTTAAAGTTATGATAAGCTACTTTCACAGTCAGGTGGCCCATCAAAATACCTGCGCTTCACGAACAGCGCATGATCATGAAAGTGGCTCATATAATATTTTGAATCATAAAAGATTAAACCAAGGCAGCTAAACATCTCGTGTCTTATCCGATCAGCAAATTCGCAACTGGAACACACGAAACAGAAAATTTGTGTGCCGCAAAATGGCGTTTACGCAAGTTTCGCAACGAGTTGATCAAACAAACAGGCCCTGTACGTATCTGTTGGTCAGTTAAAACTTTGCATGAGCCAACATTATGTTTCACTAACCTTATGAGTGCTTGAATTCCTTCCCCAAAGTACTCCACTAAGTAATCCTTGACGGTTTCCGAGATATTCCTCGGGTGGTCCTTTTTCCATTCCTGCTCCATCTCTTGGGTGATATTCTCGAAGTAGTTGTGCTCTCTATCAAGAACGGGTTGGACGTACCATTCCTTCAAGACACCTGAAAAACAAAATCCAAAAAGAGGTTAACCCTTTCAAGCTCAAAATACAAATTCTCCCAACCATAAAATAAGATAACGTATGAGTGACGAAAAGAGAAATTATGTTTTAATCAGCTGTCATTTCAGCAAGGTATCAAATGCCAAATTCTTCATACTGTAACTTGTCGACAAGGGATGTTACTAAAACGAGAAATGGGGAATGGGGAATCGGGATTTTAATGAAGCCCCGATAAAACTACGTCGCGTAAGGTTAGAGTTAGTTTAAGATTAGTTGTTTTGATTTTTAACCATAAACCTAACCTAATACGAGCTCTGTCGGCTTCAATTATCTCATTCCAATTTCCCATTCCCCGTTTTAGTTGCATCCCTTGTCGACAAGTTACAGTATGAAGAATTTGGCATTTCGTTTTAGTAACATCCAGTCGACAGCCGGAAATTAAATTAAAACGAGCTTTAAATCGGCCCACAAAAAGCAAATTTGTGCGTTTGTTCATGTTACACGAACAATTTGTCCCAAGGCAAGGTTGTCAACAGCAAAACATTGCAAGAGTGGATTGTCAGACACTCGCAACGTTCTTTCCAACTCCCACGCAACGAAAAGTAGACTGTCCTGCTTTTCTTGCATTTTGATTTAAAATTTAAGTATTTTCGGTCCCTGATGTGAGTCAAGCGAATTGAAATGATCAATATGAAATTCAAAGGCAAGCTGGACTCGTGTCTGGCAGCACACCGGGGGGAAGGGGGGAGGAGGGGACTTTTGTCGCGTCCTGGGTTGAAACTACGAACAAACGATAAAATTCCGAACAACCAAAGAACAATTAGCTCGAACAATAGCACATGCTCATTTGCACCGAGTCCGGCGCATGAAAAAGCGACGTCCAGACTAGGGGTTTACAGCTAAACTAAATCACTTTTCTTGTGCTTTTGGGCCAACAAACTGAAAAACTACAGATTACTCAAGTCGGAGTAGACCGCACCCCCGCGGTGGTAATATAGCTTCATATTAAAGAAATATAAAATCGTGTTTTTGCACAGCTGGTCTGAGTTCTCTTGTTTATAAGACTCTTATAATGTGAGGATCAAAAACCTCCGTCTCCCGCCGCGTTTGCGTGTGGTTTGCTCTGAACACACACAGTTGAATGTATGAAGATGACTTCAACTGGCTAAGCCATACTTAGGTCAGTGATGAAAAGACGGATTTAATATTCCCTTTGTATTGATGTGAGAACTGATAGACAAGTTGTCTGATATCATTGCAGTCCTGATGGGATTGAGATAGTATTAAACAAAACTACACAAACAATCGCCGTAATATTGATGAATCATTCAGGCTGTATGCGTGACTTCATCCGTAATCACAATCTTTATAAAATCCTAATCCGACAAACAAAATAAGAAGAAAACCCTTGCAAGCCTCCGAGACGCATTTTGTTTCAAATGTCCCTTCTCGGATAGCACTGTTCTTTAGTAAAGACTGGTGGTATCTGAAGTGCAGTAGTTGAAAGCGAACCGCAGTGATATTGCTGAAGAGCTTATATACAATTTCTAGTACTTTCAAATTTCCAGAAACAGTGCCCTTAAAAATGGTCACACGCCATTGATGACACATTTTATTGCTCCCATTGCGTGATTCTAACCAGCAATAAAATTTGAACTCAGGGCTTTAGCGTCTGTTTGCTTTACCACCAGAGGCCAGTGCTCATAATGAAAGTGTTCAAAATTATAAAAATTGTGTTATCAATCGAAGGAAAAAAGGGATCGATGACGAAAAGCCATTTTACCATCACATCCGTTGTTGTCTGCGATAAACCTTGGCCGGTTGCTAAATATTCCGTGCAACGTTCGAGCGCAGTCTGCTAAGCCTTTCGTTGTTCAAGCAGCGACGCAGAAATTACTGTATGCCTATCTTAATTTTTCCATCATTCAAATTCAATCGCCTCTGCATTGTCAAAAGAATATGCTAAAAGACAAACCTAATGTGAACGGTTCTTTTCGTTAATTGCATGCACAATAATTCGCTTGCCCTCTTCTTTGTTTGCGTTCACTGAAAAGCCTTGTCACACTCGAGAGAATATGTAACGCCCCCTACGTGATGGAGTTTCAACTTACCTTTGGCCCCAGCGAGGGAGATATAGAGATATTTGTGCTTTATCGCGTCGATGCCTGCAAGGCATTCTTCCACGCTTCGAACCATCCCGCTTCTCACCCCAAGCTTCATGTTTTCGATGTACTGCAAAAGCCCTGTCTTGTGGCTTTCAATCTTCTTGCGCAAATTCTCGACTTCAACAAGATCATGCGGCTTGTTGAAAATCAGAGCATTGTAAATATCGAATCCATGAGAACACACGGGCTGCCAGCAAAACAAATTAGGTCCGAGCATCCAATCTCCGGCGTAATAGTTGACATCGTAAGGCTCTCCAAAGACATGCTTTAAGTAATGTTTCACCTGCGCTAATGCCTTCCTCTCAAGCGGCTTCAGGAGGTCTGTGTTGATCTTGGTTTGGGAGATCTTGTCAAGCAAATCGAAGGCTGTGTCAGTGCGTCGTTTGATGTCATCCGGAGTTGGGTTGTAAGCCGTGTACTCTCGCCTCACTCGATCCAGGTCGACATCGGGGTGGTAATGTATGTTAAATGGGTGAAGCTTGTAAAAGGTTTCTTTTACGTCGTCCAAAAACTTCCCAAGGCCAACCCGTTTAGCTTCGCTCGAGAACTCGCAAGGAACATCGACACGTGGCTCGGTCCCTCCGCTCTCACTGGAATCACATTCTTTATTGCTCGCAGACGTAGCAATGAGCGCGATTCCGATGATCAAAAACACCACACCCAGAATAATGACAGCAATCGCAATGATCCACTTTCTCGGCATCCCCTTCTTTTCTGATTTTGTATTTTTCAGTGCGAAAAATAGCTACGATACCGTGTGAAGCAGTCAAAGCGTGTACAAACTTGCTATGGTTATATATTATAACAAGAGAAGTGTTTTCTTTGCCAGCGTTGACTGTAGTCTCAGTCTGCAAATTGTGTTCAGCCTTTAAAATGCATCCACTGATGGTTACAGATGTTCACCCTCATCTGTTGGTCATCAAATATTTATTAGTGCGTGGGATAATTACCATTTAATCATCCGACAGATAATCATGAAGGCGACTTGATGACATGTTGTATTTAAAACAGTATTTGGGTTTTTAACTTTTACTTTTTAATTTCTGACAAAATTTAATAAAGAAAAAACGCACCCCTTGGAAACGACAACTATTGCTTGAATCAAACGAGATTTTTTACGAATTCGACATTTAATTCTCACCGCATCCGTGTGTTCTAGGAATATCGTTTAAATTTAAAGTAAAAATATTCAAATTTGGGAAAAGACAACGCACGTCCCGTTTGACGGACATAGTGTACGCGTTTAGAGACTATAGTCTGAGTCTACAAATTGTGTTCAGCCTTTAAAATGCATCAACTGTTGAATACAGATGGTCACCCTATCTGTTGGTCATCAAATATTTATTAGTGCGTGGGATAATTACCATTAATTATCCAACAGATAATCAATAAGGCGACTCAATGACATGTTGTCTTTAATTAACAGAGTATTGGGTTTTTAACTTTTACTTTAATTTGTGACAAAACGAATTAAGGGAAGAACGCAGCGCATGGAAACGACAATTATTGCTTGAATGAAACGAGAGTTTTTACGAATTCGACATTTAATTCTTACCGCATCCTCTTTGTTCTAGGTATATCGTTTAAATATAAAGTAGAAATATGGGGAGTTCAAATTTCGGGAAAGACAACGCACGTCACGTTTGACGGACATAGTGTGCGCGTTTAGAGATCCTCACGATAAGCACCTGCGGACAACGAGGTCTTCCGTTAATTATCGTCATTATTATTATTTGAAAAATGCATCCTTGTTTTTGCGTTGAGCCTGTTTTAACTTCAAAAGGAAGGACTGTTGTACTCGTGTGGGTCTTTGTGAAACTGAGACTGTACGAAGAATTTTAGCGCGTCCTGTTTTGTGTATTCTCTCAAACCTTGTATAGAAATCGCTCTTCTTAACTAATAAATTTCGTTTCATTTTACATCATTGATCTTTGTGAACTGAGAGTTAATTGAACCATTTTAGAGAAAAAGTTAGTTAAGTACTTTTGGTTTAAAGAGCAATTGGTCTGTCTTTAGGCTCATCAGTATGCCCATCACCTGATGAAACTAACTGCGTGGAGCGTGTTTTTATTGTGAAACAAGAACCCCGGTTTGAGCTTGTCCTTGCGTCCCTCATGAAAACTAAGCTGAAGTTTTCTGTAATTTAAATTCATTTGTTTGTCATATTCTTGTGTGGTAGAAATATTTAATGAACCATGCAATGATGAATTGCGGCAAATTAACTCAATCATACTCATAGCTGTATGGGTATATGATGTTTGACAGCTGTTCTTGCATAGGACTACTTAAGCTAGTAAACACTAGAAATTCACAAGCTTAAACAGTCCCGGGCAGTTTATTGAACTTGTTTTTTGCTTATAATCCATAAAGGCGCTTTTTGAGGCCGACGTGAATATTTTTTATAGGCTGTGAAATTTCTATTCATTATCTTTGTATGTACTAATTAACTTGTTATCTTCCTCACTGCCATTTTAATGTAAACACATCTTCAGTCTTTTTACCTGCTGATTTTCTCAGTCGAATAATGGAAAGAGTCGATTCACAAATGTTCGAGCATTTAATAACGAATGTATTTGTGGTTTGGGGCGTATGATGATTGTAGACATTTTAGCCGACACGCCTCATATTTCTCCCTTCTGTCATTAAATATTCCATTTTATTATACTATCATATATTTTCCGCAATAACGACGAGACAGAAAAAATAGATTAGAGTTCGAGCTCATCATTACTCGTCAGCAGAAGTGTGAAATGCGCGTTTGAGTCTGAACGAGGACTGAATTCAACTCTTGTGCTAACATCTAACAATGAATTTGTGAAGATTTTTCAAAAATTGGATGCACGTCGACAGCTGTAGTGCAGCATATAATTTTTGTATTCACTTCCGTTTTTTGTGCCTTAAAAATATTATTTATACTGCTTTGACATGAGTTTTTCAATTTGAGTTTCTCAAATTAATATTAATATTTATTTGTGTTTTTGTTAGCTTGGATGTATATTAGATGACATAGGTGTAACTATGGTAACAGGGACTTCAACAAATCTGCAGGTGGGAGATGAAGGCGAGGGGTCTGGGCCCAGCTCTATTGAGGGGTGGAGCACTCAGGAGAGGATGAGGGGGGAGGGGTGGGGGAGGTTGAAAAAGCTGTACACTGAGAGCTGAGGCTGACTATTCCTGAAAAATTGAGTTGAAATATTACAAATTTGTTCTAGCCATTTTATCCAGGGTACAGTAGAAGCGTGAACCAACCGCTGCGTGACGTCTTCAAACTTTTACGGTCCCCCATTTCAAAAATTTAAAGTTCGAAGTTTCGATTTAAAGTTCGACATGCGACATCAGCTAAATGGTACCACGTCACTTAAAACCCGTGACAGTTTTGATCCACTAAGAGGTACGACGAGCATTGAGGCGTTCTTCATCAAGCAGCGCAAACATTGTGACGTCACGTCCGTCTCGCTGATTGGCTCGGCCCACGCCCAACCAGGCGTCGCACGCAGCGAACAAAGAGCGCTGACAGGAGAACCTTATAAGGTAAAGCATCAACTCAAACACGGGTCCCGTGACTTGACATCCGGGAGATTTGGTTTTTTTTTTTTTTTTTTTTTTTTAAAGATTTGGTATCTGGTGACGTCGTATGCAGGAAACGTACAATCTATGCCAACAAGTCCACACATATTTTTTACTGCTTTAGGGGGGAGGGGGGACGTGTTATACTTAAGGGGGTGACCCTTCTAGATGGGGCGCCCTTAAGGACGGGTCAAAAGATAGCCGTCCTTTACATGTAGTACTATGTCTTGGGCTGTCTCGCCAAGGGCAAAATACGTGGCGGGAATGTGTATTATCTGTAGGAGCTTAACGGAACGCCAGCGTGCTTTCACATTGGTGTACGATATTGTTACTAAATATCCACATTATATGCATGCATTCCACTCTGTTATTTCAAGGTATGCGAGGTGTTACATAGCACGCTGGATGCGACTTTTACTTCTCACGTCGCTAGCAGAGCTTTTCACACTCGGAATTATTTCCTTCGGCTCAAATCTTGAGAATGGAAGAAAAGGCTGACCTAGTCCTCACGAATCAATCACTGAAGAAGGGCCAAGTGGCAGCCACGCTCAACACAATTTGACAACGAGTGCAGCGAACGCAGAACCAATTGACTAAGTGTTCTCCTCGTTTAGAAAAAAAAGGTAAAGAATTAGAGGCCAAGCCGAAGATTGAAGTCCGCCAAGCCGAGAAGTTCAAGTTTAAAGGAAACCAGAAGCAGTTTGTATTTAACACTGAGATTGAAGATTTGGTTTCAATCAAAGTCAAGAAAACGCCGTGAAGAGCCATACGAGGATAACGAAGTTAACAGAGCAAGCTGAGTCGTTGCTACACAAAAGACAGAAGCTTATCAAACTCGCATATTCTAGCGCAGCTGGCTGGGATGCCGTCCAAGAGTACTAATCCCATGACTGTTGCAAACAAAGGGTACTGACAGGAGAACCTTATAAGGTAAAGCATGAATTCAAAGCACGGGTGCACGTGGAACCGTGTCAACAAGTCCACACGTATTTTTCACTGCTTTGGGGAGGGAGTGGGGGACGTTTTATACTTAGGGGGCTGACCCTTCTAGATGGGGCATCCTCTAGGACGGGTCAAAAGATAGCCGTCCTTTACATGTAGTACTATGTCTAGGGCTGTCTCACCAAGGGCAAAATACGTGGCGGGAATTTGACAGTAAACTTGGTCCTCATGGAAGGGTAACCCTATCTCAAGCGTTTACAATGGCTTAAGTAGACAAAAAGTTGTTTCTACTGAGAGAGTTACCCCAGCAAGCATATGAAAGACAAGAGTTATATTGCCAGACCATGATTGACCATGGTCAGATACGTATCCCACCCTTGGCCTAAATTAAGGGGCATCCTTTTGTTTCATGGAGATCTCTCCAAAGTGAAATGATAAGGTGTTATAAAGTCCAAATCTTTTGTACCACCACATGGTGACCAGTAAAGATTAGTATTTGTGGCATTTCATGTCTGGATGAGAGGCGATGGAATAATCAACTATTTCGTTCTCACTCAAACATTTTCTTTCTAAAAGGTTAAGAGAATAGGCTCACTGTGTTTTGTCTTTTGTTTTGTTTTGTTTTGATTTTTTAACTTTCAAACAGGTATTCACTTCAGGAGCAGTTTGTTGAAAATAATCTTCAGAAAATGGTGAGTCCCTAAAATTAGACTAATTCCCACCGAAGATAATGTAGTTTCGAACGTTTTTTGTGCAGAGAACATCTTTCAGTTGCTCCAACCCAAATCAAGAAGTCTCCAGAAGTATTACTATGATCAACAAGCTTGTTTTCTGACAAAAACGACCACTCCAGATCACAAATGTTTATTTTACTTACTTCTATTAGTCTATTAGAGTTCATTTACTTTGTTTACTGGTAATATCAGTAGAAAACAATAATGTCTAGATGATTTCATCTCATACCGTGGTAAACAATTCATCTGAGTATTTATAATTCTACGAAGATCTTTATTTCTTACTGCAGAATTGTTGATTTAAACTTGCCCACCGCACTCAGTTCCAAAGACCTAGAAACTAGCATGCAGGCACAATAAGTAATTTCCGAGATGCTTGTTTCCTCTGTTTTAAAGCGAGGCCTAGTGCGAAACCTTTTCTTTAAAAATAAACTTCAGAAAAAATCTTTTTTTTAGTAAAGGTTTCGCACAAGGCTTCGCCGTCAAACAGAGGAAATGGCCAAATCGAATCCAAAACTGATTACAGATCATTATAATGTTCGGGATCCGAAAATCCAGGTTCCCGCCGAAAATCGAGATCCACTCCAACACTTTTTTACAAGATAAATATGTTTAAAGATCAGTAAATAAGATCTACGAAATCCAAAATTCGTGCGCGCGCTTTTTTGGGGATAAATCCGTCTATCCGGAGATCTGTTCGCCCCTCCCTCCCCTTCCCCAAATCACGTTTAATTCATTTCCATTTCATTTCCTGGCTGACCTGTGTTTGTGTGGCAGCAGGGCAGGTGTAGTCGAAGAGCCGCAAAACATTCACTCAAGAAATTTCTACAGCGACAAAGAATTATTTTGAGTTGTTGCTTGATTTTGGGATGTCTGAGAGCGTAGAGAAAAGGGTTGAGAACAGAGTTGACGCTCACACACAAAACTGGAATGATATAAATAGTAAATACCATCCACTGCATTTCAGTAAGTGCGTGGTCTTGCCAGTTTTGCAACATACTCCAACCAAATTTAGACAACAATTGAATTTGAAAGACACTAAGAAAAACAGGAATACTAAAGAAAATTAAATTGGTGAAAACCAAAAGAGCAATTTTCCTGGCGATGGCTGCCTCTCTCTTTATGCCCACTCTGGCTCCAGATCTTTTGCTCACAATGAAAATAGGCAGATAAAGAACAAAACTTGTGAGCTGAATGATAATGATAACGATCTGCGAACCAGCGGCGATACCTACCGTCGCCTTCCACTCATCACCCAAAAATGTCATCTGGTCATTGGGAAGAAGTGTTGCATCCACAATTACATTGTATGTCACGCGTCCGACATCAAATGCAGGCAGAACAGCAAAGGTCAGGGAGAAAGACCAAGAAAGGAATAAGAAAAGCATAACGCCACGTTTTCCAATCCTAATGTCAGGTTTCAAGGCGAAAACAATCTTGAGAAATTTCTCAAGAGTCAGAATAAAAGAACCAAACACTTGCGACACCACTGCGCATGTCAGGATCGGTCCCATGATATTCCTGTATGTTTTTATCTTGCTGAAAACATCGTAACTTTTCCCTTCCAGTTCGTCATAAAACCATTCAATACACATAGTTGCAAAACTGTACCTCGCCAACAGCAAACTAACCAAACCAACGAGAACATCACACACCGCAATATTAAGAACCAAACGAACTGCCAAATTACCCCTGAGAGATTTGTGACATAAAACAACAAGAGCAACCATGATATTCACAAGCAGTGCCACCGAACCTGTAGCGTACAGAGAAAAGGACGCTTTTATAGTGACGTCATCAACTGCTTCGTAATAGGGGAGCCAGTACTGGTGAGTCAAACATGCGTCGTCACAGAGACACGTGGGCCAAAAGCCGAGTTTGATGAAATCTAATGCTTTGCCGTATTGAATTTCATCATGCCACTCCCACCCGCTTGGTGACCTCAACCAGTCGTAACACGATTGAGACGTTGAGTTAACCTCAGCAGCATCGGACTTTCTCTTCACCAGCGAACAGTTCTTACAGTACTTACTCCAAGTCACTCCTTGAACTGTTCTGAGGTTTTTCAGCTGTAATAACTGTTCGCTAGGAGTCCAGTGCTCGTTGGCAGTCACGTTTAAGTAATTCAGCGACTGCAACTCGTTGCGGTCAATTCTCCATTCACGAAGATTGTTGAACGAGAGGTCACTAAGGAAATTTGAAAGAATAAAAAAATGTCAAGGAGCAACAAGTAAAAAGTTATACGAGAAAAAAGAACTTCAAGTTTGTGTTTATCAATCAATTAAAATATCAATTAAAAATTTGAACACAGCTACTTTCAGTATCTCGATTTGGTGTGTTTACAAACAGACTAGAGAGGTTCCTCAGGCCCCTGAACGTTCCATATCCAATGGTTTTGATGTTGTTTTTGTGAAGGGACCTGCATAATTAGTTGTGAGATATTACGATAGAGATAGATGTCAAGCTAGTTTTGAAAAAACAATTGTAGAATAATTTGTGCCAAAAAGAAAATCAAGAAGAATACAGTCGCGTGAAACGATGAGGCGAACATTCTCTGAACAAGCTGTTCCCCACTGAACCAATTTGTCAATAAAGATTTAATCGGGAAACATAAAACACTCTTTTCCTCTGAACCGTTTATATTTCGTTTTCCGGAAAATCTCTAGTATACCGCAGTATTTTTTCAAGTATTTGTCTTTTATACTGTCTTAGGCTGAAGTTCTATTAACTTTCGCTTTGCGGAAAAATTTTGTCTTTTACATAATTACCAGATGATGACAATCACGAAGTAAATAGATCGAGTTAGTAAAATAAATATGTTCGCATCATCGATATAACTTGCAAAATGTGATCGTATAAAATATATTGTAGTGTATGGCAACGTTAATGTTTTTTGTGAAGGACAAATTAAGATACTCATAAACACAGGCAGTGCAGTTGACGTTTATAGTAACAATCTTGGACAAAAGTGTTGACACATTCTCCCCTCCCCCCATTCAATGTTGATAAATTAATTATTTAGCAACGATTTTCCGTCAAAGGTTTACCGGAACTCTTCCAAATTCAAGCTACAACATTGATACGGGGAGGGGGGTGATTAAAAGCAGTTTTCTTCGGAACTGGTGACTCACAGCATGGTTATTTTGACAGAAGTATGACATTTAAAGCATGTGTCAACACATTTTGTCCGGGATTGAAGGTGTGGCCGTCGAAATAAAATTTCCCTTGTCTTGTGGTATAACGCGGACCTATCTTGCTAGTTACTGCAAGATATTTATGTCTCAAGTTAAACTTTAAAGACCCCAAACAAATCGTAGAAGGTTTCCTTTTACTTACAGATTCGTCAAGCTCTTGCAGAAAGGGAACATCCAAGTGGGTACCTGAGTCAACTTGTTGTTAGACAAGTCTCTGCAAGAAAGAACAAATTCAAATTAGCAATGCAGCATTTCTTTGACAACATTCTTTATCTTAACTAATAACTGCATGTGAATTCTCAAGACTCACAGTGAAGTTACGTTCCGTAAAATGTTCGAGTAGACTTCATGGGAGCAGTTCATCTTCAGCGGGTCTGCCGTCAGTGTGCATTTGGTTTCGGTTTTTCCAGGTGAAACGTCGCATTGTAGACCGCATGTGGACGAGTCCTTTTTCGTTTCGTTCGTTGTACCTGATAACACCAGCACCGTGCACAACAGCAACAGAACAGTACAGGAAGTAGTCCGCCTTTCACGAGACATTTCGTAGCTGCAGAGAATGTGATAACGTTATACTGTTTCACACGTATATAGAGTACATGCATTCAAAACGTCAACATGAGTTTTCTATAAATGTTGTACTTTATGGCATTTTTCAATGGAACGCTTTGCGAGAAATAGCTACAATACCTCGTGAAGTAGTCAAAGCGTGTACCGACTTGCTGGTTATAACAAGAGAAGTGCTTTCTTTGCCAATGTCGACTACAGCTTTACAATACAGCTCTCAGTCTGCAAATTCTGTTCAGCCTCTTGAGTTGTAAAACTTCAACAATTCTCAGTGCGCGTGTCGTCTGTCTATCGCAGACTTCATCAAGGTGTTTTATTTTAGTTACAAGTGATGCCTGTTATATAGTCACTCTAGGCACGTCACGCCTATTTACTGAATGTGAGTGAGCGGACTTTATTTAAACACGGAATTTCATGAAAGCCTTCCATGAGAGCCGTGTATATAAAATATTACATGCAGAACTATTTATAATTTGGTAAAAATATATTCCTGTTCCTAAATATACACATAAATGTACAAGTACATTGTTACATGTTACAAGAGCAGTGGTGATCAAGCAACTTTCTGAAAGACGCCAAATAATTACGGGCCATCAGATTGTTTACAAGATTATTCCACATGGACGCCCCACTATATCTGAAACTTTTCTGAAGCGTATATGTTCGGGGTTTAGGAAGAAGCAGTTAGTTTTCGCTGTCTCTAATATCGTATACTTGTATTGATTATGTGTTTACTTGATATTGTTCTTTGTTCTTGAAGGTGTAGAGGCGTTTGTTGATCATTTTAAACACGATAACTATTTGGTGCTTTTACCTTCTGGGCCAGATTACCCTATACTAATTGCTTTAATATATGTTCTCAGCGAGTGTCAAAATTTGAGCTGGTTATTCTTCTAGCTGCTCTATTTTGCATTTGTTTGCAACCTATCTGTAAGCCCTCTATAGATGTTTCCCAGACCATGTCACAGTAGTCAAACAGGGGCTGTATTAAAGCATTGTATATTTTCTTTAGTAGATCTGTTGAAACAAAAGGACAAACGCGTGTTTTCTTTGATTTATGATCAATATGTCTTGTCCAGGCAAGTTTTTCATCAATACCTAGACTTCTGCTGGAATCAACTCTAGTGTATGGAAACAGAAACTATACGTAAGCATTATGAGCAACATGGGGGTGGGGGCCACAATTAAAAAAAAAAGAACTGTTTTGTTGATGAGCTCATCAAGCCCACAAAATGTGCCTACGGTACTTAGGGATTCCAGGGGGCTTTTTAAACTGTTGGAGAATATGATTTCAGTGCCCAAATCTAATTGTCTTCTTGTCACAGCGGATATTGTTTCACTTTATCCCAAGGTGAATATTAAGAAAGCTTTAGTGGCCCTTAATTTACTTCTTAGAAAGGCACGGGCACCGTACACCCCACTTTAGATTGAACTCGCTAGACCTGTTTTTGAGAACAACTACAGTCGAAGCTCTCGTAGACGACCATCTCGGGAATTCGAAAAAGTGGCGATAACTATAGCCGATCGCCTACGAGAATGACAGGATCTCGAGAGGGACCACATCCTAAAACAGTAGAGGCTGGTCACTTACAAGAGCTTTTAGCATCAAGCCATCCGGATGCTCAACCCAAAATTTCCATGAACTAGATAAAACCCCTATGTCATTTTCTGCTTAGATAGTTTCGTTTGTTTCCCATACGCACATCCGGTAATTGTAGGTGTGACGTGCCCAGAGTGCCTATATTACAGGCATCACTTGTAACTAATGTAAAACTCTAAATGATGAAATCTGCGATAGACAGACGAAACGCGTAGGAGAATTAAAGAAGTTTTACAGCTCAAGTTTGCCTCGATTGCTACTCACAAACTTATTCTAAAGAAATAGTTCAAATAAACAACCAAGAATGACTGGTTCGCGTAAGCGACCACACGCTGAAACAATAGAGGCTAGCATCAAGCCGCCCAAAATTCCCATGAGCTATGTAATTTTTGTGGGTCACAGTTTTAGCGCTAAACCCCTATGTCACTCCCTGCTTAGGTAGTTTCCTTTCTTTCCTATACCCACAGCCGGCAAATAGGCGTGACGTGCCCAGAGTGACTATATATAAACAGGCATCACTTTTAACTAACGTAAAACTCCTTGATGAAGTCTGCGATAGACAGACGAAACGCGTACGAGAATTAAAGAAGTTTTACAACTCAAGTTTGCCTCAAGTACTACTCACAAACTTAATTTAAAAAATAATATCAAATATAGAACTTCTCGAAAAGTAGACAAGTGACATTGGAAACTGAACCGAAAAACAAGTACGAATCAAAACTAACTCATTTGTTAAAGTTGTTCAAATTGTTTGCCATGCCATAGCAACTCAGGCCCCCTCCCCCCGCCCCTACTTCTCCTTCTCCAACATTAAAAGGACGGGGAAGCTTGTCGGGAATTTTCATTTTGACCCCTAAGGGGTACTGCAATAGGCGTGGCTCCAGCTTATTGTAATCCCTAACAGGTACCAATAAAAGCAGGGCAAGAACTTAAAGTTTCAATGTTCGAAATTTTGATTTTTTATAGCTTCGATTTAAAGTTTCGACACCGGAACCTTCAATGGTACCACGTTACTTAAAAATGTCAGTGTTTGATGTTGAGCACTTACGCAGTGAACTAACAGCGCATGAATATCAATATTTCTGAAGGGCGTTGTTTCCCAATCAAACTGTGAATGATATTCTCAGCTCGTTTGTAGGCCCGTAACATGGCTTGTAACATCCACTGAATGCCAAAGAGAATAGTCTTCCAAACAATCTGATGGCCCGTAATTATTTGGCGTCTTTCAGAAGGTTGCTTGATCACCACTGCTCTTGTAACATGTAACAATGTACTTGTATATTTATTTGTATATTTAGGAACAGGAATAGATTTTTACCAAAATATGAATATTAGATTATATTCTGCATGTAATCATGGCCAGAAATAGCGGACATTCAGAGCCTGCAACATTGTCAGCGGGCCGGGTATTTCCCGCCACAATGTGCGTCCGCGGCAGCTTTTTCCGTCCAAAATCGCGGGCAGCAGTTTGTCTACCAAACGTACAATTAGCTGAAGTATGCCGGATTGCGATCAATCACTGCAATCGCTCAGAAAAGTGTTCAGAGACCGCTGGATTGCTACGATCACTGCGATTGCTGAAAAACTGTTCCGAGATCGTAGTGATTATTGAAAACAGCATGCCGCGAATGGAAAAGCTGAAATGTTTCAAAGCGACTGGTGACACGCACGGTCAGTTTCGTAAAACTTGGTGCTGTAGCTTAATTGCAAATTCTATGCTGAAGTTAGAAGAAAGGATGAACAAGTCTTACAATTTAGCGGTATTAAAACAGTTCCTGCTTTGCTGGACAGAGTTTCCTTGTCCGTTCTTGAACAACCGTATTTATGCGCCACGATTCGCGACGTCTCTTTCAAAGCTCCATTAAATTCCCAAAACAAATCCTGAACTCACTTTGCAGGATGGTTTACTCACAAGGCTACACAGTTTGTTTTGAACAACTTGGTCGATCGCCGGGGCCGATCGGAGGGAGCTAGAACCGATAGCGAGTAGCATCGAACCTTGCTTCACTAAGCGTGCGTATCGAGTGATTGTGCGGCTAAATTCAACAAAACACATCTTTATAATCCAAAAACGCAAGAGATACAAAGTGCCGAGGGTTACCAATAAGTTTGTTCAGAAGAATGACCTTTCTTGAAGTAAGAACCGATTGAACAGCTTCGTTATTTCAACAACTTCGAGGCAAAACGGTCAGCTACTCTCATCCAGTATGCCGTTTTCAGCTCGTCTGCCATACTGTTGTCTCTTAGACGTGTCTTGCATCTTTACATTGGAAAAACGCAAGAAGTACATATGGACAGCTACTGATTTTGTGTTAATATTTTCGGTATCCTTGTACTATAAGAGAATCCGGTTGAACAGCTTGCTATTTAGTCTCTAGTTCAAAGGTACGATGATTTTTGTGTCCATCTTCATAGTAAAGTCTCTTGTTTAGTTTACACTGAAAGCCAAAACAAATTGCAGCCCCTAATGCGCATGCGTGTCCGCTATTTCTGGCCATGATACTTGATATACACGGCTTTTATGGAAAGCAGACTTTATACTGATGAAATTCCTTTTCTAAATAAAGTCACTCACTCACTCACTCACACACATATAGTGGCAGTCCGGCATCCCGAAAATTTGTCTATCGGTAGGGGGTTCTTTTATAATCCCCGAACGAAGTGAGGGAAATATTCACGACGCTAATGCAGTAGTATTATCGCCTTATCGGTGACTCCAAGCGTGTCGCCATCTCGAAATCTAATGTTCGTGTGTTTGTGTGTGCGATACGACCTCGTGCCAAGGCCCTCCGCGTCGAGCGACCACAGCAGGCGAGGTTACATCGGCAGCTTAACTGTAAACCGCCATTTTCTTGGTGACATGCGGTAGAGTACGAACTGAAGTGATTTTGTACAAGAACATGCAGATACAAGGCCAAGCAGTTCGACGGACGGCTGTAAATTGCCCGGATATTTTGCCAGTGCATGGGAGGCAAGCTCTACTAGACGTAAAACGGATTCTTTAAGGCCCAACTGGTCGACCTGAACACAATCCCAGACGCCAGTATTGTGTTAAAACGCAGACACTTCTTCAGAAAGGAATAGCAAAATACAGTCGGTGGAAATCGAACAATCACCGTGGCAAATTTCACCTTTCGCAATAACAGGAATGCAGTTTTCAGAATCTAAACACAATACAATGGAAAGTGGAATTTTCGTACTGTATGAGGACTGCTCTATACAGTGTATTTTGAAATCATTGAAGACGTAAACAATAGTGTTTTGGGTTTTGTTTTCTTTGCTGGAAGAGAGCTAAAGCTATGGCTTTCAGGAACCGGTGAGTTTTGAAAAATTTACATCAATTAACGTACAATACACTTTTGTTAAACGACGGTTGTGTTATCATTATGGTATTTCAACAATTGCCGTATATTTTGTCGTTTGATGCCCCGGGAACTGTGATGAAGGCCAAGTAGGATTATACTGTTATCTTTTCACTGGTTTTCAAAGCTATTTCAGAGTGCCTTCGTGCAAGATTGTGTCATCCGATTCCTGACATGTTTGCATAATTTCATTGACAGTCTGACAGTCTGTGAAGTTTTGTCGCCGCGTTTGTTGGCACACTGTATTCAAGGATAAAATGTAACCGGGTTAAAATGCTTCTGCTTTTTGAAGGCTATTAAAGTAGAAAATATCCGGCCATTGCTTTCCAAATTAAACAATATGTCTACTAGCGGGACCCCCGTAAGATACTCGCTCAACACAATCGGACTTTGTATTATTTAGTGATCGGGTTTGCTCGCTCAATAAAATCGGACCTTGTATTATTTAGTGACTTGGGTTTTTTTTTTCTGTCAAAGATTTTAAAATCGTCAAACGCAGTTTGAAAAGTTGTTGTGTTCAAAATTGAATCCCTGCCAAAATTCACACGATTAGCGTGTAAACAAGCGAATCGCTTTGACGGTTCTAAATTTGGCACACACACACAAAAAAAACAAATATACACGTATGTGGTTAGGATAAAGCATTGGCTGGAGAAATCGCGGCTTTTCTTGAAATTCATAAAAATTCGGTGTCCAAGATCGACTTTGCTTGGCTTTCAAGCCTCGGGAGTATTCTGTAGTTGCGTGTAAATGTTTTCTCAGCGAATTTTGAAGTTCAGCTGGTGTCTACGAAAATTGCAGACTGTGC
This sequence comes from Plumapathes pennacea, assembly GCA_964036295.1. NCBI lineage: Eukaryota > Metazoa > Cnidaria > Anthozoa > Antipatharia > Myriopathidae > Plumapathes > Plumapathes pennacea. Next base: position 661,138 of record OZ038468.1, on the reverse strand, counting down.
ACGTTGTCTGAACTAAACCAGACTGCCGTGTGACAAAGATTATTTTTAGCGGCCGACTGGTGACGTCGCTACACAGCCGTGGTTTGCAAAAAATAATTTAAATAATCTCCGAACGGAAAATAAACAAGAATCCCGCTTTCCGAAAACCCACTACTGAGCGAGGGGATATCTGCGATTATCGTATTTCTAGTTACTAAGCGGCTCTGGCTCGTTATGATTTTCAAACGACCAGTAATTTATAAGAGTGAAAACAACTTTTCGTTAAAATCGGCAGTCGAGTTAAGGATCCAACATCCGACCTTAACAAGTGTTTAGAGTGATTCCGTTTCCTCTGTCGGTTGGCCTTCAAATATTTATCGGTACATCACATTTTAATCACCAAACAGAGATTCATAAAGGCGACTCGATGACCTTGACATTGATGTTGACATGACATCTCCAAAACAGTATTAGTTTCTAACTTTCACTTCATTTCTGACAAAACGAATTAAGGGAAGAAGGCACCGCGTGAAAAGGACAATATTATAAATTGCTTGAAGTAAACGAGAGTTTTTACGAATTTGACAGTTAATTTTCACCGCATCCTGTGTGTTCCAGGTATATCTTTTAAATATAAAGTAGAAATATCGGGAGTTCAAACTTGGAAAAAGACGACGCACATCACGTTTGATTTACATAGTGTGCGTGTTTGAAGACTGAAAAACCTTCACGAGAAGCACCTACAGAGATGAGGTCTTCCTTCGTAATTATCATCACTAGTATTATTTGAAAAATGGCACCCTTTGCGTTGAGCCTGTTTTTCTTTGAAAGGGAAGTACTAGGCAAGTCTATTGTTTTCAAACCTTGTATAGAAACCGTTCTTCTCGATTGATAAATTTCACGTCATAATACACCATTGGTCTTTCGGAACTGGGTGAGACGCTTAAAAACAGGAAGAATCAATATCGAAATGCTTGTTGTTTTTACGAGGGACGCAAGCAAAGCATATATGCACAAGAATAAGAAGAAAATTTGATCCTTGTGCTTGTGCTTGTGTGGTATTTCATTGTGAAATAAGAACTCTTGTTCTTGTGTCGTTCATGAAAACCAGGCCGAAGTTTTCCGCCTTTTTAATTCATTTGCTTGTAATATTCATATTCCTGTTTAGATAAAAATATTGAGTTGAAGAACCAATGATGATTTGCGTCAAATTATTTATACTCATAGCTGTGTGGGTATAGTCATGATGTTTGGCAGTTGTTTAGACAAATGACTGTTTATGATAGTAAATACCAGAAAGTACCTTAAATCACCAGGCAGGTTTTATTGAACTTGTTTCGGCACTTAATCCATATAAAGGCGCTTTTTGAGGCCAACGTGAATTATTTTAGGTTAATTCATTTTCCATGTAAGTTCTGACTTGTTATTCTTCCTCCCTGCTATTTTAATGTTAAGACATCTTCAGTCTTTTTACCTGCTGGTTTTTCTCATTCGATTAATCTACAAAGGAGTCGATGCACGAATGTTCGAGCATTTGATAACGGATGTATTTGTGGCTTGTTCGTATGATGATTGTAGGCACTTTAGCCGACACACTATATAACTTTCCCTGGTCATTGTCATTAAACATTCCATTTTATTTTTTTGTCATATTTATCTCGCAAAAGCGATGCATGAAGCAAAAAAATATTATTTCATCCTCACTGCATACCATTGTCACGGAAGGTTATGGGAGGTATCCGCGGCATGGCAAGAGGCATGCAGAGAGAGTGACCTAGGTGGGTTGGTCAACCGCCACCAGGGGAAGTGGGCGGGGCGAAAATGTTGAGCTCCTCCCCGGCAATAATGCGGACTAACTCAGTTTGAGCCACGTTGCAAGCTGTTATATATGCGGAGCGCGCAAAGCATCATGCACTCCCCGTACTGTAGCTCAGGCGGTTGAATTCGAGGAATTTCACGCTTTTTCGTGAAGCGCCAATTATGTATGCAGTGAGAATAGCAGCTGAGTTTTAAAGTATATGTTCGTGTGTACCATGTTTAGTGGTTTGTAATTCTGTCTAAAAGTCCATTGATCTTGACACTTTTTTATCTATTATCTAATATAACCTTATAAGGAGTTGAGTGTTGTTCATCAAGCAGCGCCAGCATGGTGACGTCACGTCCGTCTTGTTGATTGGCTCGGCCCACGCCTAGCCAGGCGTCGCACGCAGCAAACAAAGAGCACCGACAGGAGAACCTTATAAGGTAAAGCATCAACTCAGAGCACGGGTCCCGTGACTTAACATCCGGGAGACGTGGTATCCGGGAGACGTCGCATGCGGGAAACGTGGCATCCATGTCAACAAGTCCACACGTATTTTTCACTACTTTAGGGGGGAGGGGGGAGGGACGTTTTATACTTAGGAGGGGCACCCTTCTAGATGGTGCATCCTCTAGGACGGGTCAAAAAGTTCCCGTCTCTTACATGTAGTGCCATCTCTAGGGCTATCTCGCCAAGGGCAATATACGTGGCGGGAATTTGACAATAAACTTGGTCCTCATGGAAGGGTAAGCCTATCTTAAGCGTTTACAATGGCTTAAGTAGACAAAAAGTTGTCTCTATTGAGAGAGTTACCCCAGCAAGCAGATGAAAGACAAGAGTTATGTTTCCAGACTATGGATGACCATGGTCAGATATGTATCCCACCCTTGGCCTGAATTAAGGGGCATCCTTTTGTTTCATGGAGATTTCTCCAAAATGAAATGATAAGGTGTTATAAAGTCAATTCCTCTTGTACCATCACACAGTGACTATAATCAGAACGCTCTTTTGTTTCTTTTTTCCCCCTTTTTTTAACTTTTCAAACAGGTCTTCACTTTAGGAGCAGTTTGTTGGAAATTATTTTCAGAAAATGGTGAGTCCCTAAAATTTGACTAATTTCCACTGAAGATAATGTAGTTTCGAACGTTTTTGTAGAGAACATTTTTCAGTTGCTCCAACCCAAATCAAGAAGTCTCCAGAAGTACTGCTATGATCCACAAGCTGTCAAGCTTGTTTGACAAAAATGACCACTTCAGATCACAAATGTTGATTTTACTTCTATTACTTTATTGCAGTTACATTTAGTTTACTGACAAGCAATATCAATAGAAAACAAAAATATTCAGAAAAGTGAAGCTGGAGAGAGGCCTGGGTCTCATGCCTAGATGAGTTTATCTCATACTGTGGTAAACAATTCATTTATTTATAATTTTACGACGATCTTCATTTCATACTGCAGAATTGTTTATCTAAACTTATCCACTGCACTCAGCTCCAAACAACTAGAAAGCATGCAGGCACAATAAACAATTTTCGAGGTGCCTGTTTCCTCTGTTTTAAAGCAGGCCTAGTGCGAAATCCTATTAAAAATGAACTTCATTTAAAACAAATATGCCAGTAAAACTAATTTTTTTAAATAAAAGTTTCGCACTTAAGGCTTCGCTGTCGAACAGAGGAAATGCTCTTCCTGTATTTCAACTCTTTTTTGCGGTGGACTTTCTTTAGCTTCGATGTAAATATATTTATGTTAGGATGACCCGTTGAGATCGGAACCTCAACAAACTGGGCCGAGTTGTTCAACGCATGATTAAGCTAATCCTGGATTAGGTACAAACTTTTTGTCATCTTTCAGCGTGAAAACAGGCAGGTTTCGCTTACTACTCTGAGTTTCACTCACAAGGTCTTTTTCAAACTAGTTGTCAAAGAAAGTTTTACACTTTGGCCTTGTGGCATGTTTTGAAACAGGCAACAGGCATCTCGGAAATGACCTAAACACGAGAAACAAAATCGATCTGTCAGTGATTTCCAGAAGTCAAACCACGCTTCCGTTTTCTAGGAATTTAACTTTTTCTGCATGTGCTCGTGACTCAGGCCTGTGTTCACACATTCTGTGATTAAACATAGTTAAATACTTGCTAAATACTAAACATTTTATAACTTTAGTAACTACTGTTTTTATGCAACAATCACGGGGGTGGGGAGGGGGGGGGGGTGAATCTGCCAGTTTTGTATTATTCGTCGATCGACGATTTTTTCTTTAAATCCGAATCCAAAGCTGATTATATATAGATCATTGTAATGTCCACGATCCGAGAATCAACATCCGCTCCAAAACTTTTTTACAAAATAAATCCGTAATCCGTCGCACATTGAAAACCCGTAAATAATATGTACAAAATCTAAAATTCTTGAGCTTTTTGGGCTAAATCCGTCTATCCGCAGATCTATTCACCCCTCCCTCCCCTCCTGGCTGACCTGCGTTTGAGTGGCAGCAGGGCAGGTGTAGTCGAAGAGCCGCAAAACATTCACTTAGGACATTTCTACAGCGACGGAGAATCGTTTTGAGTTGCTGTTTGATTTTGGGATGTCTGAGAGCGTAGAGAAATATAAACGTTTATTACATAATTATCAGATGTTGACAATCACGAAGTAAATAGATCGAGTACTAGTAAAATGTATATGTTCGCTTCATCGATAGGGCTTGCAAAATGCGATCGTATAAAATATACTGTAGTGTATGGCAACGTTAACGTTTTTTTTTTTGTGAAGGACAAATTAAGATACTCATAAATGCGGCAGTGTAGTTGCCGTTTATAGTAAGGTGTGGCCGTCGAAATAAATTGTCCTTGTCTTGTGGTATAGCGCGAACCTATCTCGCTAGTTACTGCACGCCGATATTTATATCTCAAGTTAAACTTTAAAGAACTCAAACGAATTGTAGAAAGTTTCCTTTTTCTTACAGAATCGTCAAACTCTTGCAGAAAGGGAACATCCAACCGGGTACCTGAGTCAACTTGTTGTCAGACAAGTCCCTGGAAGAAAAATAATTCAAATTAGCAATGCGGCATTTCTTTGACAACTTTCTTCATCTTAACTAATGACTGTGTGTGAAATTATTCTGAAGACTCACAGTGAAGTGACGTTCTGTAAAATGTTCGAGTAGACTTCAGGGGAGCAGTTCAGCTTTAGCGGGTCTGCCGTCAGTGTGCATTTGGTTTCGATTTTTCCAAGTGAAACTTTGCATTGTAGACTGCATGTGGACGAGTTCTTTATTCTTTCGTTCGTTGCACCTGATAACACCAGCATCGTGCACAACAGCAACAGAACAGCACCGGAACTAGTCCGCTTTCCACGAGACATTTCGTAACTGCAGAGAATGTGATAACATTATACTGTCTCACACGTATACAGATGCATTCAAAATGTCAAAATGAGTTTTCTATAAATGTTGTACTTTATGGCATTATTCACTAGAACATTTTGCGAGAAGTAGCTACGATACCTTGTGAAGTAGTCAAAGCGTGTACCGACTTGCTATCCGCGGGTTATATCAAGAGAAGTGTTTTCTTTGTCAGTGTCGACTATACCTCTACACAGCTCTCAGTCTGCGAGTTCTGTTCAGTCTTTAAAATGCATCGACTGATGAATACAGATGGTCATCCGCTCTATTCATTGGTCATCAAGTATTTATTAGTGCGTTGGATAATTACCTTTTATTCATCCGATAGATAATCATGAAGCCGACTCGATGACATGTTATCTTCAAAACAGTATTGGTTTCTAACTTTTACTTTAATTTCCGACAAAACGATTATGATATGATATAACATTATACTGTCTCATTAAGTCATATAGATGCATTCAAAATGGCCACAATAGTTTCTACACATTTTTTTTACTTTGTGGATTTTGCGAGAAGTAAGCAACGATACCTTGTGAAGGAGTCAAAGCGTGTACCGACTTGCTATTGTTATAACAAGGGAAGTGTATATTATTTTTGTCACTGTGGACTTTAGCTTTACACGGCTTTCAGTCTGCGAATTCTGTTCAACCTTTGAAATGTATCGACTGATGAATTCATTGGCTACTCGTGATCACTATGGTAACCAAATTCCAAAGTGGTTTCATCGACCAAATAACAGTAATACTCCTTTCAAAAGAACAATATTAGTTCACAACAAGGAAAAAACTTTACTTTAAAAGTCAGTCAAGTTAAGAATCGCACTTTACTTAGTGTTTAAAATGATTCTATTTCCTTTGCTGTCAGCCATCAAATATTTATTAGTGGGTGGGATAATTACCTTTTAATTTATCACGCTTTTTGTACATAGTGTGCGTGTTTGAAAACCTTCACGAAAAGCACCTGCAGACGATGAGGCCTTCCTTTGTAATTATCATCATTGTCATCAAGTATTTATTAGTGCGTGGGATAATTACCTTTTAATCATCCGACAGATAATCATGAAGGCGACTCGTACATGTTGTCTTTAAAAGAGTATTGGGTTTTTAACTTTTACTTTAATTTCTGACAAAACGAATTAAAGGAAAAACGCACCGCATGGAAACGGCAATTATTGCTTGAATCAAGCGAGAGTTTTCACGAATTCGACAGTTAAGTCTCACCACATCCTAAATATAGGAAGTTCAAATTTGGGAAAAGACAACGCACGTTGTTTGATGGATATAGTATGCGCGTTTAGAAATCCTCACGATAGGCACCTGCGGGCGATGAGGTCTTGCGTTAATTATCACCATTATTATTATTTTAAAAATGGCGTCCTTGTTTTTGCGTTGAGCCCGTTTTCATTTCAAAGGGAAGGACTGCTGTACTCGTTTGGGTCCTAATTGTGAAACCGAGACCGTACGAAAAATTTTAGCGGCCGTCTTGTTTTGTGTATTCTTTCAAACCTTGTATAGAAATCGCTCTTCTTAACCGATTAATTTCGTTTCATTTTACATCATTGATCTTTGTGAGCTGAGTGTTAATTCAGCCATTTTAGAGGAAGAGTTAGTTTTGTTTAAAGAGCAATTGGTCTGTATTTAGGCCTTACCAGTATGCCCATCACTTTTTGAAATACTGCGTGGAGCTTGTTTTCACTGTGAAATAAAAACTCTTGTCCTTGCGTCACTCATAAAAACCAGGCTGAAGTTTTCTGTATTTTAAATTCATTTGTTTGTCATAGTCGTGTGTGGTAGAAATATCTAATGAACCATGCAATGATGAATTGCGGCAAATTAATTCATACTCATAGCTGTATGGGTATATGATGTTTGACATCTGTTCTTGCAAAGAACTGCTTACGATGGTAAACACTAGAAATTCACGAGCTTAAACAGTCCAGGCAGTTTATTGAACTTGTTTCTCCGCTTAACTGACTTTCACTCCTAAGTTCAAAGTGCAGATTCTCCCAACCAGTCAAGAAGAAAATGTGTGAGAGACGTTGGGAGAATTAATACTTCAATCAGCTGTCATCTTAGCAAGCTATCAAAAGCCAACTTCTTCATACTGTGGCGATACATCTTTGCTGAGAAATTGAAGGAGAAAAGGGAAGTTGATCTCTCTTGGGAGTGAAAGGGTTAATCCATAAAGGTGTATTTTTCTATAGGCTGTGAAATTTCTATGCATTTTCTTTGTATGTACTGACTTGTTATCTTCCTCACTGCCATTTTAATGTTAACACATCTTCAGTCTTTTCACCTGCTGATTTTTTTCCGTCGAATAAGGAAAGAGTCGATTCACAAATGTTCGAGCATTTAATAACGAATGTATTTGTGGTTTGTTCGTATGATGATTGTAGACATTTTAGCCGACACGTTTTATATTTCTCCCTTCTGTCATTAAATATTTCATTTTATTATACTGTCATATAGTTTCCGCAAAAACGACGAGACAGAAAAATTAGATTAGAGTTTGAGCTCATTATTACTTGTCAGCAGAAGTGTAAAATGCGCGTTTGATTCTGAACGAGGACTGAATTCAACTCTTGTGCTAGCATCTAACAATGAATTTGTGAAGATTTTTCAAAAGTTGGATGCACGTCGACAGCTGTAGTGCAGCATATAATTGTTGTATTCACTTCCGTTTTTTGTGCCTTAAAAATAATATTATACTGCTTTGACATGAGTTTTTAAATTTGAGTTTCTCAAATTAATATTTATATTTTGTTGTGTGTTTTTGTTAGCTTGGATGTATATTAGATGCCATAGGTGTAACTATGGTAACAGGGACTTCAACAAATCTGCAGGTGGGAGATGGAGGCGAGGGGTCTGGGCCCAGCTCGGTTGAGGGGTGGAGCACTCAGGGGAAGATGAGGGAGGGAGGGGTGGGGAAGGTTGGTAAAGTTCTACACTAAGAGCTGAGGCTGACTATTCCTGAAAAATTGAGTTGAAATGTTACAACTTTTTTCTAGCTATTTTATGCAGGATACAGCAAAAGCGTGAACCAATCGCTACGTGACGTCACCAAACGTTTCACGGTCTCCCATTTCAAAAATTTAGAGTTTCGATTTAAAGTTTGACATCCGACATCAGCTAAATGGTACCACGTCACTTAAAACCCGTGACAGTTTTGACCCCCTAAGAGGTACGACGAGCATCGAGGCGTTCTTCATCAAGCAGCGCCAACATTGTGACGTCACGTCCGTCTCACTGATTGGCTCGGCCCACGCCCAACCAGGCGTCGCACGCAGCGAACAAAGAGCGCTGACAGGAGAACCTTATAAGGTAAAGCATCAACTCAAACTCGGGTCCCGTGACTTGACATCCGGGAGATTTGGTATCCTGTTGACGTCGTATGCAGGAAACGTACAATCCATGCCAACAAGTCGACACATATTTTTCACTGCTTTAGGGGGAGGGGGTTGGGGGTACGTTTTATACTTAGGAGGGTGACCATTCTAGATGGGGCATCCTCAAGGACGGGTCAAAAGATAGCCGTCCTTTACATGTAGTACTATGTCTAGGACTGTCTCGCCAAGGACAAAATACGTGGCGGGAATGTGTATTATCGGTAGGAACGCCAGCGTGCTTTCATTTCATTGGTGTACGATATTGTTACTAAATATACACATTATATGCATGCATTCCACTCTGTTTGCAAGGTATGCGAGGTGTTACATAGCACGCTGGATGCGACTTTTACTTCTTACGTCGCTAGCAGAGCTTTTCACACTCGGAATTATTTCCTTCGGCTCAAATCTTGAGAAGTAATGGAAAAAAAACCTAGCCCTCACGAATCAATCACTGAAGAAGGCCCAAGTGGCAGCCACGCTCAACACAATTTGACAACGAGTGCAGCGAACGCAGAACCAATTGACTGAGGGCCCGTTCACACTAGGCAGTTAAAGCGATCTCAGATCGATTCAGGCGTATGCGGGCCAGGTGTGAACGGTCGACGTTTCCTATAAGCGATCTCAGATCGATCCAACTCAAGTGTGAACGCGCACCGATGCAAACTCAGTGCGACCTCAGTACCGATCTCGGATCGAAATCAGTACCGAGCTAAGTGTAAACGGGCCCTTCTTGTTTAGAACCGTGAACAGAAAGGTAAAGAATTAGAGACCAAGCAGAAGATTGAAGTCCGCCAAGCCGAGAAGTTCAAGTTTAAAAGAAACCAGAAGCAGTTTGTATTTATAGCACTGTATTTATTTTGCAGTTTGTATTTAATTTCGGAGATTGAAGATTTGGTTTCAATCAAAGTCAAGCAAACGCCGTGAAGAGCCAAAAGACAGAAGCTTATCAAACTTGCAGATTCTAGCGCAGCTGGCTGGGATGCCGTCCAAGAGTACTAATCCCATGACTGTTGCCTCGGACGAAGAAGACGACGAGAAGATACGGAATGCAAGAGCCACCGCTAACAGAAAGAGAAAGCAGAAAGAAAAAGAGAGGATTCAACAAACCAACAAAAGGCGGTATCCATAATATCAAGTGGACAATCTGGTTTTTGTATCTTTACGTTGCATTCAATTAAATATTGGTGCTTTGTATTTCTCGGCTCCACGTGAGTTACCAACCAACTTGGTCGTTGTTGTGTTTTATAGTTCCTGTAGAGGATTTAGAAAATTACTTTTGTTTGGTCAAACGCAGTGAGTTAAAACGAACTTGACAGTAAACTTGGTCCTCATAGGAGGGTAACCCTGCCTCAAGCGTTTACAATGGCTTAAGTAGACAAAAAGATGTACCTGCTGAGAGGCTTACCCCAGCAAGCAGATAAGAGACAAGAGTTATGTTTCCAGATCATGGATGACCATGGTCAGATATGTATCCCACCCTTTGCCTAAATTAAGGGGCATCCTTTTGTTTCATGGAGATCTGTCCCAAATAGAATAATGAGGTATTAAGTCAACTCCCCTTGTACCATCACACGGGGACTATATGCAATAAGGATCTGTATTTGTGGCATTTCATGGATGAGAGGCGCTGGAATGATCAAGTATTTTGTTGTCACTCAAAAATCTACTTTCTAAACGATTAGAAGAATCAGAACACATTTTTTTTGTTTTTACCTTTTCAAACAGGTCTTCACTTTAGGAGCAGTTTGTTGGAAATTATCTTCAGAAAATGGTGAGTCCCTAAAAGTAGACTAATTCCCACCGAAGATAATGTAGTTTAGAAAATTTTTGTAGAGAATATCTTTCAGTTGCTCCAACCCAAATCAAGAAGTCTCCAGAAATACGTCAATGATCAACAAGCTGTCAAACTTGTTTTCTGACAAAAATGACCACTTCAGATCACAAATGTTTATTTTGCTTACTTCTATTGGTTTATTACAGTTACCTATAGATTGCTTACTAGTAATACTAATAGAAAACAACAATATTTAGAAAAGTGTAGCTGGAGAGAGGCCTGGGTCCTATGCCTAGATGGGTTTATCTCATACTGTGGTAAACAATTCATCTATTTATAATTTTACGAAGAACTTCATTTCTTACTGCAGAATTGTTGATTTAAACTTGCCCACTGCACTCAGTTCCAAAGACCTAGAAACTAGCATGCAGACACAATTAAGCAATTTCCGAGATGCTTGTTTCTTCTGTTTTAAAACGAGGCCCAGTGCGAAACCTTTTCTATAAAAATGAACTTCATTTGCATAAAAACAAATCTGCCAGTAAAACTATGTTTTTTAATGAAGGTTTAGCACTAGGCTTCCCTGTCGAACAGAAGAAATGGCTTTTCCTGTATTTCAACTGTTTTTCGTGGTGGACTTTCTTTAGCTTCGATGTAGAAACACTTATGTTAGGATGACCTGACAAGATCGGAACCTCAACAAACTGGGCCTAGTTTTTCAATGCATGATTAAGCTAATCCTGGATTAGGTACAAAACTTTTTGTCATCGTTCAGCGTGAAAACAGGCAGGTTTCGCTCACTAATCTGAGTTTCCCTAACAAGGTTTTTTCAAACTAGTTGTCAAAGAAAGTTTGAAACTTTGGCCTTTTTTTGAAAGTATCTCGGAAAGGGCCTAAACACAATAAACAAAATCGATCTGTCAGTGTTTTCCAGAAATCAAACCACGCTTCCGTTTTCTAGGAATTTAACACTTTTTCTGCATGTGCTAGTGACTCCGGCCTGTGTTCACACATTTTGTGATTAAACATAGTTAAATACTTGCTAAATACTAAACACTTTATATTAGTAAGCACTGCTTTTATGCAAACAATCACGGGGGTGGGAAAGGGGTGAATAGGGAATCAAATCCGCCGATTTCCTCCAGTTTTGTATTAAATCCGCCGATCCACGATTTTTTTTCCTTCAAATGCGAATCCAAAACTATATAGATCATTGTAATGTCCGGGATCCGAAAATCCAGATTCTTAAAGTCGAGTTTCGCTCTAACACTTAGTTTTTACAAGATAAATATGTAATCCGTCGCACCTTTAAAATCCATAAATAATATGTACAAAATCCAAAATTCGTGCGCTTTTTGGGCTAAACCCGTCCATCCGCTGATCTATTCACCCCTCCCTCCCCTCCCCCAACTCACGTTAAATTCATTTCTATGTCACTTCCCGGCTGACCTACGTTTGAGTGGCAGCAGGGCAGGTGTAGTTGAAGAGCCGCAAAACATTCACTCAAGACATTTCTACAGCGACAGAGAATTATGTTGAGTTGTTTTTTTATTTTGGGATGTCTGAGAGCGTAGAGAAAAGGGTTGAGAACAGAGTTGACGCTCACAAACAAAACTGGAAGGACAGTGAAGGCAAAAATTATCCACTGCATATCAGAAAGTGTGTGGCCTTCCCAGTTTTTGTCCATAGCAACAAAAGCTAACAGCAATTTTAATTTAAAGACACCAATGATAATATCCAAAACTATAGGAATAGTAAAGAAAATCAAATTGGTAAAAACCAGAAGAGCAATTTTCCTGGCGATGGCTGCCTCTCTCTTTATGCCCACACTGGCTCCAGATCTTCTGCTCACAATGAAAATAGGCAGATAAAGAACAAAACTTGTGAGCTGAATGATAATGAGAACGATCTGCGAACCAACGGCGATACCTACCGTCGGCTTCCTCCCATCACCCAAATATGTCGCCTTTTCACGGTCAACAGGAAGTGGTGCTCCAAATAATACGTTGTGTGACATGTCTCCGACATTAAATGCTGGCAGAACAGCAAAGGCCAAGGAGGAAGACCAAAAAAGGAATAAGAAAAGCGTAACGCCACGTTTTCCAATCCTAATGTCAGGTTTCATGGCGAAAACAATCTTGAGAAACTTCTCAAGAGTCAAAATAAAAGAACCAAACACTTGCGACACCACTGCGCATGTCAGGATCGGTCCAATGACATTACTGTATGTTCTTATCTTGCTGACAACATCGTAACTTTTCCCTTCCAGTATGTCATGAAGCCATTCAATGAACATATTTACAAAACTGTACCTGACATACAACAAACTAACCAGACCAACGAGAAGATCACACAACGCAATATTAAGAACCAAACGAACTGCCAAATTACCCCTGAGAGATTTGTGACATAAAATAACAAGAGCAACCGTGATATTCACAAGCAGTGCCACAGAACCTGTAGCGTACAGAGAATAAGACGCTTTTATAGTGACGTCAAAGATTGCTTGATTGCCGGGGAGCATGTACTGGTGAATGTAACATGCGCTGTCACAGAGACACGTGGGCCAAAAGCCGAGTTTGATGAAATCTAATGCTTTGCCGTATTGAATTTCATCATGCCACGACCACACGCTTGGTGAACTGAACCAGTCGTAACACAATTGAGACGTCGAGTTAACCTCAGCAGCATCGGACTTTCTCTTCACCAGCGAACAGTTCTTACAATACTTACTCCAAGTCACTCCTTGAACTGTTGTGAGGTTTTTCAGCTGTAATAACTGTTCGCTAGGAGTCCAGTGCTCGTTGGCAGTCACGTCTAAGTGATTCAGCGACTGCAACTCGTTGCGGTCAATTTTCCATTCACGAAGATCGTTAAACGAGAGGTCACTAAGGAAATTTGAAAAAAATATAATGTTAAGGAGCAACAAGTAAAAATTTATACGAGAAAAAGAACTTCAAGTTTGTTTTTTGTTGTAAACATAAAATTTGAACACAGCTCCTTTCAGTGTCTCGATTTGGTGTGTTTACTTACAGACTAGTGAGGTTCCTCAGGTCCCTGAACGTTCCATATCCAATGGTTTTGATGTTGTTTTGGGCAAGGGACCTGCATAATTAGTTGTGAGGTATTACGATAGAGATAAATGTCAAGCTAGTTTTGAAAAAACAATTGTAAAATAATTTGTGCCAAAAAGAAAATCAAGAACAATACTAGTCGCGTGAGACGATGAGGCGAACATTCTCTGAACAAGCTGTTCCCCACTGAACCAATCTGTCAATAAAGATTTAATCGGGAATTTTACAATAACACGTCAGTTTCTCGCTTTGTGATTGGCTAATTTTCATTATCAATAAGAGGACAGACATATAAAATCGAGTGCTGACGACAGTGATTTGGACGAAGAAGGTGAATTCAGCTTCAATTTTACCTCAGTTCTTGCAAAAGCGACATTCGGCATTTGAAGTAGAGAACCAGAAGTGTTCAGAGGCGAATTTCCTTGAGCTTTGTCTCTTGAATTTGTCGAGAAAACTGCAGCAGAAAAGCGTCTAGTTTCATTTCTTTCCAACTTCTTTCACAAAATTTTATTTTGCACGCGCGAAATGCTTACGTCAAACTGTCACTTTTTGGCCAATGAAATGTCTTGAATTTCAACCTCGACCAATTAGAAAGCGGGAAAAGTTGTTGACAACATTTCGGTCAAATCGAACAAAATCCAGTTTTCTTGCGTGTTTTCCCCGCGTCGTCGCTTGAGTTTTGTTATTGTAAAAAACAAATTGACGCCAGTTTTTTATGTGTCTGTCCTCTTATTGATCATAAAACGCGTCATAACATTGTCAAAAAGTTGCGGATCCACTCGGCGAAGCGCCTCGTGGATCCACAACTTTTTGACAATGTTATGACGCGTTTCATGATCAATAAGAGGACAGACACATAAAAAACTGACGTCAATTTGTTAAATATAAAACACTCTTTTCCTCTGAACCGTTTATATTTCGTTTTCAGGAAAATCTCTAAACAGTATACCGCAGTATTTTTTTAAGTATATGTCTTTTATACTGTCTTAGGTTGAAGTTCTATTAACTTTCGCTTTGCGCAAAAATTTTACATAATTATCAGATGTTGACAATCAGGAAGTAAATAGATCGAGTATTTTTTAGTAAAATATATATGTTGGCATCATCAATATAGCTTGCAAAATGTGATCGTATAAAATATACTGTAGTGTATGGCAACGTTAATGTTTTTTGTGAAGGACAAATTAAGATACTCATAAACGCAGGCAGTGTAGTTGACGTTTATAGTAAAGTGTGGCCGTCGAAATAAATTGCCCTTGTCTTGTGGTATAGCGCGGACCTATCTCGCTAGTTACTGCACGTCGATATTTATGTCTCAAGTTAAACTTTAAAGAATCCAAACGAATTGTAGAAAGTTTCCTTTTACTTACAGAATCGTCAAAATCTTGCAGAAAGGGAACATCCAATTGGGTACCTGAGTCAACTTGTTGTCAGACAAGTCTCTGCAAGAAAAATAATTCAAATGAGCAATGCAGCATTTCTTTGACAACATTCTTCATCTTAACTAATAACTGCGTGTGAAACCATTCTGAAGACTCACAGTGAAGTGACGTTCCTTAAAATATTCGAGTAGACTTCATGGAAGCAGTTCAGCTTCAGCGGGTCTGCCGTCAGTGTGCATTTGGTTTCGGTTTTTCCAAGTGAAACTTTGCATTGTAGACCGCATGTAGACGAGTTCTTTATTCTTTCGTTCGTTGCACCTGATAACACCAGCATCGTGCACAACAGCAACAGAACAGCACAGGAACTAGTCCGCTTTCCACGAGACATTTCGTAACTGCAGAGAATGTGATAACATTACACTGTCTCACACGTATATAAATGCATTCAAAATGTCAAAATGAGTTTTCTATAAATGTTGTACTTTATGGCATTCTTTAGTGGAACATTTTGCGAGAAGTAGCTACGATACCTTGTGAAGTAGTCAAAGCGTGTACCGACTTGCTATCCGCGGGTTTTAACAAGAGAAGTGTTTTCTTTGCCAGTGACGACTATAGTCTCAGTCTGCGAATTCTGTTTAACCCTTAAAATACATCGACGGATGAATGCATTACTGTCAGATGGTCACCAAAGTGACCTGTTTTCCAAGTGGATTCATCGATTAAATGACACTTAATTCTATTTTCAAACGAACAATAATTCCTAATAAAGAGTGAAAACAACTTTTCGTTAAAATTCGACAGTCAATGTTTAGAGTAATTCCGTTTAATCTGTTCGTTGGCCATCAAATATTTATTAGTGCATCAGCTTTCAATCACGCAGCAGATATTCATGAAGGCAACTCGATTATATAGATGCGTTCAAAATGTCCACATGAGTTTTCTATAAATTTTATACTTTGTGGTTTTTGCGAGATATAGCTACGATACCTTGTGAATAGTCAATGCGTGTACCGACTTGGTATGGTTATATCAAGAGAAGTGTTTTTTGTCAGGGTCGACTATAGCTTTGCACAACTTTCAGTTCGCGAGTTCTGTTCAGTCTTTAAAATGCATCGACTGGTGAATACAGATGGTCATCCGCTCTATCCATTGGCCATAAAATACTCATTAGTGCACGAGACAAATACCTTTTATTCACCCGATAGCCAATCATGAAGGCGACTTGATGACATGTTATCTTCAAAACAATATTGCTTTCTACCTTTTAGTTTAATTTACGGCAAAATGATGTAATGGAAAAAGGCACCACATGAAAAGGACAATTATTGCTTGAATAAACGAGAGTTTTCACGAATTCGACAATTAATTCTCACGCATCCTGTTTGTTCTAGGTATACCTTTTAAATATAAAGTAAAAATATCGGGAGCTCAAACTTGGAAAAAGACAACGCACATCACTTTTGATGGACACAGTGTGTGCCCTTAAAGTCCCTCACGAAATGCGCCTGCAGACTTAAGACTAGCTTAAAAGCTTTTCTGCAATGCCGGGCTCGTTTACTGGGAGCTAATAATCACAACACCAATTTGAAGTAAAATGGCTATGGGCGGGAGCCCAAAGCCGCTTTAATTGAATCATTCATAAAAGTATACACATAATGTATATCTTAATTTTAGCCCAGTAAAGGTGAAGGACAACCATAACACCAAAAGCATCACATAAAATGATGATGCTTCCCGATCCAACAAAAAAGGAGGGAAAGACAAAACTGCTGCCCTTGCTAATCAGCCTTGTCAAAACCTCCTACAACTGATAATTGGAACGACAACAACGGATAAAAGACGATAACAATAGGACTGCTGCCCTTGTTAATCAGCCATCAATTCAAATCAGCAAGCTTACTGCTGCCCTTGTTAATCAGCCATCAATTCAAATCAGCAAGCTTACTACTGCCCGTGCTTATCTGTCCCACCCCCCCTCGGTAGCCCACCATGCAACTGCTCCCGCCAGTCGCAAATGTGAAAAAAAATAAACAAACTCGTAACAGAGAGCACTAATAAGAAGCATAGAAGAGGATAAACAAGGAATGACGAGACAGCTGCTCTTGCTGATCTGTCTCGTCAATCCTGAGTGACCCCCCAAGCAACTGCCCCTGCCAGATTCGAATGAATCAGGAAGCTAAAGGTGGCATTTGAATATACTTGTGGAAAACATTCGATTTCCATCTCCCTAGAGTCCGAATTTCAGCATGAGAAGCATCCCCTATGCGAAAGCTGTGCCCTTTATACCTAGAAGGGTCTAGGCCAGCAAAACGAATGGCAAGAGAAAATTTTTCAGTGAAGTATGTCCTGCTCACTGCAGAACCCGATTCTGTCATGAAAAGGAGCCCTGGTTTAGAGCCACGAAAAGACAAATATCTCAGTACGATTTGTACTGGGCAAAACTCTTGCTGTCGATTTATCACAACAGACAATAGACGCTTGTTATAGCTGTGCTCGAAGTTAAAGAATGTATAACCTTTAGAGTTACTGCCTCATGTTTAAAAGTGACAAGCTTTACTAGCTGGTAGAGTTGCAATGGGGGCTTTCCTATCTTGTTTGTCACTATTTCTCTCACTCGCAGTGAGGCATGGAATGCTAAAGAGCACACGGCTTGAAATTGTGAAATTTCATAAAAAGGCATTGCAAGTTGCTCTGCAGACCCCAACAATTTGTGAGGGATTGGAAAAGAGATTGGCAATCTACTATCTAAACGCGTGCCCAGTTTCCCATACCCCTTTACATCTGTACTATGAAAAATACCCTAGCAGGATCAGAAAAGCCTGCGAGCTTATGTGAATAACTCAGCGCTGACACATGTTTGTACTGTTGATGCGGCATACTTATAATCATACATATAGGCGATAAACAAAGCTAGCATAGGAGGAGAAATAGGTAGCGAAGTCGAAACTTGACGACTAATGTAGAATGCATAAACTGCAGAAACAATTTCCAAGCCGGTCTATCAATGGGAATTGATGAGGGCTGAAGACTCGATTTGGTGAGTGCAGACGCGATCAATGCCAATTGTGAGGCTGCAGATACAGAGGTATCTCCGTTGGATATTTGTCCATGTGACTGTGTGCTAGTTGCTTGAACGTTTGAATCTGCAACCGAGATAGGGAATCGGCCAATTTATTCATCCGATAGATAATTGTGATATAGATAACCAGCAGTATTGGTTTCTAACTTTTACTTTAATTTCCTACAAAACAAATATGATATGATATAACATTATACTGTCCCATTAAGTTATATAGGTGCATTCAAAATGTCTACATGAGTTTTCTACACATTTTTGTACTTTGTGGATTTTGCGAGAAGTAAGCAACGATACCTTGTGAAGCAGTCAAACCGTGTACGGACTTGCTATGGTTATAACAAGGGACGTGTATATTATTTTTGTCACTGTCGACTATAGCTTTACACAGCTCTCAGTCTGCGAATTCTGTTCGACCTTTAAAATGCATCGACTGATGAATTCATTAACTACTCGTGATCACTACGGTGACCTAATTTAAAAGTGGTTTCATCGACCAAATAGCAGTAATACTCCTTTCAAAAGAACAATATTTCACAAGAAGGAAAAAAGCTTTACTTTAAAAAGTCAGTCAAGTTAAGAATCGCACTTTACTTAGTGTTTAAAATGATTCTGTTTCCCCTGCTGTCGGCCATCAAATATTTATTAGTGGGTGGGATAATTACTTTAATTTATTTTAATTTATCACGTTTGTTGTACATAGTGTGCGTGTTTGAAAACCTTCACGAAAAGCAACCTGCACTAGACGATGAGGCCTTCCTTTGTAATTATCATCATTGTCATCGAGCATTTATTAGTGCGTGAAGAACCAATGATGATTTGCGTCAAATTATTTATACTCATAGCGGTATGGTTGTAGTTATAATGTTTGACAGCTGTTTAGGCAAATGACTGCTCATGATGGTAAATACTAGAAAGAACCTTGAATCACTAGGCAGGGTTTATTGAACTTGTTTCGGCACTTACTCTATATAAAGGCGCTTTTTGAGGCCAACGTGAATTATTTTAGGTTATTCATTTTCCTTGTATGTACCGACTTGCTATCTTCCTTCCTGCTATTTTAATGTTAACACATCGTCAGTCTTTTTACCTGCTGATTTTTCTCCGTCGTATAATGTACAAATGAATCGATTCACAAATGTTTGAGTATTTGATAACAGATGTGTTTGTGGTTTGTTCGTACGATGATTGTAGACACTAGCCGACACAGTATATAATTTTCTCTGGTCACTGTCATTAAATATTCCGTCTTATTATATTGTCGTATTTATCTCGCAAAAGCGATGCATGAGGCACAAAAATAGATTAGAGTTCGATCTCATCATTACTTGTCAGCAGAAGTGTAAAATGCGCGTTTGAGTCTGAACGAGGACTGAATTCAACTCTTGCGCCAACATCTAACAATGAATTTGTGAAGATTTTTCAAAAATTGGATGCACGTCGACAGCTGTAGTGCAGTATATAATTTTTGTTTTCATTTCCGTTTTTTGTGCTCCTCAAACTAATATTTATATTGCAGTGACATGAGTTTTTCAATTTGAGTTTTTCCAAACTGACATTTATTTCGTTTTCTGTTTTTGTTAGCTTGGATGTATATTAGATGCCATAGATGTAACTATGGTAACAGGGATTTCAACAAATCTGCAGGTGGGAGAAGAAAGTTGAGAGGTCTGGGCCCAACTCGGTCGAGGGATGGTGCTCCCAGGGGGGAGTGGGGGAGGAGGTTGGTAAACTCTACGCTCAGAACTGAAGCTGACTTTTCTTGTAAAATTCAGGTGAAAAAAAAAAACAACTTTTTTCTAGCTATTTTATTTAGGGTACAGTGAAAGCTGTGTCCACTGTACCTGCATGTGGGCTGCAGGTGATAGATAAAATATTCGCGGCCGATCTTCATGGGCATTTATAATGGCGAGCCGCTTTTATCGACGATTATTTTATCGTGCTTGTGATATGAAAGAGTGACTGGGATGTACATCATTGTTCTGTGCAGCGTACAGATATTTATGAAAAGTTATGCATACTAACAAGTACGGCTGCAAATCTTTATCAAAAGTTAAAATGATTAATAATTCATCAGAACAAACCCAGAGGGGAGGGGAGGGGAGGGGAGATAGTTGTGACCATAGATTTCAATTCAGTACAATACAGGGCCCCCTATGTTTTTGTTTTCATTTGAATCCAAGGCTGGATTTGGTTCCCAACACGAAAAAAAATTGTAAGAAATCATTAGAAAAACAGATACATTTTATCCCAAATGAAAATAAAACTGTTTTCCAACGAGATGGGTAGAAATTAATTCTTTTCAATTTTCGCAGGTCTGAAGATTTCCGCGAGCGAAGGACTGTGTTTGAGAGAGACAGGATGTGAACAGAAGATACAACAGCAGCCGGTGAGTGGACAGTACTTTGTATTTGAAATAGGACAAGTATAGTAAGACAAATGTACTGGAACTACGCTTGCACATTCAATTAAAAACCATGTTGGGGAAAATGTTGGACTATGACACTGTAGTCGAGAAACATGTTTGACCATGTTGGACCATGACATACTGCAGTCGAGAAACATGTTTGACCATGTTGGACCATGACATACTGCAGTCGAGAAACATGTTTGACCATGTTGGACCATGACATACTGCAGTCGGGAAACATGTTTGACCATGTTGGGCCATGACATAATGCAGTCGGGAAACATGTTTGACCATGTTGGACCATGACATAATGCAGTCGGGGAACATGTTTGACCATGACATACGTAGTAATGACCAGGACACATGGTTGACTATGGTATATCATGGTTAGAAAACGTGTTGAACCACGATGTGTCGTGATCAGAAAACGTGTTTGACCATGATAATTATCATATCAAGGAAACATGTTCGACGACGATGTATCGTGGTCAGAAAGCGTGTGTGACCATGGCATAACAATATCATAGCAAGAAAATGTGTTCGTCGACGATGTATCATGGTCAGAAATCGTCTTTGACCATGACAAATCATGGCCGGGGAACATATTTGAAAAAGACATATCATGGCCCAGGAAAGATGTTTGAGCACGATATGTCATCAAAAATTGGCATTGCTCACGACTCATTCATTTCAGTTACCTTCCGGGTGCTCCTCAGTTACGCGTAAAATTAGCCTTGAAATAACATGACCAAACATCTCCGCGTTATAAATAGATCAAAGCAGCGTGGCCACTGAAAGTTCGCTTGTCTTGATAATCGCACTTGCCAGGCTACGTCCACAATCAATCAATCAATCAATCAATCAATCAATCAATCAATCAATCAATCAATCAATCAGTCAATCAATCAATCAATCAATCAATAACTTTATTTAAGTGTCAAAATTGGTCACCGATAATGATGCGTTTCCAAGAGACGCCGTTTTCCAAATCTTGTTCGTTTCGTTTTCATTCGAAAATGCATCCACTTTGGGAAGAATCATTGTACAATGTATTCGTTGGTTTAAACGCCATGATTCAATTTTCTGGACAAGGCACTGCTGGAAGAAATCTCCAAAAGTCGCTGCGAAAATTTTCTGCACGCACCAGAGTGAGACTGCAGCTCAGAAACATTTATTAGTTTTCCCGTTTTGCAAAGTCGATCTTCGACACCCGTAAATTTTTAAGTTAGAAGCCACGATTGCTCTAGGTACGCTACCAACTACGTGTGACTTTCTTTACTTTGGAATTACTTTCTTTCGTTAGGATTTCGCGTCAAACAAGAAACTGACATCGAGAAATCTGTGACACGAGACGCATCTTTAGTATCTCCGAGTCTGGTGAAAATGTTAATTTGCCAAGTGTCAGAATTACCCGAGGGACAATGTGGCATTCTTTCTGATCAGCCACGCTCAGGAAACATGTTTCACCGTCATCAATTGCGGCAATAAGGAAATATGTCTGACGGTAATCGACCATGGTAAGGAACATGTCGTACCATAGAAAACAAATCTGACCATGGGTCAGGAAACTTGTCTGATCATGGTCGATCATGGTCAAGAAACATGGCTTAACATTTGTTCGTAAATCATCCACCTATGACATAAATAAATTAAGGGGCATCCTTTTGATTCGTAGAGGTCTCCCCAAAATAAGATGATGAGGTATTAAGTCAATCCTCTTGTACTGTCATTTAATGATTATTGAAACAGAGGCAACCGGCACTTTTAAATGGCCTAAACATGATCAACAAAAAATCTGGCAGTGTTTTTCAGAAGTCACTGACTGAAACCACGCTACCATTTTGCTGGAATTTAGCATTTGTTCTGACTGTGCTCGTGAATCAGGTTTGTGTTCACACATTTTGTGATTAAACATAGTTTAACAAACATGTTAAATACTAAACATTTTATAACTTTGTAAGGGAGATATTAGCTCGCTGTGGTTTGCTTGAGGTACCAAGGATTAGGAAACGCTGTACTCCCTTTTTACATCAGTTTATTGTAAGCGTCAAACAACTTTACACTTGAGGTCTCAAGGTTTTCTCTCTCTTAAAACTAAGTGTGCGCACCTTTAAATACGGACGCTAACATTAGCTGTAATTAATTGTCCATCAAGTACAAGGAACC
The DNA here is from genome assembly GCA_964036295.1 of Plumapathes pennacea. Taxonomy (NCBI): domain Eukaryota; kingdom Metazoa; phylum Cnidaria; class Anthozoa; order Antipatharia; family Myriopathidae; genus Plumapathes; species Plumapathes pennacea. The sequence continues at coordinate 638,685 of OZ038468.1, read as the reverse complement.
AATAAGGATAAAGTTAGAACCTCACTACTTAGCGACAGAAGAACTCAACGAAAAGAGACGCGCACATTCAACTAACTCAAACTTAAAGGGCCAATTTTTTAAACAAGGTCTAGACCGCGGTTAAGAAAGTCCTGGTATAAACAAGATTTAAACAATAGCGATGCTTGACGGACAACGGCTAAACGTCGTCTTTATAGACCGACTCTGATCCATGTTCTAAAAATGCAATTTAACGTTTCGTTAACCCTGTTTTACGGCGTCCGTCTAAACTTCTATTTAGCAATAAACCAGGTCCAGACTTTGTTTAAAAAATTGGCCCTAACAGTGTACAAATAGGTAAAGATGCTAAATGTACTAAATGTTACGCCTGCCGATAGAGCGACGAGCGCGTTACAACTGGCTGTAAATATAGTAGAGTCTTAAGTAGTAACGGCTATAAAAAGTACTTGACAACTAAAATGGCGTAGTCAATAAAACTATCCAGATTATATTACGTAAGGGTTTAAGGAGTTTTAACTAAACTCCGCCTTCAAAAAGGAAGCGTAACTTTTCGTACTTTGTTTGAACGATGAGACCATTGAACAATACATAATTTCATAACCCGAGAATTAATAACAAAACAAATTGTACACTGCACGAAAAGGCCAGTACACTTAATTAAATTCAGCCCAGGCTGTATTGGTCGGTTAGGTTTAAAACTAGATTGGTCAGGCCTGGCAAGATTTGGCCGACCGGATTTATAAACATGACCGTAATGCTGAAGTATTGTTCCGATCGTGGGAACCAACTTCTAGGCCAAACAGCTGATACTGAAATCTCCGAAAGTACTACACAAAATGTATTAATCTGCCACCAAGAAGTGACAAATAAACCTAAACCTAGACTTGTGGCGGACACAATCCGGATTGAGACTAACCTAGACCTCTTCAGCCTGAACTTCACTCAGTGGAAAATTAATTAACTTACGAAGAATGTTTTTACACACTAAAAGAATCAATTTGCAAGGTGGAATATTGAACTACGTCTTTAAAATTATGAATATCAATCGAGTTAAGTCATGAATATTAATCAAGTAATCTTTAAACCATAACAACTTTCCACGATTTTTTTCTCTTAAATCTGAATCCAAAAAATATCATAGATCTTTGTACCAGGATCCGAAAATCCAGGTTTCGAAAATCGAGATCCGCTCCAACACATTTTTAGAAGATAAATCTGTAATCCGTCGCACTTTGAAAGTCCGTAAATAATATCCACGAAATCCAAAATTCGTGCACTTATTGGAGCTAAATCCGTCTATCCGCAGATCTATTCAACCCTCCATCCCCTCCCCCAACTCACGTTTAATTCATTTCTATGTCATTTCCTGGCTGACCTGCGTTTGAGTGGCAGCATGGCAGGTGTAGTTGAAGAGCCGCAAAATATTCACTCAAGACATTTCTACAGCGACAGAGAATCGTGTTCAGTTGTTGTTTAATTTTGGGATGTCTGAGAGCGTAGAGAAAAGGGTTGAGAACAGAGTTGACGCTCAAACACAAAACTGGAAGGAAAACCGAGGCAAACATTCTACACTGGTAATCAGAAAATGCGTGGTCTTTCCAGTCTTGAAACACGTCCCAACCAAATTTAAACCACAATTGAATTTGAAAGACACCAGTGATAATAACCATAACTACAGGAATAGTAAAGAAAATCAAATTGGTGAAAACCAAAAGAGCAATTTTCCTGGCGATGGCTGCCTCTCTCTTTATGCCCACACTGGCTCCAGATCTTTTGCTCACAATGAAAATAGGAAGATAAAGAACAAAACTTGTGAGCTGAATGATCATGAGAACGATCTGCGAACCAGCGGCGATACCTACCGTGGGCTTCAACTCATCACCCAAATATGTGAACCGATCAGTGGGAAGTGGTAGTGTTGCCCATAATCTCGTGTAAGACATGCGTCCGACATCAAATGCTGGCAGAACAGCAAAGGTCAGGGAGAAAGACCAAGAAAGGAATAAGAAAAGCATAACGCCACGTTTACCAATCCTAATGTCAGGTTTCAAGGCAAAAACAATCTTGAGAAACTTTTCAAGAGTCAGAATAAAAGAACCAAACACTTGCGACACCACTGCGCATGTCAGGATCGGTCCCACGATATTCCTGTATGTTTTTATCTTGTTGACAACATCGTAACTTTTCTCTTCCAATTCGTCATGAAGCAATTCAATGTACATAGTTGGAAAACTGTACCTCGCCAACAGCAAACTAACCAAACCAACGAGAACATCACACAACGCAATATTAAGAACCAAACGGACTGCCAAATTACCCCTGAGAGATTTGTGACATAAAATAACAAGAACAACCGTGATATTCACAAGCAGTGCCACAGAACCTGTAGCGTACAGGGAAAAGGACGCTTTTATAGTGACGTCAGAGATTGCTTGAGTGCTGGGGAGAATGTACTGGTGAATTGAACATGCGTAGTCACAGAGACACGTGGGCCAAAAGCCGAGTTTGATGAAATCTAATGCTTTGCCGTATTGAATTTCATCATGCCACGGCCACCCGCTTGGTGAACTCAACCTGTCGTAACACGATTGAGACGTCGAGGTAACCTCAGCAGCATCGGACTTTATCTTCACCAGCGAACATTTCTTACAGTACTTACTCCAAGTCACTCCTTGAACTGTTGCGAGGTTTTTCAGCTGTAATAACTGTTCGCTAGGAGTCCAGTGCTCGTTGGCAGTCACGTCTAAGTAATTCAGCGACTGCAACTCGTTGCGGTGAACTTTCCATTCACGAAGATCGTTGAACGAGAGGTCACTAAGGAAATTTGAAAAAAAAAATGTCAAGGAGCAACAAGTAAAAAGTTATACGAGAAAAAAGAACTTCAAGTTTGTGTTTATCAATCAATTAAAATATCAATTAAAAATTTGAACACAGCTACTTTCAGTATCTCGATTTGGTGTGTTTACTTACAGACTAGTGAGGTTCCTCAGGTCCCTGAACGTTCCATAACCAATTGTTTTGATGTTGTTTTTGGCAAGGGACCTGCATAATTAGTTGTGAGGTATTACGATAGAGATAGATGTCAAGCTAGTTTTGGAAAAACAATTGTAGAATAATTTGTGCCAAAAAGAAAATCAAGAAGAATACTAGTCGCGTGAAACGATGAGGCGGACATTCTCTGAACAAGCTGTTCCCCACTGAACCAATTTGTCAATAAAGATTTAATCGGCAAATATAAAACATTCTTTTCCTCTGAACCGTTTATATTTCGTTTTCCGGAAAATCTTTAGTATACCGCAGTATTTTTTCAAGTATATGTCTTTTATACTGTCTTAGGCTGAAGTTCTATTAACTTTCGCTTTGCGGAAAAATTTTGTCTTTTACATAATTAGCAGATGATGACAATCACGAAGTAAATAGATCGAGTTAGTAAAATAAATATGTTCGCATCATCGATATAACTTGCAAAATGTGATCGTATAAAATATACTGTAGTGTATGGCAACGTTAATGGTTTTTGTGAAGGACAAATTAAGATATTCATAAACGCAGGCAGTGCAGTTGACGTTTATAGTAAGGTGTGGCCGTCGAAATGAATTGCCCTTGTCTTGTGGTATAGCGCGGACCTATCTCGCTAGTTACTGCAAGATATTTATGTCTCAAGTTAAACTTTAAAGAACCCAAACAAATTGTAGAAAGTTTCCTTTTACTTACAGATTCGTCAAGCTCTTGCAGAAAGGGAACATCCAATTGGGTACCTGAGTCAACTTGTTGTTAGACAAGTCTCTGCAAGAAAGAAAAAATTCAAATTAGCAATGCAGCATTTCTTTGACAACATTCTTCATCTTAACTAATAACTGCGTGTGAATTCTCAAGACTCACAGTGAAGTTACGTTCCGTAAAATGTTCGAGTAGACTTCATGGGAGCAGTTCATCTTCAGCGGGTCTGCCGTCAGTGTGCATTTGGTTTCGGTTTTTCCAGGTGAAACGTCGCATTGTAGACCGCATGTGGACAAGTTCTTTTTCGTTTCGTTCGTTGTACCTGATAACACCAGCACCGTGCACAACAGCAACAGAACAGTACAGGAAGTAGTCCGCCTTTCACGAGACATTTTGTAGCTGCAGAGAATGTGATAACGTTATACTGTTTCACACGTATATAGAGTACACGCATTCAAAACGTCAACATGAGTTTTCTATAAATGTTGTACTTTATGGCATTTTTCAATGGAACGCTTTGAGAGAAATAGCTACAATACCTCGTGAAGTAGTCAAAGCGTGTACCGACTTGCTGGTTATAACAAGAGAAGTGCTTTCTTTGCCAATGTCGACTACAGCTTTACAATACAGCTCTCAGTCTGCAAATTCTGTTCAGCCTCTTGAGCTGTAAAACTTCAACAATTCTCAGTGCGCGTGTCGTCTGTCTATCGCAGACTTCATCAAGGTGTTTTACATTAGTTCCAAGTGATGTCTTTTATATAGTCACTCTAGGCACGTCACGCCTATTTACTGAATGTGAGTGAGCGGACTTTATTTAGACACGGAATTTCATGAAAGCCTTCCATGAGAACCGTGTATATCAAATATTACATGCAGAACTATTTATAATCTAATATTTATAATTTGGTAAAAATATATTCCTGTTCCTAAATATACACATAAATGTACAAGTACATTGTTACATGTTACAACAGCAGCCAAATAATTACGGGCCATCAGATTGTTTACAAGATTATTCCACATGGACGCCCCACTATATCTGAAACTTTTCTGAAGCGCATATGTTCGGGGTTTAGGAAGAAGCAGTTAGTTTTCGCTGTCTCTAATATCGTATACTTGTATTGATTATGTGTTTACTTGATATTGTTCTTTGTTCTTGAAGGTGTAGAGGCGTTTGTTAATCATTTTAAACACGATAACTATTTGGTGCTTATACCTTCTGGGCCAGACTACCCTATACTAATTGCTTTAATATATGTTCTCAGCGAGTGTCAAAATTTGCGCTGGTTATTCTTCTAGCTGCTCTATTTTGCATTTTTTGCAATCTATCTGTAAGCCCTCTATAGATGTTTCCCAGACCATGTCACAGTGGTCAAACAGGGGCTGTATTAAAGCATTGTATATTTTCTTTAGTAGATCTGTTGAAACAAAAGGACAAACGCGTGTTTTCTTTGATATATGATCAATATGTCTTGTCCAGGCAAGTTTTTCATCAATACCTAGACTTCTGCTGAAATCAACTCTAGTGTAAGGAAACAGAAACTATACGTAAGCATTATGAGCAACATGGGGGTGAGGGCCACAATTAAGAAAAAGAACTGCTTTGTTGATGAGCTCATCAAGTCCACAATAAATATGCCTACGGTACTTTGGGATTCCAGGGAGCTTTTTAAATTGTTTGGAGAATATCTAATTGTCTTCTTGTCACAGCGGATATTGTTTCACTTTATCCCAAGGTGAATATTAAGAAAGCTTTAGTGGCCCTTAATTTACTTCTTAGAAAGGCACGGGCACCGTACACTCCACTTTAGATTGAACTCGATAGACCTGTTTTTGAGAACAACTACAGTCGAAGCTCTCGTAGGCGACCATCTCGGGAATTCGAAAAAGTGGCGATAACTATAGCCGATCGCCTACGAGAATGACAGGATCTCGAGAGGGACCACATCCTAAAACAGTAGAGGCTGGTCACTTACAAGAGCTTTTAGCATCAAGCCATCCGGATGCTCAAGCCAAAATTTCCATGAACTAGATAAAACCCCTATGTCATTTTCTGCTTAGATAGTTTCGTTTGTTTCCCATACGCACATCCGGTAATTAGGTGTGACGTGCCCAGAGTGCCTATATTACAGGCATCACTTGTAACTAATGTAAAACTCTAAATGATGAAGTCTGCGATAGACAGACGAAACGCGTAGGAGAATTAAAGAAGTTTTACAACTCAAGTTTACCTCGATTGCTACTCACAAACTTATTCTAAAGAAATAGTTCAAATAAACAACCAAGAATGACGGGTTCGCGTAAGCGACCACACGCTGAAACCATAGAGGCTAGCATCAAGCCGCCCGGATGCTCCAACCAAAATTCTTATGAGCTATATAACTTTTGTGGGTCACAGTTTTAGCGCTAAACCCCTATGTCACTCCCTGCTTAGGTAGTTTCCTTTCTTTCCTATACGCACAGCCGGCAAATAGGCGTGACGTGCCCAGAGTGACTATATATAAACAGGCATCACTTTTAACTAACGTAAAACTCCTTGATGAAGTCTGCGATAGACAGACGAAACGCGTACGAGAATTAAAGAAGTTTTACAACTCAAGTTTGCCTCAAGTACTACTCACAAACTTAATTTAAAAAATAATATCAAATATAGAACTTCTCGAAAAGTAGACAAGTGACATTGGAAACTGAACCGAAAAACAAATACGAATCAAAACTAACTCATTTGTTAAAGTTGTTCAAATTGTTTGCCATGCCATAGCAACTCAGGCCCCCTCCCCCCGCCCCTACTTCTCCTCCTCCAATATTAAAAGGACGGGGAAGCTCGTCGGGAATTTTCATTTTGACCCCTAAGGGGTACTACAATAGGCGTGACTCGAGCTTATTTTGATCCCTAACAGGTACCAATAAAAGCAGGGCAAGAACTTAAAGTTTCAATGTTCGAAGTTTCGATTTTTTATAGCTTCGATTTAAAGTTTCGACACCGGAACCTTCAATGGTACCACGTTACTTAAAAATGTCAGTGTTTGATGTTGAGCACTTACGCAGTGAACTAACAGCGCATGAATATCAATATTTCTGAAAGGCGCTGTTTCCCGATCAAACGTGACTGACATTCTCAGCTCGTTTGTAGACCCGTAACCTGGCTTGTAACATCCACTGAATGTCAAATAGAATAGTCTTCCAAACAATCTGATGGCCCGTAATTATTTGGCGTCTTTCAGAAGGTTGCTTGATCACCACTGCTCTTGTAACATGTAACAATGTACTTGTATATTTATGTGTATATTTAGGAACAGGAATAGATTTTTACCAAATTATGAATATTAGATTATATTCTGCATGTAATCATGGCCAGAAATAGCGGACATTCAGAGCCTGCAACATTGTCAGCGGGCCGGGTATTTCCCGCCACAATGTGCGTCCGCGGCAGCTTTTTCCGCCCAAAATCACGGGCAGCAGTTTGTCTACCAAACGTACAATTAGCTGAAGTATGCCGGATTGCGATCACTCAATCACTGCGATCGCTCAGAAAAGTGTTCAGAGACCGCTGGATTGTACGATCACTGCGATTGCTGAAAAACTGTTCCGAGATCGTAGTGATTATTGAAAACAGCATGCCGCGAATGGAAAAGCTGAAATGTTTCAAAGCGACTGGTGACACGCACGGTCAGTTTCGTAAAACTTGGTGCTGTAGCTTAATTGCAAATTCTATGCTGAAGTTAGAACAAAGGATGAACAAGTCTTACAATTTAGCGGTATTAAAACAGTTCCTGCTTTGCTGGACAGAGTTTCCTTGTCCGTTCTTGAACAACCGTATTTATGCGCCACGATTCGCGGCGTCTCTTTCAAAGCTCCATTAAATTCCCAAAACAAATCCTGAACTCACTTTGCAGGATGGTTTACTCACAAGGCTACACAGTTTGTTTTGAACAACTTGGTCGATCGCCGGGGCCGATCGGAGGGAGCTAGAACCGATAGCGAGTAGCATTGAACCTTGCTTCACTAAGCGTGCGTATCGAGTGATTGTGCGGCTAAATTCAACAAAACACATCTTTATAATCCAAAAACGCAAGAGATACAAAGTGCCGAGGGTTACCAATAAGTTTGTTCAGAAGAATGACCTTTCTTGAAGTAAGAACCGATTGAACAGCTTCGTTATTTCAACAACTTCGAGGCAAAACGGTCAGCTACTCTCATCCAGTATGCCGTTTTCAGCTCGTCTGCCATACTGTTGTCTCTTAGACGTGTCTTGCATCTTTACATTGGAAAAACGCAAAAGTACATATGGACAGCTACTGATTTTGTGTTAATATTTTCGGTATCCTTGTACTATAAGAGAATCCGGTTGAACAGCTTGCTATTTAGTCTCTAGTTCAAAGGTACGATGATTTTTGTGCCCATCTTCATAGTAAAGTCTCTTGTTTAGTTTACACTGAAAGCCAAAACAAATTGCAGCCCCTAATGCGCGTGCGTGTCCGCTATTTCTGGCCATGATATTTGATATACACGGCTTTTATGGAAAGTAGACTGTATACTGATGAAATTCCTTGTCTAAATAAAGTCACTCACTCACTCACTCACTCACTCACTCACACACACACACATAGTGGCAGTCCGGCATCCCGGAAATTTGTCCGGTTTATCGGTAGGGGGTTCTTTTATAATTTACTAAGCGGCTCTGGCTCGTTATTATTTTCAAACGAACAGTAATACAACTTTTCGTTAAAAATCGGCAATCGAGTTAAGGATCAAACACCCGACCTTAACAAGTGTTTAGAGTGATTCCGTTTCCTCTGTCGGTTTACCTTCAAATATATTTATCGGTACATCACATTTTAATCACCAAACACATATTTATAAAGGCGCGTGGGAATAAAGGCGACTTGATGACGTTGACATTGATGTTGACATGACATCTCCAAAACAGTATTAGTTTCTAACTTTCACTTCATTTCTGTGACAAAACCAATTTAGGGAAGAAGGCACCGCGTGAAAAGGACAATTATAAATTGCTTGAAGTAAACGAGAGTTTTTACGAATTCGACAGTTAATTTTCACCGCATCCTGTGTGTTCTAGGTATATCTTTTAAATATAAAGTAGAAATATCGGGAGTTCAAACTTGGAAAAAGACGACGCACATCACGTTTGATTTACATAGTGTGCGTGTTTGAAGACTGAAAAACCTTCACGAGAAGCACCTACAGAGATGAGGTCTTCCTTCGTAATTATCATCCCTAGTATTATTTGAAAAATGGTACCCTTGTCTTTGCGTTGAGCCTGTTTTCCCTTGAAAGGGAAGGACTAGGCAAGTCTATTGTTTTCAGACCTTGTATAGAAACCGTTCTTCTCGATTGATAAACTTCGTGTCATAATATGACATCATTGATATTTTAGAACTGAGTGAGAGGCTTAAAAACGGGAAGAGTCAATATCGAAAAGCTTGTTGTTTTTACGAGGGACTCACGCACAAGAAAAAGAAGAAAATTTGATCCTTGTGCTCGCGCTTGCGTGGATTCTGTCTTCATTTTGAAATAAAAACTCTTGTTCTTGTGTCGTTCATGAAAACCAGGTTGAAGTTTTCCGCCTTTTTAATTCATTTGCTTTTCATATTCATATGCCTGTGTAGATAAAAATATTGAGTTGAAGAACCAATGATGATTCGCGTCAAATTATATATACTCATAGCTGTGTGGGTATAGTTATGACGTTTGGCTTCATGATTGTGTACAGAACATTGGTCCTTTGTGGGCCTGCTCTTGCTTTTGGTTTGAGGATTACAATGGTGACTTAAGAACATAATTTCATGGAACACAAAAAGTGGAACTCCAAATTGCATTTTCTGTTTGCATACAGCAGAACTGATACCTCTACCTTAATTTGGTTCAGCAAGTAAAGAGTTCTATGAGCATATGACACGGGGAAGATACTTGCTAAAAGTGCAAACGGAAAGAGATCTCTAACACTGTATTTGCACTTGGTCAGAAAACAAATCTGACCATGGGTCAGGAAACTTGTCTGACCATGGTCGATCATCGTCAAGAAACATGGCTTAACATTCGTTCGTAAATCATCCACCTATGACATAAATAAACTAAGGGGCATCCTTTTGTTTCGTAGAGGTCTCCCCAAAATAAAATGATGAGGTATTTAGTCACTCCTCTTGTACTACATTTAATGATTATTGAAACAGAGGCAACAGGCATCTTATAAATGGCCTAAACATGATCAACAAAAAATCTGTCAGTGTTTTTCAGAAGTCACTGACTGAAACCACGCTACCATTTTGCTGGAATTTAGCATTTGTTCTGACTGTGCTCGTGAATCAGGTTTGTGCTCACACATTTTGTGATTAAACATAGTTTAACAAACATGTTAAATACTAAACTTATAACTTTGTAAGGGAGATATTAGCTCGCTGTGGCTTGCTTGAGGTACCAAGGATTAGGAAACGCTGTACCCCCTTTTTACATCAGTTTATTGTAAGCGTCAAACAACTTTACAATTGAGGTCTCAAGGTTTTCTCTCTCTTAAAACTAAGTGTGCGCACCTTTAAATACGGACGCTAACATTAGCTGTAATTAACTGTCCATCAAGTACAAGAAACCAATAAAGATAAAGGTAGAACGTCACTACTTAGCGACAGAAGAACTAAACGAAAAGAGACGCGCACTTTCAACTAACTTTCAACTAAGGGCCGATTTTTTAAACAAGGTCTAGACCACGGTTAAGAAAGTCCTGGTATAAACAAGATTCAAACAATAGCGATGCTTGACGGACAACAGCAAAACGTCGTCTTATAAACCGACTCCGATCCATGTTTTAAAAAGGCATAATCAGCGTTTAGCTAACCCTATTTTACGGCGTCCGTCTAAACTTCAATTTAGCGATAAACCAGGTCTAAGTTAGACTTTGCTTAAAAAATTGGCCCTAAAAGTCTTACAAATAGGTAGAGATGCTAAATGTGCTAAATGTTACGCCTGCCGATAGAGCGACAAGCGCGTTACAACTGGCTGGAAAAATAATAGAGTCTTAAGTAGTAACGGCTGTAAAAAGTACTTGACTACTAAAATTGCGTAGTCAACAAAACTATCCAGATTATATTACGTAAGGGTTTAAGGAGTTTTAACTAAACTCCGCCTTCAAAAAGGAAGCGTAACTTTTCGTACTTTGTTTGAACGATGAGACCATTGAACAATACATAATTTCATAACCCGAGAATTAATAACAAAAAATATTGTACACTGCATGAAAAGGCCAGTACACTTAATTAAATTCAGCCCAGGCTGTATTGGTCGGTTTGGTTTAAAACTCGATTAGTCAGGCCAGGCAAGATTTGGCCGACCGGATTTATCAACATGACTGTAATGCTGAAATATTGTTCCAATCGTGGGAACCAACTTCTAGGCCAAACAGCTGATACTGAAATCTCCGAAAGTACTGCACAAAATGTATCAATCTGCCACCAGGAAGTGACAACTAAACCTAAACTTAGACTTGTGGCGGACACAATCCGGATTGAGACTAACCTAGACCTTTTCAGCCTGAACTTCACTCGTGGAAAATTGATTAACTTACTAAGAATGTTTTACACACTAAAATAATCAATTTTCAAGGTGGAATATTGAACTACGTCTTTAAAATTATGAATATCAATCGAGTTAATTCATGAATATTAATCAACTAATCTTTAAACTATAACAACTTTAGTAAGTGACTGTTGTTAAAATCCACGATTTTTTTCTCTTAAACCTGAATCCAAAAAATATCATAGATCATCGTACCGGGATCCAAAATCCAGGTTTCGAAAATCGAGATCTGCTCCAACACATTTTTAGAAGATAAATCCGTAATCCGTCGCACTTTGAAAGTCCGTAAATAATATCTACGAAATCCAAAATTCGTGCACTCGTTGGAGCTAAATCCGTCTATCCGCAGATCTATTCACCCCTCCATCCCCTCTCCCAACACAACGTACGTTTAATTCATTTCTATGTCATTTCCTGGCTGACCTGCGTTTGAGTGGCATCAGGGCAGGTGTAGTCAAAAAACCGCAAAACATTCACTCAAGACATTTCTACAGCGAAAGAGAATTATGTTGAGTTGTTGTTTGATTTTGGGATGTCTGAGAGCGTAGAGAAAAGGATTGAGAACAGAATTGACGCTCACACACAAAACTGGAATGGTATCAGTGGCAAACGCAAACCACTGGGCTTTAGTAAATGCGTGGTCTTGCCAGTTTTGAAACATGCTCTCAGCAAAGTTATTCCACAATTGATTTTGAAAGACACCAAGCAAAACAGGAACAGTAAAGAAAATCAAATTGGTGAAAACCAAAAGAGCAATTTTCCTGGCGATGGTTGCCTCTCTCTTTATGCCCACACTGGCTCCAGATCTTTTGCTTACAATGAAAATAGGGAGATAAAGAACAAAACTTGTGAGCTGAATGATAATGAGAACGATCTGTGAACCAGCGGCGATACCTACCGTCACCTTCGTCTTACCACCTGAATATGTAAACTGATCAGCAGGAAGTGGTGTTACACCAGGAAATACGTTGTATGACATGCGTCCGACATCAAATGCAGGCAGAACAGCAAAGGTCAGGGAGAAAGACCAAGAAAGGAATAAGAAAAGCATAACGCCACGTTTACCAATCCTAATGTCAGGTTTTAAGGCGAAAACAATCTTGAGAAATTTCTCAAGAGTCAGAATAAAAGAACCAAACACTTGCGACACCACTGCGCATGTCAGGATGGATCCCATGGTATTCCTGGATGTTTTCATTTTGCTTTCAAGATCGGAAATTTTCCCTTCCAGTTCGTCACGAAATTTGAACCTCACATACAACAAACTAACCAAACCAACGAGAACATCACACACCGCAATATTAAGAACCAAACGGACTGCTAAATTACCCCTGAGAGACTTGTGACATAAAATAACAAGAACAACCGTGATATTCACAAGCAGTGCCACAGAACCTGTAGCGTACAGAGAATAGGTCGCTTTTATAGCGACGTCATTGTGTGCTTGAATAAAGGGGAACTAGTACTGGTGAGTGTAACATGCGTCGTCACAGAGACACGTGGGCCAAAAGCCTAGTTTGATGAAATCCAATGCTTTGCCGTATTGAATTTCATCATGCCACTCCCACCCGCTTGGTGAACTCAGTGACTCGTAGTGACGGCACCTCTTTTTGTAACACCAGTGAGACGTCGAGTTAACCTCAGCAGCATCGGACTTTCTCTTCACCAGCGAACAGTTCTTACAGTACTTACTCAAACTCACTCCTTGAACTGTTGCGAGGTTTTTCAGCTGTAATAACTGTTCGCTAGGAGTCCAGTGCTCGTTGGCAGCCACGTCTAAGTAATTCAGCGACTGCAATTCGTTTCGGTCAATTTTCCATTCACGAAGATCGTTGAACGAGAGGTCACTAAGGAAATTTGAAAAAATGAATGTCAAGGAGCAACAAGTGAAAAGTTATACGAGAAAAAAGAACTTCAAGTTTGTGTTTATTAATCGCCGAAATTTGTTGTAAACATAAAATTCGAACACAGCTACTTTCAGTATCTCAATTTGGTGTGTTTACTTACAGACTAGTGAGGTTCCTCAGGTCCCTGAACGTTCCATATCCAATGGTTCTGAAGTTGTTTTTGGCAAGGGACCTGCATAATTAGTTGTGAGATATTACGATAGAGATGAATGTCAAGCTAGTTTTGTAAAAACAATTGTAGAATAATTTGTGCCAAAAAGAAAATCAAGAAGAATACTAGTCGCGTGAAACGATGAGGCGAACATTCTTTTGAGCAAGCTGTTCCCCACTGAGCCAATTTGCCAATAAAGATTTAATCGGGAAATATAAAACACTCTTTTCCTCTGAACCGTTTATATTTTGTTTTCAGGAAAATCTCTAGTATACCGCAGTATTTTTTCAAGTATATGTCTTTTATACTGTCTTAGACTGAAGTTTTATTAACTTTCGCTTTACACAAAAATTTTACATAATTATCAGATGTTGACAATCACGAAGTAAATAGATCGAGTCAGTAAAATATATATGTTCGCATCATCGATATAACTTGCAAAATGTGATCGTATAAAATATACTGTTGTCTATGACAACGGTAATGAAAAAATTAAGATATCGTGTGGAATTAAATTTTCGCGGGAGTTTAATTTCGCGGATTGCCGATTTTTTTGTGTTTCGCGGGAAGAAATTTTCGCGAATTTCGATTTAAGAGTTTGCTGCTGTGAACAAATTTTCGCGGATCTCAGGCAAGTTTCTGTCTGTTATTTCACGTTCGGCACTGGTACACGATCACAAGGGGTTTCACTTTTTCTTAACATCTTGTTTATTAATCTCTAATTTATAAAATGTCACAAATCGTCCATCACAACTCAAAGCTACAGTATACGGTAAGTGGTTGGCCTGGAAGACACGTGACATAGTGCTGAACGAATTTAATAAATATATGGAGTCAATTTTCGCGAATATTTTTTTCGCGGGAGTATATTTTCGCGAGACTTAATTCTCGCCAATTGTCGGAAAATCCGCGAAATTCGCGAAAATAAACTCCCGCGAAAATTTCATGCCGCACGATATTCATAAACGCATGCATTGCAGTTGAGGTTTATAGTAAGGTGTGGCCGTCGAAATGAATTGCCCTTGTCTTGCGATAGCGCGGATCTATCTCGCTAGTTACTGCACCGGCGATATTTATGTTTCAAGTTAAACTTCAAAGACCAAGACAAATAGTAGAAACTTTTTTTTACTTACAGAATTTTCAAATTCTTGCAGAAAGGGAACATCCAAGTGGGTACCTCAGTCAAGCCGTTGTTAGACAAGTCTCTACAAGAAAGAAAAAAATAGCAATGTAGCATTTCTTTGACAACATTCTTCAACTTAACTAATAACTGCCTGTGAAATTATTCTTAAGACTCACAGCGAAGTGACGTCCTGTAAAATTTTTGAGTAGACTTCACGGGAGCAGTTCAGCGGGTCTGTCGTCAGAGTGCATTTGGTTTCGGTTTTTCCAGGTGAAACTTCGCATCGTAGACCGCATGTGGACGAGTTCTTTTTCGTTTCGTTCGTTGCACCTGATAACACCAACACCGTGCACAACAGCAACAGAACAGCACAGGAAGTAGTCCGCTTTCCACGAGACATTTCGTAGCTGCAGAGAATGTGATAACACAATACTGTCTCACACGTATATACAGCAGATGCATTCAAAATGTCAACATGAGTTTTCTATAAATGTTGTACTTTATGGCATTATTCAGTGGAACATTTTGCGAGAAGTAGCTACGATACCTTGTGAAGTAGTCAAAGCGTGTACCGACTTGCTATCCGCGGGTTATATCAAGAGAAGTGTTTTCTTTGTCAGTGTCGACTATACCTCTACACAGCTCTCAGTCTGCGAGTTCTGTTCAGTCTTTAAAATGCATCGACTGATGAATACAGATGGTCATCCGCTCTATTCATTGGTCATCAAGTATTTATTAGTGCGTTGGATAATTACCTTTTATTCATCCGATAGATAATCATGAAGCCGACTCGATGACATGTTATCTTCAAAACAGTATTGCTTTCTAACTTTTACTTTAATTTCCGACAAAACGATTATGATATGATATAACATTATACTGTCTCATTAAGTCATATAGATGCATTCAAAATGGCCACAATAGTTTCTATACATTTTTTTACTTTGTGTATTTTTCGAGAAGTAAGCAACGATACCTTGTGAAGAAGTCAAAGCGTGTACCGACTTGCTATTGTTATAACAAGGGAAGTGTATATTATTTTTGTAACTGTCGACTATAGCTTTACACAGCTTTCAGTCTGCGAATTCTGTTCAACCTTTAAAATGCATCGACTGATGAATTCATTGACTACTCGTGATCACTACGGTGACCTAATTCCAAAGTGGTTTCATCGACCAAATAACAGTAATACTCCTTTCAAAAGAACAATATTTCACAAGAGGGAAAAAAGCTTTACTTTAAAAAGTCAGTGATCACTATGGTGACTTAATTCCAAAGTGGTATCATCCACCAAATAACAGTAATACTCCTTTGTAATTATCATCATTGTCATCAAGTATTTATTAGTGCGTGGAATAATTACCTTTTAATCATCCGACAGATAATCATGAAGGCGACTCGTACATGTTGTCTTTAAAAGAGTATTGGGTTTTAACTTTTACTTTAATTTCTGACAAAACGAATTAAAGGAAGAGCGCACCGCATGGAAACGGCAATTATTGCTTGAATCAAGCGAGAGTATTCACGAATTCGACAGTTAATTCTCACCACATCCTAAGTATAGGGAGCTCAAATTTGGGAAAACACAACGCACGTCGTTTGATGGATATAGTGTGCGCGTTTAGAAATCCTCACGATAAGCACCTGCAGGCAATGAGGTCTTCCGTTAATTATCACCATTATTATTATTTTAAAAATGGCATCCTTGGTTTTGCCTGTTTTCATTTCAAAGGGAAGGACTGTTGTACTCGTGTGGGTCCTAATTGTGAAACCGAGACCGTACGAAGAATTTTAGCGGCCGACCTGTTTTGTTTATTCTTTTAAACTTTGTATAGACTAAATCGCTCTTCTTAACTGATTAATTTCGTTTCGTTTTACATCATTGGTCTTTGTGAACTTAGTGTTAATTCAGCCATTTTAAAGGAAGAGTTAGTTAAATACGTTTTGTTTAAAGAGCAATTGGTCTGTATTTAGGCCTTACCAGTATGCCCATCACTTTATGAAATACTGCGTGGAGCTTGTTTTCATTGTGAAATAAAAACTCTTGTCCTTGCCGGTAACTCATAAAAACCAGGCTGAAGTTTTCTGTATTTTAAATTCATTTGTTTGTCATATTCTTGTGTGGTAGAAATATCTAATGAACCATGCAATGATGAATTGCGGCAAATTATTTTATACTCATATCTGTGTGGGTATATGATGTTTGACAGCTGTTCTTGCAAAGGACTGCTTATGCTAGTAAACACTAGAAATTCACGAACTTAAACAGTACAGGCAGCTTACTGAACTTGTTTTTTCGCTCCACAAAGGCGCTTTTTGAGGCCGACGTGAATTTTTTATAGGCTGTGAAAGTTCTATTCATTATCTTTGTATTTACTGACATTTTAATGTAAACACATCTTCAGTCTTTTTCCCTGCTGATTTTCTCAGTCGAATAATGGAAAGAGTCGATTCGCAAATGTTCAAGCATTTAATAACAAATGTATTTGTGGTTTGGGGCGTATGATGATTGTAAACATTTTAGCCGACACGTTTTATATTTCTCCCTTCTGTCATTAAATATTCCATTTTATTATACTGTCATATATTTTCCGCAATAACGACGAGACAGAAAAAAATACATTAGAGTTCGAGCTCATCATTACTCGTCAGCAGAAGTGTAAAATGCGCGTTTGAGTCTGAACGAGGACTGAATTCAACTCTTGTGTTACATCTAACAATAAATTTGTGAAGATTTTTCATAAATTGGATGCACGTCGACAGCTGTAGTGCAGCATATAATTTTTGTATTCACTTCCGCTTTTTGTATTCACTTCCGCTTACTGTTTTTTGTTGATGAGTTTTTCAATTTGAGTTTCTCAAATTAATATTTATATTTCGTTGTGTGTTTTTGTTAGCTTGGATGTATATTAGATGACATAGGTGTAACTATGGTAACAGGGACTTCAACAAATCTGCAGGTGGGAGATGAAGGCGAGGGGTCTGGGCCCAGCTCGGTTAAGAGATGGAGCACTCAGGGTGAGGATGAGAGGGGGGGAGGGGTGGGGGAGGTTGGTAAAGCTGTACACTGAGAGCTGAGGCTGACTATTCCTGAAAAATTGAGTTGAAATATTACAATTTTTTTCTGGCCATTTTATGCAGGGTACAGTAGAAGCGTGAACCAACCGCTACGTGACGTTATCAAACTTTTTACGGTCCCCCATTTCAAAAATTTAAAGTTTCGATGTTCGAAGTTTCGATTTAAAGTTCGACATCCGACATCAGCTAAATGGTACCACGTCACTTAAAACCCGTGACAGTTTTGACCCCCTAAGAGGTACGACGAGCATTGAGGCGTTCTTCATCAAGCAGTGCCAACATTGTGACGTCACGTCCGTCTCGCCGATTGGCTCGGCCCACGCCCAACCAGGCGTCGCACGCAGCGAACAAAGAGCGCTGACAGGAGAACCTTATAAGGTAAAGCATCAACTCAAACACGGGTCCCGTGACTTGACATCCGGGAGATTTAGTATCCTGTTTTTTTTTTGTTTTTTTTTTAAGATTTGGTATCCTGATGACGTCGTATGCAGGAAACGTACAATCCATGCCAACAAGTCCACACATATTTTTTACTGTTTTAGGGGGGAGGGGGACACGTGTTATACTTAAGGGGGTGACCCTTCTAGATGGGGCGCCCTCAAGGACGGGTCAAAAGATAGCCGTCCTTTACATGTAGTACTATGTCCAGGGCTGTCTCACCAAGGGCAAAATACGTGGCGGGAATTTATATTATCTGTAGGAGCTTCACAGAACGCCAGCGTGCTTTCACGTTGGTGTACGATATTGTTACTAAATATCCACATTGTATGCATGCATTCCACTCTGTTATTTGCAAGGTATGCGAGGTGTTACATAGCACGCTGGATGCGACTTTTACTTCTCACGTCGCTAGCAGAGCTTTTCACACTCGGAATTATTTCCTTCGGCTCAAATCTTGAGAAGTAATGGAAGAAGAGGCTGACCTAGCCCTCACGAATCAATCATTGAAGAAGGCCCAAGTGGCAGCCACGCTCAACACAATTTGACAACGAGTGCAGCGAACGCAGAACCAATTGACCAAGTGTTCTCCTTGTTTAGAACCGTTTGGAGCAGAAAGGTAAAGAATTAGAGGCCAAGCAGAAGATTGAAGTCCGCCAAGCCGAGAAAATTAAAGGAAACCAGAAGCAGTATGTATTTAACACTGAGATTAAAGATTTGGTTTCAATCAAAGTCAAGACAACGCCGTGAAGAGCCATACGAGGATAACGAAGTTAACAGAGCAAGCTGAGTCGTTGCTACACAAAAGACAGAAGCTTATCAAACTCGCAGATTCTAGCGCAGCTGGCTGGGATGCCGTCCAAGAGTACTAATCCCATGACTGTTGCAAACAAAGGGCACTGACAGGAGAACCTTATAAGGTAAAGCATAAATTCAAAGCACGGGTGCGGGAAACGTGGAATCCATGTCAACAAGTCCACACGTATTTTTCACTGCTTTGGGGGAGGGGGTGGGGGACGTTTTATACTTAGGGGGGGTGACCCTTCTAGACGGCGCATCCTCTAGGACGGGTCAAAAGATAGCTGTCCTTTACATGTAGTACTATGTCTAGGGCTGTCTCACCAAGGGCAAAATACGTGGCGGGAATTTGACAGTAAACTTGGTCCTCATGGAAGGGTAACCCTATCTCAAGCGTTTACAATGGCTTAAGTAGACAAAAAGTTGTTTCTACTGAGAGGGTTACCCCAGCAAGCATCTGAAAGACAAGAGTTATATTGTCAGACCATGATTTACCATGATTGACCATGGTATATAAGCGCTAGCCTTTGTTTCATGGAGATCTCTCCAAAATGAAATGATAAGGTGTTATAAAGTCAAAATCTTTTGTACCACCACATGGTGACTATATACAGTAAAGATTAGTACTTGTGGCATTTCATGTCTGGATGAGAGGCGATGGAATAATCAACTATTTCGTTCTCAAACATTTCCTTTCTAAAAGGTTAAGAGAACGGAAAGGCTCACTGTGTTTCGTTTTTTGTTTTGTTTTGTTTTGATTTTTTAACTTTCAAACAGGTATTCACTTCAGGAGCAGTTTGTTGAAAATAATCTTCAGAAAATGGTGAGTCCCTAAAATTAGACTAATTCCCACCGAAGATAATGTAGTTTCGAACATTTTTGTAGAGAACATTTTTCAGTTGCTCCAACTCAAATCAAGAAGTCTCCAGAAGTATTACTATGATCAAAAATGATTTGACAAATCGACCACTCCAGATCACAAATGTTTATTTTACTTACTTCTATTAGTCTATTACAGTTACATTTACTTTGTTTACCGGTAATATCAGTAGAAAACAACAATGTCTAGATGAGTTCATCTCATGCCGTGGTAAAGAACTCATCTGAGTATTTATAATTTTACGAAGATCTTCATTTCTTACTGCAGAATTGTTGATTTAAACTTGCTCACTGCACTCAGTTCGAAAGACCTAGAAACTGGCATGCAGACACAATAAGCAATTTCCGAGATGCTTGTTTCCTCTGTTTTAAAGCGAGGCCTAGTGCGAATACCTTTCCTATAAAAATGAACTTCATTTGCATTAAAACAAATCTGCCAGTAAAACTAATTTTTTAATAAAGGTTTTACACTAGGCTTCCCTGTCGAACAGAAGAAATGGCCTTTCCTGTATTTCAACTGTTTTTCGTGGTGGACTTTCTTTAGCTTCGACGTAGAAACACTTGTACTGGGATGACCTGACAAGGTTGGAACCTCAAGAAACTGGACCGAGTTGTTCAATAGGCAGGTATTGTTCCCTACTCTGAGTTTCCCTCACAAGGTCTTTTTCAAACTACTTGTCAAAGAAAGTTTTACACTTTGGCCTTGTGGCATGCTTTGAAACAGGCAACAGGCATCTCGGAAATGGCCTAAACATGATAAACAAAATCGATCTGTCAGTGATTTCCAAAAGTCAAACCACGCTTCCGTTTTGCTGGAATTTAACACTTTTTCTGCATGTGCTCTTGACTCAGGCCTGTGTTCACACATTTTGTGATTAAACATATTTAAATACTTTCTAAATACTAAACAATTTATAAGTTTAGTAAGCACTGCTTTTATGCAAACAATCACGCGGGGGTGGGAAAGGGGTGAATAGGGAATCAAATCCGCCGATTTCCTCCAGTTTTGTATCAAATCCGCCGATCCACAATTTCTTTTTTTTTCTTCTTCTTCTTCTTCTTTTTTTCTTAAAATGCGAATCCAAAACTAATTATAGATCATTGTAATGTCCGGGACCGGAAAATCCAGGTTCTTAAAATCGAGTTTCGCTCCAACATTTTTTTACAAGATAAATCCGTAATTTGTCGCACTTTCAAAATCCGTTAATTAGATCTAGGAAATCCAAAATTCGTGCTCTTTTTGGGGCTAAATCCGTCTATCCGCAAATCTATTCACCCCTCCCTCCCCTCCCTCAACTCACGTTTAATTCATTTCCATGTCATTTTCTGGCTGACCTGCGTTTGAGTGGCAGCAGGGCAGGTGTAGTCGAAGAGCAGCAAAACTTTCACTCAAGACATTTCTACAGCGAAAGAGAATCATTTTGAGTTGTTGCTTGATTTTGGGATGCCTGAGAGCGTAGAGAAAAGGGTTGAGAACAGAGTTGACGCTCACACACAAAACTGGAATGATAGAAATGGCAAATATAAACCACTGGGTTTCAGTAAGTGTGTGGTCTTGCCAATTTTCCCTCATGCTGTCACCAAATTTAAACACCAAATGAAGTTGAAAGACACTAAGCAAAACAGGAACAGTAAAGAAAATCAAATTGGTGAAAACCAGAAGAGCAATTTTCCTGGCGATAGCTGCCTCTCTCTTTATGCCCACACTGGCTCCAGATCTTTTGCTCACAATGAAAATAGGAAGATAAAGAACAAAACTTATGAACTGATTGATAATGAGAACGATCTGCGAACCAGCGGCGATGCCCACCGTCGCCTTCCTTCCATCACCCAAATATGTGAACGGGTCAACGGGAAGTGGAGGTGTATCCAGAAATGCATTGTATGACATGCGTCCGACATCGAATGCAGGCAGAACAGCAAAGGTCAGGGAGAAAGACCAAGAAAGGAATAAGAAAAGCATAACGCCTCTTTTTCCAATCCTAATGTCAGGTTTCATGGCGAAGACAATCTTGAGAAACATCTCAAGAGTCAGAATAAAAGAACCAAACACTTGCGACACCACTGCGCATGTCATGATCAGTCCCATGATATTCTTGGGTGTTTCTATTTCGCTATAAACATCGTAACTTTTCCCTTCCAGTTTGTCATGAAGCGATTCAATGTACATAGTTGCAAAAGTGTACCTCGCATACAGCAAACTAACCAAACCAACGAGAACATCACACAACGCAATATTAAGAACCAAACGAACTGTCAAATTACCCCTGAGAGATTTGTGACATAAAATAACAAGAACAACCGTGATATTCACAAGCAGTATCACAGAACCTGTAGCGTACAGAAAAAAGGACCCTTTTATATTGACGTCATAGATTGCTTGAAAGAAGGGGAGCTTGTACTGGTGAATTAAACATGCGTGGTCACAGAGACACGTGGGCCAAAAGCCGAGTTTGATGAAATCTAATGCTTTGCCGTATTGAATTTCATCATGCCACTCCCACCCGCTTGGTGAACTCAACTCGTCGTAACACCGCTCAAACGTCGAGTTAACCTCAGCAACATCGGACTTTCTCTTCACCATCGAACACTTCTTACAGTACTTACTCCAAGTCACTCCTTGAACTGTTGCGAGGTTTTTCAGCTGTAATAACTGTTCGCTAGGAGTCCAGTGCTCGTTGCCCGTCACGTCTAAGTAATTCAGCGACTGCAACTCGTTGCGGTCAACTTTCCATTCACGAAGATCGTTGAACGAGAGGTCGCTAAGGAAATTTGAAAAAACAATGTCAAGGAGCAACAAATAAAAAGTTATACGAGAAAAATGAACTTCAAGTTTGTGTTTATCAATCGCCGAATTTTGATGTAAACATAAAATTTGAACAGAGCTATTTTCAGTATCTCAATTTGCTGTGCTTACTTACAGACTAGTCAAGTTCCTCAGGTCCCTGAACGTTCCATATCCAATGGATCTGAAGTTGTTTTGGGCAAGGGACCTGCATAATTAGTTGTGAGATATTACAATAGAGATAAATGTCAAGCTAGTTTTGTAAAAACAATTGTAGAATAATTTGTGCCAAAAAGAGAATCATGAAGAATACTAGTCGCGTGAAACGATGAGGCGAGCATTCTTTTGAGCAAGCTGTTCCCCACTGGACCAATTTGTCAATAAAGATTTAATCGGGAAATATAAAACACTCTTTTCCTCTGAACTGTTTATATTTCGTTTTCCGGAAAATCTCTAGTATACGGCAGTATTTTTTCAAGTATATGTCTTTTATACTGTATTAGGCTGAAGTTCTATTAACTTTGGCTTTCCGGAAAAATTTTTCCTTTTACATAAGTACCAGATGTTGACAATAGGTAAAATATACACGAAGTAAATAGATCGAGTAAGTAAAATGTACATGTTCGCATCATCGATATAGCTTGCAAAATGTGATCGTTTTAAAGATACTGTAGTGTATGGCAACGTTAATGTTTTTGTGAAGGACAAATTAAGATACTCATAAACGCAGGCAGTGCAGTTGCCGTTTATAGTAAGGTGTGGCCGTCGAAATAAATTGTCCTTGTCTTGTGATAGCGCGGATCTATCTCGCTAGTTACTGCGCGATATTTATGTCTCAAGTTAAACTTTAAAGAACCCAAACAAATAGTAGAAAGTTTCCTTTTACTTACAGAATCGTCAAACTCTTGAAGAAAGAGAACATCCGAATGGGTACCTGATTCAAGTTGTTGTTAGACAAGTCTCTGCAAGAAAAAATAATTCAAATGAGCAATGCAACATTTCTTTACAACATTCCTCATCTTAACTAATAACTGCATGTGAAACCATTCTGAAGACTCACAGTGAAGTGACGTTCCTTAAAATGTTCGAGTAGACTTCATCGGAGCAGTTCAGCGCATCTGTCGTCAATGTGCATTTGGTTTCGGTTTTTCCTGGTGAAACTTCGCAATGTAGACCGCATGTGGACGAGTTCTTTTTCGTTTCGTTCGTTGCACCTGATAACACCAGCACCGTGTACAACAGCAGTAGAACAGCACAGGAACTAGTCCGCTTTACACGAGACATTTCGAATTATAACAAGAGAAGTGTTTTCTTTGTCAGCGTTGACTATAGTCTCAGTCTGCGAATTGTGTTCAACCTTTAAAATGCATCAACTGATGGTTACATATGGTCATCCACTTTATCCGTTGGCCATCAAATATTCGTTTAATCATCCGACAGATAATCATGAAGGCGACTCAATGACATATTGTCTCTAAAAGAGTATTGGGTTTTGAACTTTTACTTTTAATTAATTCCCAACAAACGAACTAGGGGAAGAACGCACCGCATGGAAACGACAATTATTGCTTGAATCAAACGAGAGTTTTCACGAATTCGACATTTAATTCTCACCACATCCTGTTTGTTCTAGGTATATCGTTTAAATATAAAGTAAAAATATGGAGAGTTCAAATTTCGGGAAAGGCAACCCCACGTCACGTTTGACGGACATAGTGTACGCGTATAGTGATCCTCACGATAAGCACCTGCAGACAACGAGGTCTTCTGTTAATTATCATTATTATTATTATTATTTGAAAAATGGCATCCTTGTTTTTGCGTTGAGCCTTTTTTTACTTCAAAAGGAAGGACTGTTGTACTCGTGTGGGTCCTTGTGAAACTGAGACTGTACGAAGAATTTTAGCGCGTCCTGTTTTGTGTGTTCTCTCAAACCTTGTATAGAAATCGCTCTTCTTAACTGATAGATTTCGTTTCATTTTACATCATTGATCTTTGTGAAGTGAGTGTTAATTGAACCATTTTAGAGAAAAAGTTAGTTAAGTACTTTTGGCTTAAAGAGGAATATTGGTCTGTATTTAGGCTTTGTATGCCCATCACCTGATGAAACTAACTGCGTGGAGCGTGTTTTTATTGTGAAACAAGAACCCCGGTTTGAGCTTGTCCTTGCGTCCCTCATGAAAACTAGGCTGAAGTTTTCTGTATTTTAAATTCATTTGTTTGTCATATTCTTGAGTGGTAGAAATATTTAATGAACCATGCAATGATGAATTGCAACAAATTAATTCATACTCATAGTTGTATGGGTATATGATGTTTGACATCTGTTGTTGCATAGGACTGCTTATGCTAGTAAACACTAGAAATTCACGAGCTTAAACAGTACAGGCAGCTTACTGAACTTGTTTTTTCGCTCCACAAAGGCGCTTTTTGAGGCCGACGTGAATTTTTTTATAGGTTGTGAAATTTCTATTTATTTTCTTTGTATTTACTGACTTGTTATCTTCCTCACTGCCATTTGTAATTAATGTAATAACATCTTCAGTCTTTTTACCTGCTGTTTTTTTATTAGTAGAATAATAGTGGAAAGAGTCGATTCACAAATCATTTAATAACGAATGTAGTGTTGTGGTTTGGGGCGTATGATGATTGTAAACATTTTAGCCGACACGTTTTATATTTCTCCCTTCTGTCATTAAATATTCCATTCTATTATACTGCCGTATATTTTCCGCAAAAACGACGAGACAGAAAAAAATACATTAGAGTTCGACCTCATCATTCCTTGTCAGCAGAAGTGTAAAATGCGCGTTTGAGTCTGAACGAGGACTGAATTCAACTCTTGTGTTACATCTAACAATAAATTTGTGAAGATTTTTCAAAAATTGGATGCACGTCGACAGCTGTAGTGCAGTATATAATTTTTGTATTCACTTCCGTTTTTTGTGCCTTCAAAATAATATTTATACTGCTTTGACATGAGTTTTTAAATTTGAGTTTCTCAAATTAATATTTATATTTCGTTGTGTGTTTTTGTTACCTTGGATGTATATTAGATGACATAGATGTAACTATGGTAACAGGGACTTCAACAAATCTGCAGGTGGGAGATGAAGGCGAGGGGTCTGGGCCCAGCTCGGTTAAGAGATGGAGCACTCAGGGTGAGGATGAGAGGGGGGGGAGGGGTGGGGGAGGTTGGTAAAGCTGTACACTGAGAGCTGAGGCTGACTATTCCTGAAAAATTGAGTTGAAATATTACAATTTTTTTCTGGCCATTTTATGCAGGGTACAGTAGAAGCGTGAACCAACCGCTACGTGACGTTATCAAACTTTTTACGGTCCCCCATTTCAAAAATTTAAAGTTTCGATGTTCGAAGTTTCGATTTAAAGTTCGACATCCGACATCAGCTAAATGGTACCACGTCACTTAAAACCCGTGACAGTTTTGACCCCCTAAGAGGTACGACGAGCATTGAGGCGTTCTTCATCAAGCAGTGCCATCCGGGAGATTTGGTATCCTGTTTTTTTGTTTTTGTTTTTTTTTTTTTTTAAATATTTGGTATCCTGATGACGTCGTATGCAGGAAACGTACAATCCATGCCAACAAGTCCACACATATTTTTTACTGCTTTAGGGGGGTGGGGGACGTGTTATACTTAAGGGGGTGACCCTTCTAGATGGGGCATCCTCAAGGACGGGTCAAAAGATAGCCGTCCTTTACATGTAGTACTATGTCTAGGGCTGTCTCACCAAGGGCAAAATACGTGGCGGGAATTTGTATTATCTGTAGGAGCTTCACGGAACGCCAGCGTGCTTTCACATTGGTGTACCATGGTATATTGTTACTAAATATCCACATTATATGCATGCATTCCACTCTGTTATTTGCAAGGTATGCGAGGTGTTACATAGCACGCTGGATGCGACTTTTACTTCTCACGTCGCTAGCAGAGCTTTTCACACTCGGAATTATTTCATTCGGCTCAAATCTTGAGAAGTAATGGAAGAAGAGGCTGACCTAGCCCTCACGAATCAATCACTGAAGAAGGGCCAAGTGGCAGCCACGCTCGACACAATTTGACAACAAGTGCAGCGAACGCAGAACCAATTGACTAAGTGTTCTCCTTGTTTAGAAAAAAAGGTAAAGAATTAGAGGCCAAGCCGAAGATTGAAGTCCGCCAAGCCGAGAAGTTCAAGTTTAAAGGAAACCAGAAGCAGTTTGTATTTAACACTGAGATTGAAGATTTGGTTTCAATCAAAGTCAAGAAAACGCCGTGAAGAGCCATACGAGGATAACGAAGTTAACAGAGCAAGCTGAGTCGTTGCTATACAAAAGACAGAAGCTTATCAAACTCGCAGATTCTAGCGCAGCTAGCTGGGATGCCGTCCAAGAGTACTAATCCCATGACTGTTGCAAACAAAGGGCACTGACAGGAGAACCTTATAAGGTAAAGCATAAATTCAAAGCACGGGTGCGGGAAACGTGGAATCTATGTCAACAAGTCCACACGTATTTTTCACTGCTCTGGGGGACGGGGTGGGGGACGTTTTATACTTAGGGGGGTGACCCTTCTAGATGGGGCATCCTCAAGGACGGGTCAAAAGATAGCCTTCCTTTACATGTAGTACTATGTCTTGGGCTGTCTCACCAAGGGCAAAATACGTGGCGGGAATGTGTATTATCTGTAGGAGCTTCACGGAACGCCAGCGTGCTTTCACATTGGTGTACGATATTGTTATTAAATATCCACATTTTACTATATGACTGTGACGTAGTTTTACCATATAAGGTCGCAACAGAGTGCCGGTACGGGAGCGTATTACACACTTCAAATCCGTATTACACTGTAGAAAACCGGTTTGACCGGTTTAGACGCGCGCGTATATCACAAATGAATCAAAGATTTTTCTGAGTGCAAGGTAAAACGGTGCAACGAAAGTCTATGACTTTTCAGATACAAGACCCTTCCATCGAAAGAAACTGTTACTGGATAATTTGTCAAGGAAGAGAAAGCACAGTTCAGTTGGTGGAAAGCGAACAATCGTCATGGACAAACGGCAGTTCTGACTCCGTAAAGTTTTCCGCACGATGCCGTCACTGTAAACACTGCAAAATGATTTTCGCCGTGTACGAACACTGTTTTGAGTGGTTCCTTTGCTGGAAGGGGTCTTAAACCTTCTACAACCAGGCAGGAAATCGGTGAGTTGTTAATAGTCTATAATTTGACAACGTGTCGGCGGTAAAAATCCTAGTTGTGTTATGAAAGTTTCAGATTCTTCAACGTACACATTCGCTGGCTCTGTTCTTGTGTTTATTCCTTAACTACTCCGAGGAAATAAAAACCCTGTTTTGAGTACAAAGCTGCTTGCTATTGAAGAACAAAAATGGTTAAAAGTTTAAGCGAAGTGATCGATTTCAACCGCTCGAAGCACGTTTGTTCGCTGATATTTATTCTGTCGAAGCAAGCATTTTCGTCTCCAGCGCATTTATCTCAGCACATTTAATCTGAATTGAACTTCGATCATTTGGTGGCATAACTTCTTTAATTTTCTCTCTCAAGATTTTTAAATCGATGACCAGATTGGAAGCTGTAAGTGAATCTTTATGTAATTGAGTGTGCGTACATTTTGCCTGGGATTGAATGGAAAACAGTTTTGCTCTGTTTTATGTTTGCTGAAATATATTTTATATAAAGGTAAACCAAGTCACAGTCATATAATAAATCCCTAATTCGATGGTTTAGCGCGTAATACGGGCCGGCATTTTACTCGTTACTCGCATTTTTCCTCGCCCCGCGGCGGGGCTCGGAAAAATACGAGCAACTCGTAAAATACCGGCCCGTATTACGTGCTAAACCATCGAATAAGATGTATATATGCATGCATTCCACTCTGTTATTTGCAAGGTATGCGAGGTGTTACATAGCACGCTGGATGCGACTTTTACTTCTCACGTCGCTAGCAGAGCTTTTCACACTCGGTATTATTTCCTTCGCCTCAAATCTTGAGAAGTAATGGGAGAAGAGGCTGACCTAGCTCTCACGAATCAATCACTGAAGAAGGCCCAAGTTGCAGCCACGCTCAACACAATTTGACAACGAGTGCAGCGAACGCAGAACCAATTGCCTAAGTGTTTTCCTTGTTTAGAACCGTTTGGAGCAGAAAGGTAAAGAATTAGAGGCCAAGCAGAAGATTGAAGTCCGCCAAGCCGAGAAG
>OZ038468.1:5000-7500 GCA_964036295.1 Plumapathes pennacea | reverse complement strand
GGTTAGGGTTAGGGTTAGGGTTAGGGTTAGGGTTAGGGTTAGGGTTAGGGTTAGGGTTAGGGTTAGGGTTAGGGTTAGGGTTAGGGTTAGGGTTAGGGTTAGGGTTAGGGTTAGGGTTAGGGTTAGGGTTAGGGTTAGGGTTAGGGTTAGGGTTAGGGTTAGGGTTAGGGTTAGGGTTAGGGTTAGGGTTAGGGTTAGGGTTAGGGTTAGGGTTAGGGTTAGGGTTAGGGTTAGGGTTAGGGTTAGGGTTAGGGTTAGGGTTAGGGTTAGGGTTAGGGTTAGGGTTAGGGTTAGGGTTAGGGTTAGGGTTAGGGTTAGGGTTAGGGGTTAGGGTTAGGGTTAGGGTTAGGGTTAGGGTTAGGGTTAGGGTTAGGGTTAGGGTTAGGGTTAGGGTTAGGGTTAGGTTAGGGTTAGGGTTAGGGTTAGGGTTAGGGTTAGGGTTAGGGTTAGGGTTAGGGTTAGGGTTAGGGGTTAGGGTTAGGGTTAGGGTTAGGGTTAGGGTTAGGTTAGGGTTAGGGTTAGGGTTAGGTTAGGGTTAGGGTTAGGGTTAGGGTTAGGGTTAGGGTTAGGGTTAGGGTTAGGGTTAGGGTTAGGGTTAGGGTTAGGGTTAGGGTTAGGGTTTAGGGTTAGGGTTAGGGTTAGGGTTAGGGTTAGGGTTAGGGTTAGGGTTAGGGTTAGGGTTAGGGTTAGGGTTAGGGTTAGGGTTTAGGGTTAGGGTTAGGGTTAGGGTTAGGGTTAGGGTTAGGGTTAGGGTTAGGGTTAGGGTTAGGGTTAGGGTTAGGTTAGGGTTAGGGTTAGGGTTAGGGTTAGGTTAGGGTTAGGGTTAGGGTTAGGGTTAGGGTTAGGGTTAGGGGTTAGGGTTAGGGTTAGGGTTAGGGTTAGGGTTAGGGTTAGGGTTAGGGTTAGGGTTAGGGTTAGGGTTAGGGTTAGGGTTAGGGTTAGGGTTAGGGTTAGGGTTAGGGTTAGGGTTAGGGTTAGGGTTAGGGTTAGGGTTAGGGTTAGGGTTAGGGTTAGGGTTAGGGTTAGGGTTAGGGTTAGGGTTAGGGTTAGGTTAGGGTTAGGGTTAGGGTTAGGGTTAGGGTTAGGGTTAGGGTTAGGGTTAGGGTTAGGGTTAGGGTTAGGGTTAGGGTTAGGGTTAGGTTAGGGTTAGGGTTAGGGTTAGGGTTAGGGTTAGGGTTAGGGTTAGGGTTAGGGTTAGGGTTAGGGTTAGGGTTAGGGTTAGGGTTAGGGTTAGGGTTAGGGTTAGGGTTAGGGTTAGGGTTAGGGTTAGGTTAGGGTTAGGGTTAGGGTTAGGGTTAGGTTAGGGTTAGGGTTAGGGTTAGGGTTAGGGTTAGGGTTAGGGTTAGGGTTAGGTTAGGGTTAGGGTTAGGGTTAGGGTTAGGGTTAGGGTTAGGGTTAGGGTTAGGGTTAGGGTTAGGGTTAGGGTTAGGGTTAGGGTTAGGGTTAGGGTTAGGGTTAGGGTTAGGGTTAGGGTTAGGGTTAGGGTTAGGTTAGGGTTAGGGTTAGGGTTAGGGTTAGGGTTAGGGTTAGGGTTAGGGTTAGGGTTAGGGTTAGGGTTAGGGTTAGGGTTAGGGTTAGGGTTAGGGTTAGGGTTAGGTTAGGGTTAGGTTAGGGTTAGGGTTAGGGTTAGGGTTAGGGTTAGGGTTAGGGTTAGGGTTAGGGTTAGGGTTAGGTTAGGGTTAGGGTTAGGGTTAGGTTAGGGTTAGGGTTAGGTTAGGGTTAGGGTTAGGGTTAGGGTTAGGGTTAGGGTTAGGGTTAGGGTTAGGGTTAGGGTTAGGGTTAGGGTTAGGGTTAGGGTTAGGGTTAGGGTTAGGGTTAGGGTTAGGGTTAGGGTTAGGGTTAGGGTTAGGTTAGGGTTAGGGTTAGGGTTAGGGTTAGGGTTAGGGTTAGGGTTAGGTTAGGTTAGGGTTAGGGTTAGGGTTAGGGTTAGGGTTAGGTTAGGGTTAGGGTTAGGGTTAGGGTTAGGGTTAGGGTTAGGGTTAGGGTTAGGGTTAGGGTTAGGGTTAGGGTTAGGGTTAGGGTTAGGGTTAGGGTTAGGGTTAGGGTTAGGGTTAGGGTTAGGGTTAGGGTTAGGTTAGGGTTAGGGTTAGGGTTAGGGTTAGGGTTAGGGTTAGGGTTAGGGTTAGGGTTAGGGTTAGGGTTAGGGTTAGGGTTAGGGTTAGGGTTAGGGTTAGGGTTAGGGTTAGGGTTAGGGTTAGGGTTAGGGTTAGGGTTAGGTTAGGGTTAGGGTTAGGGTTAGGGTTAGGGTTAGGGTTAGGGTTAGGGTTAGGGTTAGGGTTAGGGTTAGGGTTAGGGTTAGGGTTAGGGTTAGGGTTAGGGTTAGGGTTAGGGTTAGGGTTTAGGGTTAGGGTTAGGGTTAGGGTTAGGGTTAGGGTTAGGGTTAGGGTTAGGGTTTAGGGTTAGGGTTAGGGTTAGGGTTAGGGTTAGGGTTAGGGTTAGGGTTAGGGTTAGGTTAGGGTTAGGGTTAGGGTTAGGGTTAGGGTTAGGGTTAGGGTTAGGG
>OZ038467.1:23194169-23374169 GCA_964036295.1 Plumapathes pennacea | reverse complement strand
ACGATAGATCACGCAAATGTATTGCAGAATGTCTTCTTATAGTCCCAGGAAGGTTTCCTGAAAGTTTCAAGAGTTTTCAATTTTTGGCCAAAATCGGCCAAAAACCCCGGGCTATAGCCTTACGTTTTTGTCAAAATTCCAAGATTTTTCGACCTTCTCCGAATCGCATGAAACATCCAGGAAATGCTGCTGGGACTATTCCGACGCGTTTTGCATAGTTTTTGTAAACTTTTAGGCCACGCATCGGGAGAAATTAGAGCAAATCATCGTCTAATTAAAATGTCGCGCTTTTCAAAGTTCTAAGCCATTTTATTGCTATATCTCACCAACGGATGACGATAGATCACGCAAATGTATTGCAGAATATCTCCTTATAGTCCCAGGAAGGTTTCCTGAAAGTTTCAAGAGTTTTCAAATTTTGGCCAAAATCGGCCAAAAACCCCGGGCTATAGCCTTACGTTTTTGTCAAAATTCCAAGATTTTCGACCTTCTCCGAATCGCATGGAACTTTCAGGAAATGTTGCTGGGACTATTCCGACGCGTTTTGCATAGTTTTTGTAAACTTTTAGGCCACGCGTCGGGAGAAATTAGAGCAAATCATCGTCTAATTAAAACGTCGTGCTTTTCAAAGTTCTAAGCCATTTTATTGCTATATCTCACCAACGGATGACGATAGATCACGCAAATGTATTGCAGAATGTCTTCTTATAGTCCCAGGAAGGTTTCCTGAAAGTTTCAAGAGTTTTCAATTTTTGGCCAAAATCGGCCAAAAACCCTGGGCTATAGCCTTACGTTTTTGTCAAAATTCCAAGATTTTTCGACCTTCTCCGAATCGCATGAAACTTTCAGGAAATGCTGCTGGGACTATTCCGACGCGTTTTGCATAGTTTTTGTAAACTTTTAGGCCACGCGTCGTGAGTAATTAGAACAAATCATCGTCTATTTAAAACGTCGCGCTTTTCAAAGTTCTAAGCCATTTTATTGCTATATCTCACCAACGGATGGCGATAGATCACGCAAATGTATTGCAGAATGTTTTCTTATAGTCCCAGGAAGGTTTCCTGAAAGTTTCAAGAGTTTTCAATTTTTGGCCAAAATCGGCCAAAAACCCTGGGCTATAGCCTTACGTTTTTGTCAAAATTCCAAGATTTTTCGACCTTCCCCGAATCGCATGAAACTTTCAGGAAATGTTGCTGGGACTATTCCGACGCGTTTTGCATAGTTTTTGTAAACTTTTAGGGCACGCGTCGTGAGAAATTAGAACAATTCATCGTCTAATTAAAACGTCGCGCTTTTCAAAGTTTGTAAGATAGTTTTATTGCTATATCTCACCAACGGATGACGATAGATCACGCAAATGTATTGCAGAATGTCTTCTTATAGTCCAAGGAAGGTTTCCTGAAAGTTTCAAGAGTTTTCAATTTTTGGCCAAAATCGGCCAAAAACCCTGGGCTATAGCCTTACGTTTTTGTCAAAATTCCAAGATTTTTCGACCTTCCCCGAATCGCATGAAACTTTCAGGAAATGTTGCTGGGACTATTCCGACGCGTTTTGCATTATTTTTGTAAACTTTTAGGCCACGCGTCGTGAGAAATTAGAGCAAATCATCGTCTAATTAAGACGTCGCGCTTTTCAAAGTTTGTAAGATAGTTTTATTGCTATATCTCACCAACGGATGACGATAGATCACGCAAATGTATTGCAGAATGTCTTCTTATAGTCCCAGGAAGGTTTCCTGAAAGTTTCAAGAGTTTTCAATTTTTGGCCAAAATCGGCCAAAAACCCTGGGCTATAGCCTTACATTTTTGTCAAATTTCCAAGATTTTTCGACCTTCTCCGAATCGCATGAAACTTTCAAGAAATGTTGCTGGGACTATTCTGACGCGTTTTGCATAGTTTTTGTAAACTTTTAGGCCACGCGTGGTGAGAAATTACAGCAAATCATCGTCTATTTAAAACGTCGGGTTTTTCAAAGTTCTAAGCCATTTTATTGCTATATCTCACCAACGGATGACTATAGATCACGCAAATGTATTGCAGAATGTCTTCTTATAGTCCCAGGAAGGTTTCCTGAAAGTTTCAAGAGTTTTCAATTTTTGGCCAAAATCGGCCAAAAACCCTGAGCTATAGCTTTACGTTTTTGTCAAAATTCCAAGATTTTTCGACCTTCTCCGAATCGCATGAAACTTTCAGGAAATGTTGGTGGGATTATTCTGACGCGTTTTGCATAGTTTTTGTAAACTTTTAGGCCACGCGTCGTGAGAAATTAGAGCAAATCATTGTCTAATTAAAACGTCGCGCTTTTCAAAGTTCTAAGCCATTTTATTGCTATATCTCACCAACGGATGACGATAGATCAAGCATAGGTATTGCAGAATGTCTTCTTATAGTCCCAAGAAGGTTTTCTGAAAGTTTCAAGAGTTTTCAATTTTTGGCCAAAATCGGCCAAAAACCCTGGGCTATAGCCTTACGTTTTTGTCAAAATTCCAAGATTTTTTGGACCTTCTCCGAATCGCATGAAACTTTCAGGAAATGTTGCTGGGACTATTCCGACGCGTTTTGCATAGTTTTTGTAAACTTTTAGGCCATGTGTGGTGAGAAATTAGAGCAAATCATCGTCTAATTAAAACGTCGCGCTTTTCAAAGTTCTAAGCCATTTTATTGCTATATCTCACCAACGGATGACGATAGATCACGCATAGGTATTGCAGAATGTCTTCTTATAGTCCCAGGAAGGTTTCCTGAAAGTTTCAAGAGTTTTCAATTTCTGGCCAAAATCGGCCAAAAACCCTGGGCTATAGCCTTACGTTTTTGTCATAATTCCAAGATTTTTCGACCTTCTCCGAATCGCATGAAATTTTCAGGAAATGTTGCTGGGACTATTCCGACGCGTTTTGCATAATTTTTGTAAACTTCTAGGCCACGCGTCGTGAGTAATTAGAGCAAATCATCGTCTAATTAAAACGTCGCGCTTTTCAAAGTTCTAAGCCATTTGATTGCTATATCTCACCAACGGATGACGATAGATCACGCAAATGTATTGCAGAATGTCTTCTTATAGTCCCAGGAAGGTTTCCTGAAAGTTTCAAGAGTTTTCAATTTTTGGCCAAAATCGGCCAAAAACCCCGGGCTATAGCCTTACGTTTTTGTCAAAATTCCAAGATTTTTCGACCTTCTCCGAATCGCATGAAACATCCAGGAAATGCTGCTGGGACTATTCCGACGCGTTTTGCATAGTTTTTGTAAACTTTTAGGCCACGCATCGGGAGAAATTAGAGCAAATCATCGTCTAATTAAAATGTCGCGCTTTTCAAAGTTCTAAGCCATTTTATTGCTATATCTCACCAACGGATGACGATAGATCACGCAAATGTATTGCAGAATATCTCCTTATAGTCCCAGGAAGGTTTCCTGAAAGTTTCAAGAGTTTTCAAATTTTGGCCAAAATCGGCCAAAAACCCCGGGCTATAGCCTTACGTTTTTGTCAAAATTCCAAGATTTTCGACCTTCTCCGAATCGCATGAAACTTTCAGGAAATGTTGCTGGGACTATTCCGACGCGTTTTGCATAGTTTTTGTAAACTTTTAGGCCACGCGTCGGGAGAAATTAGAGCAAATCATCGTCTAATTAAAACGTCGTGCTTTTCAAAGTTCTAAGCCATTTTATTGCTATATCTCACCAACGGATGACGATAGATCACGCAAATGTATTGCAGAATGTCTTCTTATAGTCCCAGGAAGGTTTCCTGAAAGTTTCAAGAGTTTTCAATTTTTGGCCAAAATCGGCCAAAAACCCTGGGCTATAGCCTTACGTTTTTGTCAAAATTCCAAGATTTTTCGACCTTCTCCGAATCGCATGAAACTTTCAGGAAATGCTGCTGGGACTATTCCGACGCGTTTTGCATAGTTTTTGTAAACTTTTAGGCCACGCGTCGTGAGTAATTAGAACAAATCATCGTCTATTTAAAACGTCGCGCTTTTCAAAGTTCTAAGCCATTTTATTGCTATATCTCACCAACGGATGGCGATAGATCACGCAAATGTATTGCAGAATGTTTTCTTATAGTCCCAGGAAGGTTTCCTGAAAGTTTCAAGAGTTTTCAATTTTTGGCCAAAATCGGCCAAAAACCCTGGGCTATAGCCTTACGTTTTTGTCAAAATTCCAAGATTTTTCGACCTTCCCCGAATCGCATGAAACTTTCAGGAAATGTTGCTGGGACTATTCCGACGCGTTTTGCATAGTTTTTGTAAACTTTTAGGGCACGCGTCGTGAGAAATTAGAACAATTCATCGTCTAATTAAAACGTCGCGCTTTTCAAAGTTTGTAAGATAGTTTTATTGCTATATCTCACCAACGGATGACGATAGATCACGCAAATGTATTGCAGAATGTCTTCTTATAGTCCAAGGAAGGTTTCCTGAAAGTTTCAAGAGTTTTCAATTTTTGGCCAAAATCGGCCAAAAACCCTGGGCTATAGCCTTACGTTTTTGTCAAAATTCCAAGATTTTTCGACCTTCCCCGAATCGCATGAAACTTTCAGGAAATGTTGCTGGGACTATTCCGACGCGTTTTGCATTATTTTTGTAAACTTTTAGGCCACGCGTCGTGAGAAATTAGAGCAAATCATCGTCTAATTAAGACGTCGCGCTTTTCAAAGTTTGTAAGATAGTTTTATTGCTATATCTCACCAACGGATGACGATAGATCACGCAAATGTATTGCAGAATGTCTTCTTATAGTCCCAGGAAGGTTTCCTGAAAGTTTCAAGAGTTTTCAATTTTTGGCCAAAATCGGCCAAAAACCCTGGGCTATAGCCTTACATTTTTGTCAAATTTCCAAGATTTTTCGACCTTCTCCGAATCGCATGAAACTTTCAAGAAATGTTGCTGGGACTATTCTGACGCGTTTTGCATAGTTTTTGTAAACTTTTAGGCCACGCGTGGTGAGAAATTACAGCAAATCATCGTCTATTTAAAACGTCGGGTTTTTCAAAGTTCTAAGCCATTTTATTGCTATATCTCACCAACGGATGACTATAGATCACGCAAATGTATTGCAGAATGTCTTCTTATAGTCCCAGGAAGGTTTCCTGAAAGTTTCAAGAGTTTTCAATTTTTGGCCAAAATCGGCCAAAAACCCTGAGCTATAGCTTTACGTTTTTGTCAAAATTCCAAGATTTTTCGACCTTCTCCGAATCGCATGAAACTTTCAGGAAATGTTGGTGGGATTATTCTGACGCGTTTTGCATAGTTTTTGTAAACTTTTAGGCCACGCGTCGTGAGAAATTAGAGCAAATCATTGTCTAATTAAAACGTCGCGCTTTTCAAAGTTCTAAGCCATTTTATTGCTATATCTCACCAACGGATGACGATAGATCAAGCATAGGTATTGCAGAATGTCTTCTTATAGTCCCAAGAAGGTTTTCTGAAAGTTTCAAGAGTTTTCAATTTTTGGCCAAAATCGGCCAAAAACCCTGGGCTATAGCCTTACGTTTTTGTCAAAATTCCAAGATTTTTTGGACCTTCTCCGAATCGCATGAAACTTTCAGGAAATGTTGCTGGGACTATTCCGACGCGTTTTGCATAGTTTTTGTAAACTTTTAGGCCATGTGTGGTGAGAAATTAGAGCAAATCATCGTCTAATTAAAACGTCGCGCTTTTCAAAGTTCTAAGCCATTTTATTGCTATATCTCACCAACGGATGACGATAGATCACGCATAGGTATTGCAGAATGTCTTCTTATAGTCCCAGGAAGGTTTCCTGAAAGTTTCAAGAGTTTTCAATTTCTGGCCAAAATCGGCCAAAAACCCTGGGCTATAGCCTTACGTTTTTGTCATAATTCCAAGATTTTTCGACCTTCTCCGAATCGCATGAAATTTTCAGGAAATGTTGCTGGGACTATTCCGACGCGTTTTGCATAATTTTTGTAAACTTCTAGGCCACGCGTCGTGAGTAATTAGAGCAAATCATCGTCTAATTAAAACGTCGCGCTTTTCAAAGTTCTAAGCCATTTGATTGCTATATCTCACCAACGGATGACGATAGATCACGCAAATGTATTGCAGAATGTCTTCTTATAGTCCCAGGAAGGTTTCCTGAAAGTTTCAAGAGTTTTCAATTTTTGGCCAAAATCGGCCAAAAACCCCGGGCTATAGCCTTACGTTTTTGTCAAAATTCCAAGATTTTTCGACCTTCTCCGAATCGCATGAAACATCCAGGAAATGCTGCTGGGACTATTCCGACGCGTTTTGCATAGTTTTTGTAAACTTTTAGGCCACGCATCGGGAGAAATTAGAGCAAATCATCGTCTAATTAAAATGTCGCGCTTTTCAAAGTTCTAAGCCATTTTATTGCTATATCTCACCAACGGATGACGATAGATCACGCAAATGTATTGCAGAATATCTCCTTATAGTCCCAGGAAGGTTTCCTGAAAGTTTCAAGAGTTTTCAAATTTTGGCCAAAATCGGCCAAAAACCCCGGGCTATAGCCTTACGTTTTTGTCAAAATTCCAAGATTTTCGACCTTCTCCGAATCGCATGAAACTTTCAGGAAATGTTGCTGGGACTATTCCGACGCGTTTTGCATAGTTTTTGTAAACTTTTAGGCCACGCGTCGGGAGAAATTAGAGCAAATCATCGTCTAATTAAAACGTCGTGCTTTTCAAAGTTCTAAGCCATTTTATTGCTATATCTCACCAACGGATGACGATAGATCACGCAAATGTATTGCAGAATGTCTTCTTATAGTCCCAGGAAGGTTTCCTGAAAGTTTCAAGAGTTTTCAATTTTTGGCCAAAATCGGCCAAAAACCCTGGGCTATAGCCTTACGTTTTTGTCAAAATTCCAAGATTTTTCGACCTTCTCCGAATCGCATGAAACTTTCAGGAAATGCTGCTGGGACTATTCCGACGCGTTTTGCATAGTTTTTGTAAACTTTTAGGCCACGCGTCGTGAGTAATTAGAACAAATCATCGTCTATTTAAAACGTCGCGCTTTTCAAAGTTCTAAGCCATTTTATTGCTATATCTCACCAACGGATGGCGATAGATCACGCAAATGTATTGCAGAATGTTTTCTTATAGTCCCAGGAAGGTTTCCTGAAAGTTTCAAGAGTTTTCAATTTTTGGCCAAAATCGGCCAAAAACCCTGGGCTATAGCCTTACGTTTTTGTCAAAATTCCAAGATTTTTCGACCTTCCCCGAATCGCATGAAACTTTCAGGAAATGTTGCTGGGACTATTCCGACGCGTTTTGCATAGTTTTTGTAAACTTTTAGGGCACGCGTCGTGAGAAATTAGAACAATTCATCGTCTAATTAAAACGTCGCGCTTTTCAAAGTTTGTAAGATAGTTTTATTGCTATATCTCACCAACGGATGACGATAGATCACGCAAATGTATTGCAGAATGTCTTCTTATAGTCCAAGGAAGGTTTCCTGAAAGTTTCAAGAGTTTTCAATTTTTGGCCAAAATCGGCCAAAAACCCTGGGCTATAGCCTTACGTTTTTGTCAAAATTCCAAGATTTTTCGACCTTCCCCGAATCGCATGAAACTTTCAGGAAATGTTGCTGGGACTATTCCGACGCGTTTTGCATTATTTTTGTAAACTTTTAGGCCACGCGTCGTGAGAAATTAGAGCAAATCATCGTCTAATTAAGACGTCGCGCTTTTCAAAGTTTGTAAGATAGTTTTATTGCTATATCTCACCAACGGATGACGATAGATCACGCAAATGTATTGCAGAATGTCTTCTTATAGTCCCAGGAAGGTTTCCTGAAAGTTTCAAGAGTTTTCAATTTTTGGCCAAAATCGGCCAAAAACCCTGGGCTATAGCCTTACATTTTTGTCAAATTTCCAAGATTTTTCGACCTTCTCCGAATCGCATGAAACTTTCAAGAAATGTTGCTGGGACTATTCTGACGCGTTTTGCATAGTTTTTGTAAACCTTTAGGCCACGCGTGGTGAGAAATTACAGCAAATCATCGTCTATTTAAAACGTCGGGTTTTTCAAAGTTCTAAGCCATTTTATTGCTATATCTCACCAACGGATGACGATAGATCACGCAAATGTATTGCAGAATGTCTTCTTATAGTCCCAGGAAGGTTTCCTGAAAGTTTCAAGAGTTTTCAATTTTTGGCCAAAATCGGCCAAAAACCCTGAGCTATAGCTTTACGTTTTTGTCAAAATTCCAAGATTTTTCGACCTTCTCCGAATCGCATGAAACTTTCAGGAAATGTTGGTGGGATTATTCTGACGCGTTTTGCATAGTTTTTGTAAACTTTTAGGCCACGCGTCGTGAGAAATTAGAGCAAATCATTGTCTAATTAAAACGTCGCGCTTTTCAAAGTTCTAAGCCATTTTATTGCTATATCTCACCAACGGATGACGATAGATCAAGCATAGGTATTGCAGAATGTCTTCTTATAGTCCCAAGAAGGTTTTCTGAAAGTTTCAAGAGTTTTCAATTTTTGGCCAAAATCGGCCAAAAACCCTGGGCTATAGCCTTACGTTTTCGTCAAAATTCCAAGATTTTTCGACCTTCTCCGAATCGCATGAAACTTTCAGGAAATGTTGCTGGGACTATTCCGACGCGTTTTGCATAGTTTTTGTAAACTTTTAGGCCATGTGTGGTGAGAAATTAGAGCAAATCATCGTCTAATTAAAACGTCGCGCTTTTCAAAGTTCTAAGCCATTTTATTGCTATATCTCACCAACGGATGACGATAGATCACGCATAGGTATTGCAGAATGTCTTCTTATAGTCCCAGGAAGGTTTCCTGAAAGTTTCAAGAGTTTTCAATTTTTGGCCAAAATCGGCCAAAAACCCTGGGCTATAGCCTTACGTTTTTGTCAAAATTCCAAGATTTTTCGACCTTCTCCGAATCGCATGAAACTTTCAGGAAATGTTGCTGGGACTATTCTGACGCGTTTTGCATAGTTTTTGTAAACTTTTAGGCCACGCGTCGTGAGAAATTAGAGCAAATCATCGTCTAATTAAAACATCGCGCTTTTCAAAAGTTCTAAGCCA
Source organism: Plumapathes pennacea (assembly GCA_964036295.1). NCBI lineage: Eukaryota > Metazoa > Cnidaria > Anthozoa > Antipatharia > Myriopathidae > Plumapathes > Plumapathes pennacea. The sequence goes on along the minus strand of OZ038467.1, from coordinate 23,365,140 downwards.
TTTTATTGCTATATCTCACCAACGGATGACGATAGATCACGCAAATGTATTGCAGAATGTCTTCTTATAGTCCCAGGAAGGTTTCCTGAAAGTTTCAAGAGTTTTCAATTTTTGGCCAAAATCGGCCAAAAACCCTGGGCTATAGCCTTACGTTTTTGTCAAAATTCCAAGATTTTTCGACCTTCTCCGAATCACATGAAACTTTCAGGAAATGTTGCTGGGACTATTCTGACGCGTTTTGCATAGTTTTTGTAAACTTCTAGGCCGCGCGTCGTGAGAAATTAGAGCAAATCATCGTCTATTTAAAACGTCGCGCTTTTCAAAGTTCTAAGCCATTTTATTGCTATATCTCACCAACGGATGACGATAGATCATGCATAGGTATTGCAGAAAGTTTTCTTATAGTCCCAGGAAGGTTTCCTGAAAGTTTCAAGAGTTTTCAATTTTTGGCCAAAATCGGCCAAAAACCCTGGGCTATAGCCTTACATTTTTGTCAAAATTCCAAGATTTTTCGACCTTCTCCGAATCGCATGAAACTTTCAGGAAATGTTGCTGGGACTATTCCGACGAGTTTTGCATAGTTTTTGTAAACTTTTAGGCCATGTGTGGTGAGAAATTAGAGCAAATCATCGTCTAATTAAAACGTCGCGTTTTTCAAAGTTCTAAACCATTTTATTGCTATATCTCACCAACAAATGACGATAGATCACGCAAATGTATTGCAGAATGTCTTCTTATAGTCCCAGGAAGGTTTCCTGAAAGTGTCAAGAGTTTTCAAATTTTGGCCAAAATCGGCCAAAAACCCTGCGCTATAGCCTTACGTTTTTGTCAAAGTTCGAAGATTTTTCGACCTTCTCCGAATCGCATGAAACTTTCAGGAAATGTTGCTGAGACTATTCCGACGCGTTTTGCATAGTTTTTGTAAACTTTTAGGCCACGCGTGGTGAGAAATTAGAGCAAATCATCGTCTAATAAAAACGTCGCGCTTTTCAAAGTTCTAAGCCATTTTATTGCTATATCTCACCAACGGATGACGATAGATCACGCAAAGGTATTGCAGAATGTCTTCTTATAGTCCCAGGAAGGTTTCCTGAAAGTTTCAAGAGTTTTCAATTTTTGGCCAAAATCGGCCAAAAACCCTGGGCTATAGCCTTACGTTTTTGTCAAAGTTCCAAAATTTTTCGACCTTCTCCGAATCGCATGAAACTTTCAGGAAATGTTGGTGGGATTATTCTGACGCGTTTTGCATAGTTTTTGTAAACTTTTAGGCCACGCGTGGTGAGAAATTACAGCAAATCATCGTCTATTTAAAACGTCGCGCTTTTCAAAGTTCTAAGCCATTTTATTGCTATATCTCACCAACGGATGACGATAGATCACGCAAAGGTATTGCAGAATGTCTTCTTATAGTCCCAGGAAGGTTTTCTGAAAGTTTCAAGAGTTTTCAATTTTTGGCCAAAATCGGCCAAAAACCCTGGGCTATAGCCTTACGTTTTTGTCAAAGTTCGAAGATTTTTCGACCTTCTCCGAATCGCATGAAACTTTCAGGAAATGTTGCTGGGACTATTCCGACGCGTTTTGCATAGTTTTTGTAAACTTTTAGGCCATGCGTCGTGAGAAATTAGAGCAAATCATCGTCTAATTAAAACGTCGCGCTTTTCAAAGTTCTAAGCCATTTTATTGCTATATCTCACCAACGGATGACGATAGATCAAGCATAGGTATTGCAGAATGTCTTCTTATAGTCCCAGGCAGGTTTTCTGAAAGTTTCAAGAGTTTTCAATTTTTGGCCAAAATCGGCCAAATACCCTGTACTATAACCTTACGTTTTTGTCAAAATTCCAAGATTTTTCGACCTTCTCCGAATCGCATGAAACTTTCAGGAAATGTTGCTGGGACTATTCCGACGAGTTTTGCATAAGTTTTGTAAACTTTTAGGCCATGTGTGTTGAGAAATTAGAGCAAATCATCGTCTAATTAAAACGTCGCGTTTTTCAAAGTTCTAAACCATTTTATTGCTATATCTCACCAACGGATGACGATAGATCACGCAAATGTATTGCAGAATGTCTTCTTATAGTCCCAGGAAGGTTTCCTGAAAGTGTCAAGAGTTTTCAAATTTTGGCCAAAATCGGCCAAAAACCCTGGGCTATAGCCTTACGTTTTTGTCAAAGTTCCAAGATTTTTCGACCTTCTCCGAATCGCATGAAACTTTCAGGAAATGTTGCTGAGACTATTCCGACGCGTTTTGCATAATTTTTGTAAGCTTTTAGGCCATGTGTGGTGAGAAATTAGAGCAAATCATCGTCTAATTAAAACGTCGCGCTTTTCAAAGTTCTAAGCCATTTTATTGCTATATCTCACCAACGGATGACGATAGATCACGCAAATGTTTTGCAGAATGTCTTCTAATAGTCCCAGGAAGGTTTCCTGAAAGTTTCAAGAGTTTTCAATTTTTGGCCAAAATCGGCCAAAAACCCTGGGCTATAGCCTTACGTTTTTGTCAAAGTTCGAAGATTTTTCGACCTTCTCCGAATCGCATGAAACTTTCAGGAAATGTTGCTGGGACTATTCCGACGCGTTTTGCATAGTTTTTGTAAACTTTTAGGCCATGCGTCGTGAGAAATTAGAGCAAATCATCGTCTAATTAAAACGTCGCGCTTTTCAAAGTTCTAAGCCATTTTATTGCTATATCTCACCAACGGATGACGATAGATCACGCAAATGTATTGCAGTATGTCTCCTTATAGTCCCAGGAAGGCTTCATGAAAGTTTCAAGAGTTTTCAATTTTTGGCCAAAATCGGCCAAAAACCCTGGGCTATAGCCTTACGTTTTTGTCAAAGTTCGAAGATTTTTCGACCTTCTCCGAATCGCATGAAACTTTCAGGAAATGTTGCTGGGACTATTCCGACGCGTTTTGCATAGTTTTTGTAAACTTTTAGGCCATGCGTCGTGAGAAATTAGAGCAAGTCATCGTCTATTTAAAACGTCGCGCTTTTCAAAGTTCTAAGCCATTTTATTGCTATATCTCACCAACGGATGACGATAGATCACGCAAAGGTATTGCAGAATGTCTTCTTATAGTCCCAGGAAGGTTTCCTGAAAGTTTCAAGAGTTTTCAATTTTTGGCCAAAATCGGCCAAAAACCCTGGGCTATAGCCTTACGTCTTTGTCAAAATTCCAAGATTTTTCGACCTTCTCCGAATCGCATGAAACTTTCAGGAAATGTTGCTGGGACTATTCCGACGCGTTTTGCATAGTTTTTGTAAACTTTTAGGCCACGCGTGGTGAGAAATTAGAGCAAATCATCGTCTAATTAAAACGTCGCGTTTTTCAAAGTTCTAAACCATTTTATTGCTATATCTCACCAACGGATGACGATAGATCACGCAAATGTATTGCAGAATGTCTTCTTATAGTCCCAGGAGGGTTTCCTGAAAGTTTCAAGAGTTTTCAAATTTTGGCCAAAATCGGCCAAAAACCCTGGGCTATAGCCTTACGTTTTTGTCAAAATTCCAAGATTTTTCGACCTTCTCCGAATCGCATGAAACTTTCAGGAAATGCTGCTGGGACTATTCCGACGCGTTTTGCATAGTTTTTGTAAACTTTTAGGCCATGTGTGGTGAGAAATTACAGCAAATCATCGTCTATTTAAAACGTCGCGCTTTTCAAAGTTCTAAGCCATTTTATTGCTATATCTCACCAACGGATGACGATAGATCACGCAAAGGTATTGCAGAATGTCTTCTTATAGTCCCAGGAAGGTTTCCTGAAAGTTTCAAGAGTTTTCAATTTTTGGCCAAAATCGGCCAAAAACCCTGGGCTATAGCCTTACGTTTTTGTCAAAGTTCCAAAATTTTTCGACCTTCTCCGAATCGCATGAAACTTTCAGGAAATGTTGGTGGGATTATTCTGACGCGTTTTGCATAGTTTTTGTAAACTTTTAGGCCACGCGTGGTGAGAAATTACAGCAAATCATCGTCTATTTAAAACGTCGCGCTTTTCAAAGTTCTAAGCCATTTTATTGCTATATCTCACCAACGGATGACGATAGATCACGCAAAGGTATTGCAGAATGTCTTCTTATAGTCCCAGGAAGGTTTCCTGAAAGTTTCAAGAGTTTTCAATTTTTGGCCAAAATCGGCCAAAAACCCTGGGCTATAGCCTTACGTTTTTGTCAAAATTCCAAGATTTTTCGACCTTCTCCGAATCGCATGAAACTTTCAGGAAATGTTGGTGGGATTATTCTGACGCGTTTTGCATAGTTTTTGTAAACTTTTAGGCCATGCGTCGTGAGAAATTAGAGCAAATCATCGTCTATTTAAAACGTCGCGCTTTTCAAAGTTCTAAGCCATTTTATTGCTATATCTCACCAACGGATGACGATAGATCACGCATAGGTATTGCAGAATGTCTTCTTATAGTCCCAGGAAGGTTTCCTGAAAGTTTCAAGAGTTTTCAATTTTTGGCCAAAATCGGCCAAAAACCCTGGGCTATAGCCTTACGTTTTTGTCAAAGTTCGAAGATTTTTCGACCTTCTCCGAATCGCATGAAACTTTCAGGAAATGTTGCTGGGACTATTCCGACGCGTTTTGCATAGTTTTTGTAAACTTTTAGGCCATGCGTCGTGAGAAATTAGAGCAAATCATCGTCTAATTAAAACGTCGCGCTTTTCAAAGTTCTAAGCCATTTTATTGCTATATCTCACCAACGGATGACGATAGATCAAGCATAGGTATTGCAGAATGTCTTCTTATAGTCCCAGGCAGGTTTTCTGAAAGTTTCAAGAGTTTTCAATTTTTGGCCAAAATCAGCCAAAAACCCTGGGCTATAGCCTTACGTTTTTGTCAAAATTCCAAGATTTTTCGACCTTCTCCGAATCGCATGAAACTTTCAGGAAATGTTGCTGGGACTATTCCGACGCGTTTTGCATAGTTTTTGTAAACTTTTAGACCATGTGTGGTGAGAAATTAGAGCAAATCATCGTCTAATTAAAACGTCGCGCTTTTCAAAGTTCTAAGCCATTTTATTGCTATATCTCACCAACGGATGACGATAGATCACGCAAATGTATTGCAGAATGTCTTCTTATAGTCCCAGGAAGGTTTCCTGAAAGTTTCAAGAGTTTTCAATTTTTGGCCAAAATCGGCCAAAAACCCTGGGCTATAGCCTTACGTTTTTGTCAAAATTCCAAGATTTTTCGACCTTCTCCGAATCGCATGAAACTTTCAGGAAATGTTGCTGGGACTATTCCGACGCGTTTTGCATAGTTTTTGTAAACTTTTAGGCCACGCGTGGTGAGAAATTAGAGCAAATCATCGTCTAATTAAAACGTCGCGCTTTTCAAAAGTTCTAAGCCATTTTATTGCTATATCTCACCAACGGATGACGATAGATCACGCAAAGGTATTGCAGAATGTCTTCTTATAGTCCCAGGAAGGTTTTATGAAAGTTTCAAGAGTTTTCAATTTTTGGCCAAAATCGGCCAAAAACCCTGGGCTATAACCTTACGTTTTTGTCAAAGTTCCAAAATTTTTCGACCTTCTCCGAATCGCATGAAACTTTCAGGAAATGTTGGTGGGACTATTCTGACGCGTTTTGCATAGTTTTTGTAAACTTTTAGGCCACGCGTGGTGAGAAATTACAGCAAATCATCGTCTATTTAAAACGTCGCGCTTTTCAAAGTTCTAAGCCATTTTATTGCTATATCTCACCAACGGATGACGATAGATCACGCAAAGGTATTGCAGAATGTCTTCTTATAGTCCCAGGAAGGTTTGATGAAAGTTTCAAGAGTTTTCAATTTTTGGCCAAAATCGGCCAAATACCCTGTACTATAACCTTACGTTTTTCTCAAAATTCCAAGATTTTTCGACCTTCTCCGAATCGCATGAAACTTTCAGGAAATGTTGCTGGGACTATTCCGACGAGTTTTGCATAATTTTTGTAAACTTTTAGGCCACGTGTGTTGAGAAATTAGAGCAAATCATCGTCTAATTAAAACGTCGCGTTTTTCAAAGTTCTAAACCATTTTATTGCTATATCTCACCAACGGATGACGATAGATCACGCAAATGTATTGCAGAATGTCTTCTTTTAGTCCCAGAAAGGTTTCCTGAAAGTGTCAAGAGTTTTCAAATTTTGGCCAAAATCGGCCAAAAACCCTGGGCTATAGCCTTACGTTTTTGTCAAAGTTCCAAGATTTTTCGACCTTCTCCGAATCGCATGAAACTTTCAGGAAATGTTGCTGAGACTATTCCGACGCGTTTTGCATAATTTTTGTAAGCTTTTAGGCCATGTGTGGTGAGAAATTAGAGCAAATCATCGTCTAATTAAAACGTCGCGCTTTTCAAAGTTCTAAGCCATTTTATTGCTATATCTCACCAACGGATGACGATAGATCACGCAAATGTATTGCAGAATGTCTTCTAATAGTCCCAGGAAGGTTTCCTGAAAGTTTCAAGAGTTTTCAATTTTTGGCCAAAATCGGCCAAAAATCCTGGGCTATAGCCTTACGTTTTTGTCAAAGTTCGAAGATTTTTCGACCTTCTCCGAATCGCATGAAACTTTCAGGAAATGTTGCTGGGACTATTCCGACGCGTTTTGCATAGTTTTTGTAAACTTTTAGGCCATGCGTCGTGAGAAATTAGAGCAAATCATCGTCTAATTAAAACGTCGCGCTTTTCAAAGTTCTAAGCCATTTTATTGCTATATCTCACCAACGGATGACGATAGATCACGCAAATGTATTGCAGTATGTCTCCTTATAGTCCCAGGAAGGCTTCATGAAAGTTTCAAGAGTTTTCAATTTTTGGCCAAAATCGGCCAAAAACCCTGGGCTATAGCCTTACGTTTTTGTCAAAGTTCGAAGATTTTTCGACCTTCTCCGAATCGCATGAAACTTTCAGGAAATGTTGCTGGGACTATTCCGACGCGTTTTGCATAGTTTTTGTAAACTTTTAGGCCATGCGTCGTGAGAAATTAGAGCAAGTCATCGTCTATTTAAAACGTCGCGCTTTTCAAAGTTCTAAGCCATTTTATTGCTATATCTCACCAACGGATGACGATAGATCACGCAAAGGTATTGCAGAATGTCTTCTTATAGTCCCAGGAAGGTTTCCTGAAAGTTTCAAGAGTTTTCAATTTTTGGCCAAAATCGGCCAAAAACCCTGGGCTATAGCCTTACGTTTTTGTCAAAATTCCAAGATTTTTCGACCTTCTCCGAATCGCATGAAACTTTCAGGAAATGTTGCTGGGACTATTCCGACGCGTTTTGCATAGTTTCTGTAAACTTTTAGGCCACGCGTGGTGAGAAATTAGAGCAAATCATCGTCTAATTAAAACGTCGCGCTTTTCAAAGTTCTAAGCCATTTTATTGCTATATCTCACCAACGGATGACGATAGATCACGCAAATGTATTGCAGAATGTCTTCTTATAGTCCCAAGAGGGTTTCCTGAAAGTTTCAAGAGTTTTCAATTTTTGGCCAAAATCGGCCAAAAACCCTGGGCTATAGCCTTACGTTTTTGTCAAAATTCCAAGATTTTTCGACCTTCTCCGAATCGCATGAAACTTTCAGGAAATGCTGCTGGGACTATTCCGACGCGTTTTGCATAGTTTTTGTAAACTTTTAGGCCACGCGTCGTGAGTAATTAGAACAAATCATCGTCTAAATAAAACGTCGCGCTTTTCAAAGTTCTAAGGCATTTTATTGCTATATCTCACCAACGGATGACGATAGATCACGCAAATGTATTGCAGAATGTCTTCTTATAGTCCCAGGAAGGTTTTATGAAAGTTTCAAGAGTTTTCAATTTTTGGCCAAAATCGGCCAAATACCCTGTACTATAACCTTACGTTTTTGTCAAAATTCCAAGATTTTTCGACCTTCTCCGAATCGCATGAAACTTTCAGGAAATGTTGCTGGGACTATTCCGACGAGTTTTGCATAAGTTTTGTAAACTTTTAGGCCATGTGTGTTGAGAAATTAGAGCAAATCATCGTCTAATTAAAACGTCGCGTTTTTCAAAGTTCTAAACCATTTTATTGCTATATCTCACCAACGGATGACGATAGATCACGCAAATGTATTGCAGAATGTCTTCTTATAGTCCCAGAAAGGTTTCCTGAAAGTGTCAAGAGTTTTCAAATTTTGGCCAAAATCGGCCAAAAACCCTGGGCTATAGCCTTACGTTTTTGTCAAAGTTCCAAGATTTTTCGACCTTCTCCGAATCGCATGAAACTTTCAGGAAATGTTGCTGAGACTATTCCGACGCGTTTTGCATAATTTTTGTAAGCTTTTAGGCCATGTGTGGTGAGAAATTAGAGCAAATCATCGTGTAATTAAAACGTCGCGCTTTTCAAAGTTCTAAGCCATTTTATTGCTATATCTCACCAACGGATGACGATAGATCACGCAAATGTATTGCAGTATGTCTCCTTATAGTCCCAGGAAGGCTTCATGAAAGTTTCAAGAGTTTTCAATTTTTGGCCAAAATCGGCCAAAAACCCTGGGCTATAGCCTTACGTTTTTGTCAAAGTTCGAAGATTTTTCGACCTTCTCCGAATCGCATGAAACTTTCAGGAAATGTTGCTGGGACTATTCCGACGCGTTTTGCATAGTTTTTGTAAACTTTTAGGCCATGCGTCGTGAGAAATTAGAGCAAGTCATCGTCTATTTAAAACGTCGCGCTTTTCAAAGTTCTAAGCCATTTTATTGCTATATCTCACCAACGGATGACGATAGATCACGCAAAGGTATTGCAGAATGTCTTCTTATAGTCCCAGGAAGGTTTCCTGAAAGTTTCAAGAGTTTTCAATTTTTGGCCAAAATCGGCCAAAAACCCTGGGCTATAGCCTTACGTTTTTGTCAAAATTCCAAGATTTTTCGACCTTCTCCGAATCGCATGAAACTTTCAGGAAATGTTGCTGGGACTATTCCGACGCGTTTTGCATAGTTTTTGTAAACTTTTAGGCCACGCGTCGTGAGTAATTAGAGCAAATCATCGTCTAATTAAAACGTCGCGCTTTTCAAAGTTTGTAAGATAGTTTTATTGCTATATCTCACCAACGGATGACGATAGATCACGCAAATGTATTGCAGAATGTCTTCTTATAGTCCCAGGAAGGTTTCCTGAAAGTTTCAAGAGTTTTCAATTTTTGGCCAAAATCGGCCAAAAACCCTGGGCTATAGCCTTACGTTTTTGTCAAAATTCCAAGATTTTTCGACCTTCTCCGAATCGCATGAAACTTTCAGGAAATGTTGCTGGGACTATTCCGACGCGTTTTGCATAGTTTTTGTAAACTTTTAGGCCACGCGTCGTGAGTAATTAGAGCAAATCATCGTCTAATTAAAACGTCGCGCTTTTCAAAGTTTGTAAGATAGTTTTATTGCTATATCTCACCAACGGATGACGATAGATCACGCAAATGTATTGCAGAATGTCTTCTTATAGTCCCAGGAAGGTTTCCTGAAAGTTTCAAGAGTTTTCAATTTTTGGCCAAAATCGGCCAAAAACCCTGGGCTATAGCCTTACGTTTTTGTCAAAATTCCAAGATTTTTCGACCTTCTCCGAATCGCATGAAACTTTCAGGAAATGTTGCTGGGACTATTCCGACGCGTTTTGCATAGTTTTTGTAAACTTTTAGGCCACGCGTCGTGAGTAATTAGAGCAAATCATCGTCTAATTAAAACGTCGCGCTTTTCAAAGTTTGTAAGATAGTTTTATTGCTATATCTCACCAACGGATGACGATAGATCACGCAAATGTATTGCAGAATGTCTTCTTATAGTCCCAGGAAGGTTTCCTGAAAGTTTCAAGAGTTTTCAATTTTTGGCCAAAATCGGCCAAAAACCCTGGGCTATAGCCTTACGTTTTTGTCAAAATTCCAAGATTTTTCGACCCTCTCCGAATCGCATGAAACTTTCAGGAAATGTTGCTGTGACTATTCCGACTCGTTTTGCATAGTTTTTGTAAACTTTTAGGCCACGCGTCATGAGAAATTAGAGCAAATCATCGCGTAATTAAAATGTCGCGCTTTTCAAAGTTCTAAGCCATTTTATTGCTATATCTCACCAACGGATGGCGATAGATCACGCAAATGTATTGCAGAATGTCTTCTTATAGTCCCAGGAAGGTTTCCTGAAAGTTTCAAGAGTTTTCAATTTTTGGCCAAAATAGGCCAAAAACCATGGGCTATAGCCTTACGTTTTTGTCAAAATTCCAAGATTTTTCGACCCTCTCCGAATCGCATGAAACTTTCAGGAAATGTTGCTGGGACTATTCCGACGCGTTTTGCATAGTTTTTGTAAACTTTTAGGCCACGCGTCATGAGAAATTAGAGCAAATCATCGCGTAATTAAAACGTCGCGCTTTTCAAAGTTCTAAGCCATTTTTTTGCTATATCTCACCAACGGATGACGATAGATCACGCAAATGTATTGCAGAATGTCTTCTTATAGTCCCAGGAAGGTTTCCTGAAAGTTTCAAGAGTTTTCAACTTTTGGCCAAAATCGGCCAAAAACCATGGGCTATAGCCTTACGTTTTTGTCAAAATTCCAAGATTTTTCGACCCTCTCCGAATCGCATGAAACTTTCAGGAAATGTTGCTGGGACTATTCCGACGCGTTTTGCATAGTTTTTGTAAACTTTTAGGCCAGGCGTCATGAGAAATTAGAGCAAATCATCGCGTAATTAAAACGTCGCGCTTTTCAAAGTTCTAAGCCAAATTATTGCTATATCTCACCAACGGATGCCGATAGATCACGCAAATGTATTGCAGAATGTCTTCTTATAGTCCCAGGAAGGTTTCCTGAAAGTTTCAAGAGTTTTCAATTTTTGGCCAAAATCGGCCAAAAACCATGGGCTATAGCCTTACGTTTTTGTCAAAATTCCAAGGTTTTTCGACCCTCTCCGAATCGCATGAAACTTTCAAGAAATGTTGCTGGGACTATTCCGACGCGTTTTGCATAGTTTTTGTAAACTTTTAGGCCACGCGTCATGAGAAATTAGAGCAAATCTTCGCGTAATTAAAACGTCGCGCTTTTCAAAGTTCTAAGCCATTTTATTGCTATATCTCACCAACGGATGGCGATAGATCACGCAAATGTATTGCAGAATGTCTTCTTATAGTCCCAGGAAGGTTTCCTGAAAGTTTCAAGAGTTTTAAATTTTTGGCCAAAATCGGCCAAAAACTATGGGCTATAGCCTTACGTTTTTGTCAAAATTCCAAGATTTTTCGACCCTCTCCGAATCGCATGAAACTTTCAGGAAATGTTGCTGGGACTATTCCGACGCGTTTTGCATAGTTTTTGTAAACTTTTAGGCCACGCGTCGTGAGTAATTAGAGCAAATCATCGTCTAATTAAAACGTCGCGCTTTTCAAAGTTTGTAAGATAGTTTTATTGCTATATCTCACCAACGGATGACGATAGATCACGCAAATGTATTGCAGAATGTCTTCTTATAGTCCCAGGAAGGTTTCCTGAAAGTTTCAAGAGTTTTCAATTTTTGGCCAAAATCGGCCAAAAACCCTGGGCTATAGCCTTACGTTTTTGTCAAAATTCCAAGATTTTTCGACCTTCTCCGAATCGCATGAAACTTTCAGGAAATGTTGCTGGGACTATTCCGACGCGTTTTGCATAGTTTTTGTAAACTTTTAGGCCACGCGTCGTGAGTAATTAGAGCAAATCATCGTCTAATTAAAACGTCGCGCTTTTCAAAGTTTGTAAGATAGTTTTATTGCTATATCTCACCAACGGATGACGATAGATCACGCAAATGTATTGCACAATGTCTTCTTATAGTCCCAGGAAGGTTTCCTGAAAGTTTCAAGAGTTTTCAATTTTTGGCCAAAATCGGCCAAAAACCCTGGGCTATAGCCTTACGTTTTTGTCAAAATTCCAAGATTTTTCGACCTTCTCCGAATCGCATGAAACTTTCAGGAAATGTTGCTGGGACTATTCCGACGCGTTTTGCATAGTTTTTGTAAACTTTTAGGCCACGCGTCGTGAGTAATTAGAGCAAATCATCGTCTAATTAAAACGTCGCGCTTTTCAAAGTTTGTAAGATAGTTTTATTGCTATATCTCACCAACGGATGACGATAGATCACGCAAATGTATTGCAGAATGTCTTCTTATAGTCCCAGGAAGGTTTCCTGAAAGTTTCAAGAGTTTTCAATTTTTGGCCAAAATCGGCCAAAAACCCTGGGCTATAGCCTTACGTTTTTGTCAAAATTCCAAGATTTTTCGACCTTCTCCGAATCGCATGAAACTTTCAGGAAATGTTGCTGGGACTATTCCGACGCGTTTTGCATAGTTTTTGTAAACTTTTAGGCCACGCGTCGTGAGTAATTAGAGCAAATCATCGTCTAATTAAAACGTCGCGCTTTTCAAAGTTTGTAAGATAGTTTTATTGCTATATCTCACCAACGGATGACGATAGATCACGCAAATGTATTGCAGAATGTCTTCTTATAGTCCCAGGAAGGTTTCCTGAAAGTTTCAAGAGTTTTCAATTTTTGGCCAAAATCGGCCAAAAACCCTGGGCTATAGCCTTACGTTTTTGTCAAAATTCCAAGATTTTTCGACCTTCTCCGAATCGCATGAAACTTTCAGGAAATGTTGCTGGGACTATTCCGACGCGTTTTGCATAGTTTTTGTAAACTTTTAGGCCACGCGTCGTGAGTAATTAGAGCAAATCATCGTCTAATTAAAACGTCGCGCTTTTCAAAGTTTGTAAGATAGTTTTATTGCTATATCTCACCAACGGATGACGATAGATCACGCAAATGTATTGCAGAATGTCTTCTTATAGTCCCAGGAAGGTTTCCTGAAAGTTTCAAGAGTTTTCAATTTTTGGCCAAAATCGGCCAAAAACCCTGGGCTATAGCCTTACGTTTTTGTCAAAATTCCAAGATTTTTCGACCTTCTCCGAATCGCATGAAACTTTCAGGAAATGTTGCTGGGACTATTCCGACGCGTTTTGCATAGTTTTTGTAAACTTTTAGGCCACGCGTCGTGAGTAATTAGAGCAAATCATCGTCTAATTAAAACGTCGCGCTTTTCAAAGTTTGTAAGATAGTTTTATTGCTATATCTCACCAACGGATGACGATAGATCACGCAAATGTATTGCAGAATGTCTTCTTATAGTCCCAGGAAGGTTTCCTGAAAGTTTCAAGAGTTTTCAATTTTTGGCCAAAATCGGCCAAAAACCCTGGGCTATAGCCTTACGTTTTTGTCAAAATTCCAAGATTTTTCGACCTTCTCCGAATCGCATGAAACTTTCAGGAAATGTTGCTGGGACTATTCCGACGCGTTTTGCATAGTTTTTGTAAACTTTTAGGCCACGCGTCGTGAGTAATTAGAGCAAATCATCGTCTAATTAAAACGTCGCGCTTTTCAAAGTTTGTAAGATAGTTTTATTGCTATATCTCACCAACGGATGACGATAGATCACGCAAATGTATTGCAGAATGTCTTCTTATAGTCCCAGGAAGGTTTCCTGAAAGTTTCAAGAGTTTTCAATTTTTGGCCAAAATCGGCCAAAAACCCTGGGCTATAGCCTTACGTTTTTGTCAAAATTCCAAGATTTTTCGACCTTCTCCGAATCGCATGAAACTTTCAGGAAATGTTGCTGGGACTATTCCGACGCGTTTTGCATAGTTTTTGTAAACTTTTAGGCCACGCGTCGTGAGTAATTAGAGCAAATCATCGTCTAATTAAAACGTCGCGCTTTTCAAAGTTTGTAAGATAGTTTTATTGCTATATCTCACCAACGGATGACGATAGATCACGCAAATGTATTGCAGAATGTCTTCTTATAGTCCCAGGAAGGTTTCCTGAAAGTTTCAAGAGTTTTCAATTTTTGGCCAAAATCGGCCAAAAACCCTGGGCTATAGCCTTACGTTTTTGTCAAAATTCCAAGATTTTTCGACCTTCTCCGAATCGCATGAAACTTTCAGGAAATGTTGCTGGGACTATTCCGACGCGTTTTGCATAGTTTTTGTAAACTTTTAGGCCACGCGTCGTGAGTAATTAGAGCAAATCATCGTCTAATTAAAACGTCGCGCTTTTCAAAGTTTGTAAGATAGTTTTATTGCTATATCTCACCAACGGATGACGATAGATCACGCAAATGTATTGCAGAATGTCTTCTTATAGTCCCAGGAAGGTTTCCTGAAAGTTTCAAGAGTTTTCAATTTTTGGCCAAAATCGGCCAAAAACCCTGGGCTATAGCCTTACGTTTTTGTCAAAATTCCAAGATTTTTCGACCTTCTCCGAATCGCATGAAACTTTCAGGAAATGTTGCTGGGACTATTCCGACGCGTTTTGCATAGTTTTTGTAAACTTTTAGGCCACGCGTCGTGAGTAATTAGAGCAAATCATCGTCTAATTAAAACGTCGCGCTTTTCAAAGTTTGTAAGATAGTTTTATTGCTATATCTCACCAACGGATGACGATAGATCACGCAAATGTATTGCAGAATGTCTTCTTATAGTCCCAGGAAGGTTTCCTGAAAGTTTCAAGAGTTTTCAATTTTTGGCCAAAATCGGCCAAAAACCCTGGGCTATAGCCTTACGTTTTTGTCAAAATTCCAAGATTTTTCGACCCTCTCCGAATCGCATGAAACTTTCAGGAAATGTTGCTGTGACTATTCCGACTCGTTTTGCATAGTTTTTGTAAACTTTTAGGCCACGCGTCATGAGAAATTAGAGCAAATCATCGCGTAATTAAAATGTCGCGCTTTTCAAAGTTCTAAGCCATTTTATTGCTATATCTCACCAACGGATGGCGATAGATCACGCAAATGTATTGCAGAATGTCTTCTTATAGTCCCAGGAAGGTTTCCTGAAAGTTTCAAGAGTTTTCAATTTTTGGCCAAAATAGGCCAAAAACCATGGGCTATAGCCTTACGTTTTTGTCAAAATTCCAAGATTTTTCGACCCTCTCCGAATCGCATGAAACTTTCAGGAAATGTTGCTGGGACTATTCCGACGCGTTTTGCATAGTTTTTGTAAACTTTTAGGCCACGCGTCATGAGAAATTAGAGCAAATCATCGCGTAATTAAAACGTCGCGCTTTTCAAAGTTCTAAGCCATTTTATTGCTATATCTCACCAACGGATGACGATAGATCACGCAAATGTATTGCAGAATGTCTTCTTATAGTCCCAGGAAGGTTTCCTGAAAGTTTCAAGAGTTTTCAACTTTTGGCCAAAATCGGCCAAAAACCATGGGCTATAGCCTTACGTTTTTGTCAAAATTCCAAGATTTTTCGACCCTCTCCGAATCGCATGAAACTTTCAGGAAATGTTGCTGGGACTATTCCGACGCGTTTTGCATAGTTTTTGTAAACTTTTAGGCCAGGCGTCATGAGAAATTAGAGCAAATCATCGCGTAATTAAAACGTCGCGCTTTTCAAAGTTCTAAGCCAAATTATTGCTATATCTCACCAACGGATGCCGATAGATCACGCAAATGTATTGCAGAATGTCTTCTTATAGTCCCAGGAAGTTTTCCTGAAAGTTTCAAGAGTTTTCAATTTTTGGCCAAAATCGGCCAAAAACCATGGGCTATAGCCTTACGTTTTTGTCAAAATTCCAAGATTTCTCGACCCTCTCCGAATCGCATGAAACTTTCAGGAAATGTTGCTGGGACTATTCCGACGCGTTTTGCATAGTTTTTGTAAACTTTTAGGCCACGCGTCATGAGAAATTAGAGCAAATCATTCCGTAATTAAAACGTCGCGCTTTTCAAAGTTCTAAGCCATTTTATTGCTATATCTCACCAACGGATGACGATAGATCACGCAAATGTATTGCAGAATGTCTTCTTATAGTCCCAGGAAGGTTTCCTGAAAGTTTCAAGAGTTTTCAATTTTTGGCCAAAATCGGCCAAAAACCATGGGCTATAGCCTTACGTTTTTGTCAAAATTCCAAGGTTTTTCGACCCTCTCCGAATCGCATGAAACTTTCAAGAAATGTTGCTGGGACTATTCCGACGCGTTTTGCATAGTTTTTGTAAACTTTTAGGCCACGCGTCATGAGAAATTAGAGCAAATCTTCGCGTAATTAAAACGTCGCGCTTTTCAAAGTTCTAAGCCATTTTATTGCTATATCTCACCAACGGATGGCGATAGATCACGCAAATGTATTGCAGAATGTCTTCTTATAGTCCCAGGAAGGTTTCCTGAAAGTTTCAAGAGTTTTAAATTTTTGGCCAAAATCGGCCAAAAACTATGGGCTATAGCCTTACGTTTTTGTCAAAATTCCAAGATTTTTCGACCCTCTCCGAATCGCATGAAACTTTCAGGAAATGTTGCTGGGACTATTCCGACGCGTTTTGCATAGTTTTTGTAAACTTTTAGGCCACGCGTCGTGAGTAATTAGAGCAAATCATCGTCTAATTAAAACGTCGCGCTTTTCAAAGTTTGTAAGATAGTTTTATTGCTATATCTCACCAACGGATGACGATAGATCACGCAAATGTATTGCAGAATGTCTTCTTATAGTCCCAGGAAGGTTTCCTGAAAGTTTCAAGAGTTTTCAATTTTTGGCCAAAATCGGCCAAAAACCCTGGGCTATAGCCTTACGTTTTTGTCAAAATTCCAAGATTTTTCGACCTTCTCCGAATCGCATGAAACTTTCAGGAAATGTTGCTGGGACTATTCCGACGCGTTTTGCATAGTTTTTGTAAACTTTTAGGCCACGCGTCGTGAGTAATTAGAGCAAATCATCGTCTAATTAAAACGTCGCGCTTTTCAAAGTTTGTAAGATAGTTTTATTGCTATATCTCACCAACGGATGACGATAGATCACGCAAATGTATTGCAGAATGTCTTCTTATAGTCCCAGGAAGGTTTCCTGAAAGTTTCAAGAGTTTTCAATTTTTGGCCAAAATCGGCCAAAAACCCTGGGCTATAGCCTTACGTTTTTGTCAAAATTCCAAGATTTTTCGACCTTCTCCGAATCGCATGAAACTTTCAGGAAATGTTGCTGGGACTATTCCGACGCGTTTTGCATAGTTTTTGTAAACTTTTAGGCCACGCGTCGTGAGTAATTAGAGCAAATCATCGTCTAATTAAAACGTCGCGCTTTTCAAAGTTTGTAAGATAGTTTTATTGCTATATCTCACCAACGGATGACGATAGATCACGCAAATGTATTGCAGAATGTCTTCTTATAGTCCCAGGAAGGTTTCCTGAAAGTTTCAAGAGTTTTCAATTTTTGGCCAAAATCGGCCAAAAACCCTGGGCTATAGCCTTACGTTTTTGTCAAAATTCCAAGATTTTTCGACCTTCTCCGAATCGCATGAAACTTTCAGGAAATGTTGCTGGGACTATTCCGACGCGTTTTGCATAGTTTTTGTAAACTTTTAGGCCACGCGTCGTGAGTAATTAGAGCAAATCATCGTCTAATTAAAACGTCGCGCTTTTCAAAGTTTGTAAGATAGTTTTATTGCTATATCTCACCAACGGATGACGATAGATCACGCAAATGTATTGCAGAATGTCTTCTTATAGTCCCAGGAAGGTTTCCTGAAAGTTTCAAGAGTTTTCAATTTTTGGCCAAAATCGGCCAAAAACCCTGGGCTATAGCCTTACGTTTTTGTCAAAATTCCAAGATTTTTCGACCTTCTCCGAATCGCATGAAACTTTCAGGAAATGTTGCTGGGACTATTCCGACGCGTTTTGCATAGTTTTTGTAAACTTTTAGGCCACGCGTCGTGAGTAATTAGAGCAAATCATCGTCTAATTAAAACGTCGCGCTTTTCAAAGTTTGTAAGATAGTTTTATTGCTATATCTCACCAACGGATGACGATAGATCACGCAAATGTATTGCAGAATGTCTTCTTATAGTCCCAGGAAGGTTTCCTGAAAGTTTCAAGAGTTTTCAATTTTTGGCCAAAATCGGCCAAAAACCCTGGGCTATAGCCTTACGTTTTTGTCAAAATTCCAAGATTTTTCGACCTTCTCCGAATCGCATGAAACTTTCAGGAAATGTTGCTGGGACTATTCCGACGCGTTTTGCATAGTTTTTGTAAACTTTTAGGCCACGCGTCGTGAGTAATTAGAGCAAATCATCGTCTAATTAAAACGTCGCGCTTTTCAAAGTTTGTAAGATAGTTTTATTGCTATATCTCACCAACGGATGACGATAGATCACGCAAATGTATTGCAGAATGTCTTCTTATAGTCCCAGGAAGGTTTCCTGAAAGTTTCAAGAGTTTTCAATTTTTGGCCAAAATCGGCCAAAAACCCTGGGCTATAGCCTTACGTTTTTGTCAAAATTCCAAGATTTTTCGACCTTCTCCGAATCGCATGAAACTTTCAGGAAATGTTGCTGGGACTATTCCGACGCGTTTTGCATAGTTTTTGTAAACTTTTAGGCCACGCGTCGTGAGTAATTAGAGCAAATCATCGTCTAATTAAAACGTCGCGCTTTTCAAAGTTTGTAAGATAGTTTTATTGCTATATCTCACCAACGGATGACGATAGATCACGCAAATGTATTGCAGAATGTCTTCTTATAGTCCCAGGAAGGTTTCCTGAAAGTTTCAAGAGTTTTCAATTTTTGGCCAAAATCGGCCAAAAACCCTGGGCTATAGCCTTACGTTTTTGTCAAAATTCCAAGATTTTTCGACCTTCTCCGAATCGCATGAAACTTTCAGGAAATGTTGCTGGGACTATTCCGACGCGTTTTGCATAGTTTTTGTAAACTTTTAGGCCACGCGTCGTGAGTAATTAGAGCAAATCATCGTCTAATTAAAACGTCGCGCTTTTCAAAGTTTGTAAGATAGTTTTATTGCTATATCTCACCAACGGATGACGATAGATCACGCAAATGTATTGCAGAATGTCTTCTTATAGTCCCAGGAAGGTTTCCTGAAAGTTTCAAGAGTTTTCAATTTTTGGCCAAAATCGGCCAAAAACCCTGGGCTATAGCCTTACGTTTTTGTCAAAATTCCAAGATTTTTCGACCCTCTCCGAATCGCATGAAACTTTCAGGAAATGTTGCTGTGACTATTCCGACTCGTTTTGCATAGTTTTTGTAAACTTTTAGGCCACGCGTCATGAGAAATTAGAGCAAATCATCGCGTAATTAAAATGTCGCGCTTTTCAAAGTTCTAAGCCATTTTATTGCTATATCTCACCAACGGATGGCGATAGATCACGCAAATGTATTGCAGAATGTCTTCTTATAGTCCCAGGAAGGTTTCCTGAAAGTTTCAAGAGTTTTCAATTTTTGGCCAAAATAGGCCAAAAACCATGGGCTATAGCCTTACGTTTTTGTCAAAATTCCAAGATTTTTCGACCCTCTCCGAATCGCATGAAACTTTCAGGAAATGTTGCTGGGACTATTCCGACGCGTTTTGCATAGTTTTTGTAAACTTTTAGGCCACGCGTCATGAGAAATTAGAGCAAATCATCGCGTAATTAAAACGTCGCGCTTTTCAAAGTTCTAAGCCATTTTATTGCTATATCTCACCAACGGATGACGATAGATCACGCAAATGTATTGCAGAATGTCTTCTTATAGTCCCAGGAAGGTTTCCTGAAAGTTTCAAGAGTTTTCAACTTTTGGCCAAAATCGGCCAAAAACCATGGGCTATAGCCTTACGTTTTTGTCAAAATTCCAAGATTTTTCGACCCTCTCCGAATCGCATGAAACTTTCAGGAAATGTTGCTGGGACTATTCCGACGCGTTTTGCATAGTTTTTGTAAACTTTTAGGCCAGGCGTCATGAGAAATTAGAGCAAATCATCGCGTAATTAAAACGTCGCGCTTTTCAAAGTTCTAAGCCAAATTATTGCTATATCTCACCAACGGATGCCGATAGATCACGCAAATGTATTGCAGAATGTCTTCTTATAGTCCCAGGAAGTTTTCCTGAAAGTTTCAAGAGTTTTCAATTTTTGGCCAAAATCGGCCAAAAACCATGGGCTATAGCCTTACGTTTTTGTCAAAATTCCAAGATTTCTCGACCCTCTCCGAATCGCATGAAACTTTCAGGAAATGTTGCTGGGACTATTCCGACGCGTTTTGCATAGTTTTTGTAAACTTTTAGGCCACGCGTCATGAGAAATTAGAGCAAATCATTCCGTAATTAAAACGTCGCGCTTTTCAAAGTTCTAAGCCATTTTATTGCTATATCTCACCAACGGATGACGATAGATCACGCAAATGTATTGCAGAATGTCTTCTTATAGTCCCAGGAAGGTTTCCTGAAAGTTTCAAGAGTTTTCAATTTTTGGCCAAAATCGGCCAAAAACCATGGGCTATAGCCTTACGTTTTTGTCAAAATTCCAAGGTTTTTCGACCCTCTCCGAATCGCATGAAACTTTCAAGAAATGTTGCTGGGACTATTCCGACGCGTTTTGCATAGTTTTTGTAAACTTTTAGGCCACGCGTCATGAGAAATTAGAGCAAATCTTCGCGTAATTAAAACGTCGCGCTTTTCAAAGTTCTAAGCCATTTTATTGCTATATCTCACCAACGGATGGCGATAGATCACGCAAATGTATTGCAGAATGTCTTCTTATAGTCCCAGGAAGGTTTCCTGAAAGTTTCAAGAGTTTTAAATTTTTGGCCAAAATCGGCCAAAAACTATGGGCTATAGCCTTACGTTTTTGTCAAAATTCCAAGATTTTTCGACCCTCTCCGAATCGCATGAAACTTTCAGGAAATGTTGCTGGGACTATTCCGACGCGTTTTGCATAGTTTTTGTAAACTTTTAGGCCACGCGTCGTGAGTAATTAGAGCAAATCATCGTCTAATTAAAACGTCGCGCTTTTCAAAGTTTGTAAGATAGTTTTATTGCTATATCTCACCAACGGATGACGATAGATCACGCAAATGTATTGCAGAATGTCTTCTTATAGTCCCAGGAAGGTTTCCTGAAAGTTTCAAGAGTTTTCAATTTTTGGCCAAAATAGGCCAAAAACCATGGGCTATAGCCTTACGTTTTTGTCAAAATTCCAAGATTTTTCGACCCTCTCCGAATCGCATGAAACTTTCAGGAAATGTTGCTGGGACTATTCCGACGCGTTTTGCATAGTTTTTGTAAACTTTTAGGCCACGCGTCATGAGAAATTAGAGCAAATCATCGCGTAATTAAAACGTCGCGCTTTTCAAAGTTCTAAGCCATTTTATTGCTATATCTCACCAACGGATGACGATAGATCACGCAAATGTATTGCAGAATGTCTTCTTATAGTCCCAGGAAGGTTTCCTGAAAGTTTCAAGAGTTTTCAACTTTTGGCCAAAATCGGCCAAAAACCATGGGCTATAGCCTTACGTTTTTGTCAAAATTCCAAGATTTTTCGACCCTCTCCGAATCGCATGAAACTTTCAGGAAATGTTGCTGGGACTATTCCGACGCGTTTTGCATAGTTTTTGTAAACTTTTAGGCCAGGCGTCATGAGAAATTAGAGCAAATCATCGCGTAATTAAAACGTCGCGCTTTTCAAAGTTCTAAGCCAAATTATTGCTATATCTCACCAACGGATGCCGATAGATCACGCAAATGTATTGCAGAATGTCTTCTTATAGTCCCAGGAAGTTTTCCTGAAAGTTTCAAGAGTTTTCAATTTTTGGCCAAAATCGGCCAAAAACCATGGGCTATAGCCTTACGTTTTTGTCAAAATTCCAAGATTTCTCGACCCTCTCCGAATCGCATGAAACTTTCAGGAAATGTTGCTGGGACTATTCCGACGCGTTTTGCATAGTTTTTGTAAACTTTTAGGCCACGCGTCATGAGAAATTAGAGCAAATCATTCCGTAATTAAAACGTCGCGCTTTTCAAAGTTCTAAGCCATTTTATTGCTATATCTCACCAACGGATGACGATAGATCACGCAAATGTATTGCAGAATGTCTTCTTATAGTCCCAGGAAGGTTTCCTGAAAGTTTCAAGAGTTTTCAATTTTTGGCCAAAATCGGCCAAAAACCATGGGCTATAGCCTTACGTTTTTGTCAAAATTCCAAGGTTTTTCGACCCTCTCCGAATCGCATGAAACTTTCAAGAAATGTTGCTGGGACTATTCCGACGCGTTTTGCATAGTTTTTGTAAACTTTTAGGCCACGCGTCATGAGAAATTAGAGCAAATCTTCGCGTAATTAA
Organism: Plumapathes pennacea; assembly: GCA_964036295.1. Taxonomy (NCBI): domain Eukaryota; kingdom Metazoa; phylum Cnidaria; class Anthozoa; order Antipatharia; family Myriopathidae; genus Plumapathes; species Plumapathes pennacea. The sequence goes on along the minus strand of OZ038467.1, from coordinate 23,343,014 downwards.
AACGTCGCGCTTTTCAAAGTTCTAAGCCATTTTATTGCTATATCTCACCAACGGATGGCGATAGATCACGCAAATGTATTGCAGAATGTCTTCTTATAGTCCCAGGAAGGTTTCCTGAAAGTTTCAAGAGTTTTAAATTTTTGGCCAAAATCGGCCAAAAACTATGGGCTATAGCCTTACGTTTTTGTCAAAATTCCAAGATTTTTCGACCCTCTCCGAATCGCATGAAACTTTCAGGAAATGTTGCTGGGACTATTCCGACGCGTTTTGCATAGTTTTTGTAAACTTTTAGGCCACGCGTCGTGAGTAATTAGAGCAAATCATCGTCTAATTAAAACGTCGCGCTTTTCAAAGTTTGTAAGATAGTTTTATTGCTATATCTCACCAACGGATGACGATAGATCACGCAAATGTATTGCAGAATGTCTTCTTATAGTCCCAGGAAGGTTTCCTGAAAGTTTCAAGAGTTTTCAATTTTTGGCCAAAATCGGCCAAAAACCCTGGGCTATAGCCTTACGTTTTTGTCAAAATTCCAAGATTTTTCGACCTTCTCCGAATCGCATGAAACTTTCAGGAAATGTTGCTGGGACTATTCCGACGCGTTTTGCATAGTTTTTGTAAACTTTTAGGCCACGCGTCGTGAGTAATTAGAGCAAATCATCGTCTAATTAAAACGTCGCGCTTTTCAAAGTTTGTAAGATAGTTTTATTGCTATATCTCACCAACGGATGACGATAGATCACGCAAATGTATTGCAGAATGTCTTCTTATAGTCCCAGGAAGGTTTCCTGAAAGTTTCAAGAGTTTTCAATTTTTGGCCAAAATCGGCCAAAAACCCTGGGCTATAGCCTTACGTTTTTGTCAAAATTCCAAGATTTTTCGACCTTCTCCGAATCGCATGAAACTTTCAGGAAATGTTGCTGGGACTATTCCGACGCGTTTTGCATAGTTTTTGTAAACTTTTAGGCCACGCGTCGTGAGTAATTAGAGCAAATCATCGTCTAATTAAAACGTCGCGCTTTTCAAAGTTTGTAAGATAGTTTTATTGCTATATCTCACCAACGGATGACGATAGATCACGCAAATGTATTGCAGAATGTCTTCTTATAGTCCCAGGAAGGTTTCCTGAAAGTTTCAAGAGTTTTCAATTTTTGGCCAAAATCGGCCAAAAACCCTGGGCTATAGCCTTACGTTTTTGTCAAAATTCCAAGATTTTTCGACCTTCTCCGAATCGCATGAAACTTTCAGGAAATGTTGCTGGGACTATTCCGACGCGTTTTGCATAGTTTTTGTAAACTTTTAGGCCACGCGTCGTGAGTAATTAGAGCAAATCATCGTCTAATTAAAACGTCGCGCTTTTCAAAGTTTGTAAGATAGTTTTATTGCTATATCTCACCAACGGATGACGATAGATCACGCAAATGTATTGCAGAATGTCTTCTTATAGTCCCAGGAAGGTTTCCTGAAAGTTTCAAGAGTTTTCAATTTTTGGCCAAAATCGGCCAAAAACCCTGGGCTATAGCCTTACGTTTTTGTCAAAATTCCAAGATTTTTCGACCTTCTCCGAATCGCATGAAACTTTCAGGAAATGTTGCTGGGACTATTCCGACGCGTTTTGCATAGTTTTTGTAAACTTTTAGGCCACGCGTCGTGAGTAATTAGAGCAAATCATCGTCTAATTAAAACGTCGCGCTTTTCAAAGTTTGTAAGATAGTTTTATTGCTATATCTCACCAACGGATGACGATAGATCACGCAAATGTATTGCAGAATGTCTTCTTATAGTCCCAGGAAGGTTTCCTGAAAGTTTCAAGAGTTTTCAATTTTTGGCCAAAATCGGCCAAAAACCCTGGGCTATAGCCTTACGTTTTTGTCAAAATTCCAAGATTTTTCGACCTTCTCCGAATCGCATGAAACTTTCAGGAAATGTTGCTGGGACTATTCCGACGCGTTTTGCATAGTTTTTGTAAACTTTTAGGCCACGCGTCGTGAGTAATTAGAGCAAATCATCGTCTAATTAAAACGTCGCGCTTTTCAAAGTTTGTAAGATAGTTTTATTGCTATATCTCACCAACGGATGACGATAGATCACGCAAATGTATTGCAGAATGTCTTCTTATAGTCCCAGGAAGGTTTCCTGAAAGTTTCAAGAGTTTTCAATTTTTGGCCAAAATCGGCCAAAAACCCTGGGCTATAGCCTTACGTTTTTGTCAAAATTCCAAGATTTTTCGACCTTCTCCGAATCGCATGAAACTTTCAGGAAATGTTGCTGGGACTATTCCGACGCGTTTTGCATAGTTTTTGTAAACTTTTAGGCCACGCGTCGTGAGTAATTAGAGCAAATCATCGTCTAATTAAAACGTCGCGCTTTTCAAAGTTTGTAAGATAGTTTTATTGCTATATCTCACCAACGGATGACGATAGATCACGCAAATGTATTGCAGAATGTCTTCTTATAGTCCCAGGAAGGTTTCCTGAAAGTTTCAAGAGTTTTCAATTTTTGGCCAAAATCGGCCAAAAACCCTGGGCTATAGCCTTACGTTTTTGTCAAAATTCCAAGATTTTTCGACCTTCTCCGAATCGCATGAAACTTTCAGGAAATGTTGCTGGGACTATTCCGACGCGTTTTGCATAGTTTTTGTAAACTTTTAGGCCACGCGTCGTGAGTAATTAGAGCAAATCATCGTCTAATTAAAACGTCGCGCTTTTCAAAGTTTGTAAGATAGTTTTATTGCTATATCTCACCAACGGATGACGATAGATCACGCAAATGTATTGCAGAATGTCTTCTTATAGTCCCAGGAAGGTTTCCTGAAAGTTTCAAGAGTTTTCAATTTTTGGCCAAAATCGGCCAAAAACCCTGGGCTATAGCCTTACGTTTTTGTCAAAATTCCAAGATTTTTCGACCCTCTCCGAATCGCATGAAACTTTCAGGAAATGTTGCTGGGACTATTCCGACGCGTTTTGCATAGTTTTTGTAAACTTTTAGGCCACGCGTCATGAGAAATTAGAGCAAATCTTCGCGTAATTAAAACGTCGCGCTTTTCAAAGTTCTAAGCCATTTTATTGCTATATCTCACCAACGGATGACGATAGATCACGCAAATGTATTGCAGAATGTCTTCTTATAGTCCCAGGAAGGTTTCCTGAAAGTTTCAAGAGTTTTCAATTTTTGGCCAAAATCGGCCAAAAACCCTGGGCTATAGCCTTACGTTTTTGTCAAAATTCCAAGATTTTTCGACCTTCTCCGAATCGCATGAAACTTTCAGGAAATGTTGCTGGGACTATTCCGACGCGTTTTGCATAGTTTTTGTAAACTTTTAGGCCACGCGTCGTGAGTAATTAGAGCAAATCATCGTCTAATTAAAACGTCGCGCTTTTCAAAGTTTGTAAGATAGTTTTATTGCTATATCTCACCAACGGATGACGATAGATCACGCAAATGTATTGCAGAATGTCTTCTTATAGTCCCAGGAAGGTTTCCTGAAAGTTTCAAGAGTTTTCAATTTTTGGCCAAAATCGGCCAAAAACCCTGGGCTATAGCCTTACGTTTTTGTCAAAATTCCAAGATTTTTCGACCTTCTCCGAATCGCATGAAACTTTCAGGAAATGTTGCTGGGACTATTCCGACGCGTTTTGCATAGTTTTTGTAAACTTTTAGGCCACGCGTCGTGAGTAATTAGAGCAAATCATCGTCTAATTAAAACGTCGCGCTTTTCAAAGTTTGTAAGATAGTTTTATTGCTATATCTCACCAACGGATGACGATAGATCACGCAAATGTATTGCAGAATGTCTTCTTATAGTCCCAGGAAGGTTTCCTGAAAGTTTCAAGAGTTTTCAATTTTTGGCCAAAATCGGCCAAAAACCCTGGGCTATAGCCTTACGTTTTTGTCAAAATTCCAAGATTTTTCGACCTTCTCCGAATCGCATGAAACTTTCAGGAAATGTTGCTGGGACTATTCCGACGCGTTTTGCATAGTTTTTGTAAACTTTTAGGCCACGCGTCGTGAGTAATTAGAGCAAATCATCGTCTAATTAAAACGTCGCGCTTTTCAAAGTTCTAAGCCATTTTATTGCTATATCTCACCAACGGATGACGATAGATCACGCAAATGTATTGCAGAATGTCTTCTTATAGTCCCAGGAAGGTTTCCTGAAAGTTTCAAGAGTTTTCAATTTTTGGCCAAAATCGGCCAAAAACCCTGGGCTATAGCCTTACGTTTTTGTCAAAATTCCAAGATTTTTCGACCTTCTCCGAATCGCATGAAACTTTCAGGAAATGTTGCTGGGACTATTCCGACGCGTTTTGCATAGTTTTTGTAAACTTTTAGGCCACGCGTCGTGAGTAATTAGAGCAAATCATCGTCTAATTAAAACGTCGCGCTTTTCAAAGTTCTAAGCCATTTTATTGCTATATCTCACCAACGGATGACGATAGATCACGCAAATGTATTGCAGAATGTCTTCTTATAGTCCCAGGAAGGTTTCCTGAAAGTTTCAAGAGTTTTCAATTTTTGGCCAAAATCGGCCAAAAACCCTGGGCTATAGCCTTACGTTTTTGTCAAAATTCCAAGATTTTTCGACCTTCTCCGAATCGCATGAAACTTTCAGGAAATGTTGCTGGGACTATTCCGACGCGTTTTGCATAGTTTTTGTAAACTTTTAGGCCACGCGTCGTGAGTAATTAGAGCAAATCATCGTCTAATTAAAACGTCGCGCTTTTCAAAGTTTGTAAGATAGTTTTATTGCTATATCTCACCAACGGATGACGATAGATCACGCAAATGTATTGCAGAATGTCTTCTTATAGTCCCAGGAAGGTTTCCTGAAAGTTTCAAGAGTTTTCAATTTTTGGCCAAAATCGGCCAAAAACCCTGGGCTATAGCCTTACGTTTTTGTCAAAATTCCAAGATTTTTCGACCTTCTCCGAATCGCATGAAACTTTCAGGAAATGTTGCTGGGACTATTCCGACGCGTTTTGCATAGTTTTTGTAAACTTTTAGGCCACGCGTCGTGAGTAATTAGAGCAAATCATCGTCTAATTAAAACGTCGCGCTTTTCAAAGTTTGTAAGATAGTTTTATTGCTATATCTCACCAACGGATGACGATAGATCACGCAAATGTATTGCAGAATGTCTTCTTATAGTCCCAGGAAGGTTTCCTGAAAGTTTCAAGAGTTTTCAATTTTTGGCCAAAATCGGCCAAAAACCCTGGGCTATAGCCTTACGTTTTTGTCAAAATTCCAAGATTTTTCGACCTTCTCCGAATCGCATGAAACTTTCAGGAAATGTTGCTGGGACTATTCCGACGCGTTTTGCATAGTTTTTGTAAACTTTTAGGCCACGCGTCGTGAGTAATTAGAGCAAATCATCGTCTAATTAAAACGTCGCGCTTTTCAAAGTTTGTAAGATAGTTTTATTGCTATATCTCACCAACGGATGACGATAGATCACGCAAATGTATTGCAGAATGTCTTCTTATAGTCCCAGGAAGGTTTCCTGAAAGTTTCAAGAGTTTTCAATTTTTGGCCAAAATCGGCCAAAAACCCTGGGCTATAGCCTTACGTTTTTGTCAAAATTCCAAGATTTTTCGACCTTCTCCGAATCGCATGAAACTTTCAGGAAATGTTGCTGGGACTATTCCGACGCGTTTTGCATAGTTTTTGTAAACTTTTAGGCCACGCGTCGTGAGTAATTAGAGCAAATCATCGTCTAATTAAAACGTTGCGCTTTTCAAAGTTCTAAGCCATTTTATTGCTATATCTCACCAACGGATGACGATAGATCACGCAAATGTATTGCAGAATGTCTTCTTATAGTCCCAGGAAGGTTTCCTGAAAGTTTCAAGAGTTTTCAATTTTTGGCCAAAATCGGCCAAAAACCCTGGGCTATAGCCTTACGTTTTTGTCAAAATTCCAAGATTTTTCGACCTTCTCCGAATCGCATGAAACTTTCAGGAAATGTTGCTGGGACTATTCCGACGCGTTTTGCATAGTTTTTGTAAACTTTTAGGCCACGCGTCGTGAGTAATTAGAGCAAATCATCGTCTAATTAAAACGTTGCGCTTTTCAAAGTTCTAAGCCATTTTATTGCTATATCTCACCAACGGATGACGATAGATCACGCAAATGTATTGCAGAATGTCTTCTTATAGTCCCAGGAAGGTTTCCTGAAAGTTTCAAGAGTTTTCAATTTTTGGCCAAAATCGGCCAAAAACCCTGGGCTATAGCCTTACGTTTTTGTCAAAATTCCAAGATTTTTCGACCTTCTCCGAATCGCATGAAACTTTCAGGAAATGCTGCTGGGACTATTCCGACGCGTTTTGCATAGTTTTTGTAAACTTTTAGGCCACGCGTCGTGAGTAATTAGAGCAAATCATCGTCTAATTAAAACGTCGCGCTTTTCAAAGTTCTAAGCCATTTTATTGCTATATCTCACCAACGGATGACGATAGATCACGCAAATGTATTGCAGAATGTCTTCTTATAGTCCCAGGAAGGTTTCCTGAAAGTTTCAAGAGTTTTCAATTTTTGGCCAAAATCGGCCAAAAACCCTGGGCTATAGCCTTACGTTTTTGTCAAAATTCCAAGATTTTTCGACCTTCTCCGAATCGCATGAAACTTTCAGGAAATGTTGCTGGGACTATTCCGACGCGTTTTGCATAGTTTTTGTAAACTTTTAGGCCACGCGTCGTGAGTAATTAGAGCAAATCATCGTCTAATTAAAACGTTGCGCTTTTCAAAGTTCTAAGCCATTTTATTGCTATATCTCACCAACGGATGACGATAGATCACGCAAATGTATTGCAGAATGTCTTCTTATAGTCCCAGGAAGGTTTCCTGAAAGTTTCAAGAGTTTTCAATTTTTGGCCAAAATCGGCCAAAAACCCTGGGCTATAGCCTTACGTTTTTGTCAAAATTCCAAGATTTTTCGACCTTCTCCGAATCGCATGAAACTTTCAGGAAATGTTGCTGGGACTATTCCGACGCGTTTTGCATAGTTTTTGTAAACTTTTAGGCCACGCGTCGTGAGTAATTAGAGCAAATCATCGTCTAATTAAAACGTCGCGCTTTTCAAAGTTTGTAAGATAGTTTTATTGCTATATCTCACCAACGGATGACGATAGATCACGCAAATGTATTGCAGAATGTCTTCTTATAGTCCCAGGAAGGTTTCCTGAAAGTTTCAAGAGTTTTCAATTTTTGGCCAAAATCGGCCAAAAACCCTGGGCTATAGCCTTACGTTTTTGTCAAAATTCCAAGATTTTTCGACCTTCTCCGAATCGCATGAAACTTTCAGGAAATGTTGCTGGGACTATTCCGACGCGTTTTGCATAGTTTTTGTAAACTTTTAGGCCACGCGTCGTGAGTAATTAGAGCAAATCATCGTCTAATTAAAACGTTGCGCTTTTCAAAGTTCTAAGCCATTTTATTGCTATATCTCACCAACGGATGACGATAGATCACGCAAATGTATTGCAGAATGTCTTCTTATAGTCCCAGGAAGGTTTCCTGAAAGTTTCAAGAGTTTTCAATTTTTGGCCAAAATCGGCCAAAAACCCTGGGCTATAGCCTTACGTTTTTGTCAAAATTCCAAGATTTTTCGACCTTCTCCGAATCGCATGAAACTTTCAGGAAATGTTGCTGGGACTATTCCGACGCGTTTTGCATAGTTTTTGTAAACTTTTAGGCCACGCGTCGTGAGTAATTAGAGCAAATCATCGTCTAATTAAAACGTCGCGCTTTTCAAAGTTTGTAAGATAGTTTTATTGCTATATCTCACCAACGGATGACGATAGATCACGCAAATGTATTGCAGAATGTCTTCTTATAGTCCCAGGAAGGTTTCCTGAAAGTTTCAAGAGTTTTCAATTTTTGGCCAAAATCGGCCAAAAACCCTGGGCTATAGCCTTACGTTTTTGTCAAAATTCCAAGATTTTTCGACCTTCTCCGAATCGCATGAAACTTTCAGGAAATGTTGCTGGGACTATTCCGACGCGTTTTGCATAGTTTTTGTAAACTTTTAGGCCACGCGTCGTGAGTAATTAGAGCAAATCATCGTCTAATTAAAACGTCGCGCTTTTCAAAGTTTGTAAGATAGTTTTATTGCTATATCTCACCAACGGATGACGATAGATCACGCAAATGTATTGCAGAATGTCTTCTTATAGTCCCAGGAAGGTTTCCTGAAAGTTTCAAGAGTTTTCAATTTTTGGCCAAAATCGGCCAAAAACCCTGGGCTATAGCCTTACGTTTTTGTCAAAATTCCAAGATTTTTCGACCTTCTCCGAATCGCATGAAACTTTCAGGAAATGTTGCTGGGACTATTCCGACGCGTTTTGCATAGTTTTTGTAAACTTTTAGGCCACGCGTCGTGAGTAATTAGAGCAAATCATCGTCTAATTAAAACGTTGCGCTTTTCAAAGTTCTAAGCCATTTTATTGCTATATCTCACCAACGGATGACGATAGATCACGCAAATGTATTGCAGAATGTCTTCTTATAGTCCCAGGAAGGTTTCCTGAAAGTTTCAAGAGTTTTCAATTTTTGGCCAAAATCGGCCAAAAACCCTGGGCTATAGCCTTACGTTTTTGTCAAAATTCCAAGATTTTTCGACCTTCTCCGAATCGCATGAAACTTTCAGGAAATGTTGCTGGGACTATTCCGACGCGTTTTGCATAGTTTTTGTAAACTTTTAGGCCACGCGTCGTGAGTAATTAGAGCAAATCATCGTCTAATTAAAACGTTGCGCTTTTCAAAGTTCTAAGCCATTTTATTGCTATATCTCACCAACGGATGACGATAGATCACGCAAATGTATTGCAGAATGTCTTCTTATAGTCCCAGGAAGGTTTCCTGAAAGTTTCAAGAGTTTTCAATTTTTGGCCAAAATCGGCCAAAAACCCTGGGCTATAGCCTTACGTTTTTGTCAAAATTCCAAGATTTTTCGACCTTCTCCGAATCGCATGAAACTTTCAGGAAATGTTGCTGGGACTATTCCGACGCGTTTTGCATAGTTTTTGTAAACTTTTAGGCCACGCGTCGTGAGTAATTAGAGCAAATCATCGTCTAATTAAAACGTCGCGCTTTTCAAAGTTCTAAGCCATTTTATTGCTATATCTCACCAACGGATGACGATAGATCACGCAAATGTATTGCAGAATGTCTTCTTATAGTCCCAGGAAGGTTTCCTGAAAGTTTCAAGAGTTTTCAATTTTTGGCCAAAATCGGCCAAAAACCCTGGGCTATAGCCTTACGTTTTTGTCAAAATTCCAAGATTTTTCGACCTTCTCCGAATCGCATGAAACTTTCAGGAAATGTTGCTGGGACTATTCCGACGCGTTTTGCATAGTTTTTGTAAACTTTTAGGCCACGCGTCGTGAGTAATTAGAGCAAATCATCGTCTAATTAAAACGTCGCGCTTTTCAAAGTTCTAAGCCATTTTATTGCTATATCTCACCAACGGATGACGATAGATCACGCAAATGTATTGCAGAATGTCTTCTTATAGTCCCAGGAAGGTTTCCTGAAAGTTTCAAGAGTTTTCAATTTTTGGCCAAAATCGGCCAAAAACCCTGGGCTATAGCCTTACGTTTTTGTCAAAATTCCAAGATTTTTCGACCTTCTCCGAATCGCATGAAACTTTCAGGAAATGTTGCTGGGACTATTCCGACGCGTTTTGCATAGTTTTTGTAAACTTTTAGGCCACGCGTCGTGAGTAATTAGAGCAAATCATCGTCTAATTAAAACGTCGCGCTTTTCAAAGTTTGTAAGATAGTTTTATTGCTATATCTCACCAACGGATGACGATAGATCACGCAAATGTATTGCAGAATGTCTTCTTATAGTCCCAGGAAGGTTTCCTGAAAGTTTCAAGAGTTTTCAATTTTTGGCCAAAATCGGCCAAAAACCCTGGGCTATAGCCTTACGTTTTTGTCAAAATTCCAAGATTTTTCGACCTTCTCCGAATCGCATGAAACTTTCAGGAAATGTTGCTGGGACTATTCCGACGCGTTTTGCATAGTTTTTGTAAACTTTTAGGCCACGCGTCGTGAGTAATTAGAGCAAATCATCGTCTAATTAAAACGTCGCGCTTTTCAAAGTTTGTAAGATAGTTTTATTGCTATATCTCACCAACGGATGACGATAGATCACGCAAATGTATTGCAGAATGTCTTCTTATAGTCCCAGGAAGGTTTCCTGAAAGTTTCAAGAGTTTTCAATTTTTGGCCAAAATCGGCCAAAAACCCTGGGCTATAGCCTTACGTTTTTGTCAAAATTCCAAGATTTTTCGACCTTCTCCGAATCGCATGAAACTTTCAGGAAATGTTGCTGGGACTATTCCGACGCGTTTTGCATAGTTTTTGTAAACTTTTAGGCCACGCGTCGTGAGTAATTAGAGCAAATCATCGTCTAATTAAAACGTTGCGCTTTTCAAAGTTCTAAGCCATTTTATTGCTATATCTCACCAACGGATGACGATAGATCACGCAAATGTATTGCAGAATGTCTTCTTATAGTCCCAGGAAGGTTTCCTGAAAGTTTCAAGAGTTTTCAATTTTTGGCCAAAATCGGCCAAAAACCCTGGGCTATAGCCTTACGTTTTTGTCAAAATTCCAAGATTTTTCGACCTTCTCCGAATCGCATGAAACTTTCAGGAAATGTTGCTGGGACTATTCCGACGCGTTTTGCATAGTTTTTGTAAACTTTTAGGCCACGCGTCGTGAGTAATTAGAGCAAATCATCGTCTAATTAAAACGTTGCGCTTTTCAAAGTTCTAAGCCATTTTATTGCTATATCTCACCAACGGATGACGATAGATCACGCAAATGTATTGCAGAATGTCTTCTTATAGTCCCAGGAAGGTTTCCTGAAAGTTTCAAGAGTTTTCAATTTTTGGCCAAAATCGGCCAAAAACCCTGGGCTATAGCCTTACGTTTTTGTCAAAATTCCAAGATTTTTCGACCTTCTCCGAATCGCATGAAACTTTCAGGAAATGCTGCTGGGACTATTCCGACGCGTTTTGCATAGTTTTTGTAAACTTTTAGGCCACGCGTCGTGAGTAATTAGAGCAAATCATCGTCTAATTAAAACGTCGCGCTTTTCAAAGTTCTAAGCCATTTTATTGCTATATCTCACCAACGGATGACGATAGATCACGCAAATGTATTGCAGAATGTCTTCTTATAGTCCCAGGAAGGTTTCCTGAAAGTTTCAAGAGTTTTCAATTTTTGGCCAAAATCGGCCAAAAACCCTGGGCTATAGCCTTACGTTTTTGTCAAAATTCCAAGATTTTTCGACCTTCTCCGAATCGCATGAAACTTTCAGGAAATGTTGCTGGGACTATTCCGACGCGTTTTGCATAGTTTTTGTAAACTTTTAGGCCACGCGTCGTGAGTAATTAGAGCAAATCATCGTCTAATTAAAACGTTGCGCTTTTCAAAGTTCTAAGCCATTTTATTGCTATATCTCACCAACGGATGACGATAGATCACGCAAATGTATTGCAGAATGTCTTCTTATAGTCCCAGGAAGGTTTCCTGAAAGTTTCAAGAGTTTTCAATTTTTGGCCAAAATCGGCCAAAAACCCTGGGCTATAGCCTTACGTTTTTGTCAAAATTCCAAGATTTTTCGACCTTCTCCGAATCGCATGAAACTTTCAGGAAATGTTGCTGGGACTATTCCGACGCGTTTTGCATAGTTTTTGTAAACTTTTAGGCCACGCGTCGTGAGTAATTAGAGCAAATCATCGTCTAATTAAAACGTCGCGCTTTTCAAAGTTTGTAAGATAGTTTTATTGCTATATCTCACCAACGGATGACGATAGATCACGCAAATGTATTGCAGAATGTCTTCTTATAGTCCCAGGAAGGTTTCCTGAAAGTTTCAAGAGTTTTCAATTTTTGGCCAAAATCGGCCAAAAACCCTGGGCTATAGCCTTACGTTTTTGTCAAAATTCCAAGATTTTTCGACCTTCTCCGAATCGCATGAAACTTTCAGGAAATGTTGCTGGGACTATTCCGACGCGTTTTGCATAGTTTTTGTAAACTTTTAGGCCACGCGTCGTGAGTAATTAGAGCAAATCATCGTCTAATTAAAACGTTGCGCTTTTCAAAGTTCTAAGCCATTTTATTGCTATATCTCACCAACGGATGACGATAGATCACGCAAATGTATTGCAGAATGTCTTCTTATAGTCCCAGGAAGGTTTCCTGAAAGTTTCAAGAGTTTTCAATTTTTGGCCAAAATCGGCCAAAAACCCTGGGCTATAGCCTTACGTTTTTGTCAAAATTCCAAGATTTTTCGACCTTCTCCGAATCGCATGAAACTTTCAGGAAATGTTGCTGGGACTATTCCGACGCGTTTTGCATAGTTTTTGTAAACTTTTAGGCCACGCGTCGTGAGTAATTAGAGCAAATCATCGTCTAATTAAAACGTCGCGCTTTTCAAAGTTTGTAAGATAGTTTTATTGCTATATCTCACCAACGGATGACGATAGATCACGCAAATGTATTGCAGAATGTCTTCTTATAGTCCCAGGAAGGTTTCCTGAAAGTTTCAAGAGTTTTCAATTTTTGGCCAAAATCGGCCAAAAACCCTGGGCTATAGCCTTACGTTTTTGTCAAAATTCCAAGATTTTTCGACCTTCTCCGAATCGCATGAAACTTTCAGGAAATGTTGCTGGGACTATTCCGACGCGTTTTGCATAGTTTTTGTAAACTTTTAGGCCACGCGTCGTGAGTAATTAGAGCAAATCATCGTCTAATTAAAACGTTGCGCTTTTCAAAGTTCTAAGCCATTTTATTGCTATATCTCACCAACGGATGACGATAGATCACGCAAATGTATTGCAGAATGTCTTCTTATAGTCCCAGGAAGGTTTCCTGAAAGTTTCAAGAGTTTTCAATTTTTGGCCAAAATCGGCCAAAAACCCTGGGCTATAGCCTTACGTTTTTGTCAAAATTCCAAGATTTTTCGACCTTCTCCGAATCGCATGAAACTTTCAGGAAATGTTGCTGGGACTATTCCGACGCGTTTTGCATAGTTTTTGTAAACTTTTAGGCCACGCGTCGTGAGTAATTAGAGCAAATCATCGTCTAATTAAAACGTCGCGCTTTTCAAAGTTTGTAAGATAGTTTTATTGCTATATCTCACCAACGGATGACGATAGATCACGCAAATGTATTGCAGAATGTCTTCTTATAGTCCCAGGAAGGTTTCCTGAAAGTTTCAAGAGTTTTCAATTTTTGGCCAAAATCGGCCAAAAACCCTGGGCTATAGCCTTACGTTTTTGTCAAAATTCCAAGATTTTTCGACCTTCTCCGAATCGCATGAAACTTTCAGGAAATGTTGCTGGGACTATTCCGACGCGTTTTGCATAGTTTTTGTAAACTTTTAGGCCACGCGTCGTGAGTAATTAGAGCAAATCATCGTCTAATTAAAACGTCGCGCTTTTCAAAGTTTGTAAGATAGTTTTATTGCTATATCTCACCAACGGATGACGATAGATCACGCAAATGTATTGCAGAATGTCTTCTTATAGTCCCAGGAAGGTTTCCTGAAAGTTTCAAGAGTTTTCAATTTTTGGCCAAAATCGGCCAAAAACCCTGGGCTATAGCCTTACGTTTTTGTCAAAATTCCAAGATTTTTCGACCTTCTCCGAATCGCATGAAACTTTCAGGAAATGTTGCTGGGACTATTCCGACGCGTTTTGCATAGTTTTTGTAAACTTTTAGGCCACGCGTCGTGAGTAATTAGAGCAAATCATCGTCTAATTAAAACGTCGCGCTTTTCAAAGTTTGTAAGATAGTTTTATTGCTATATCTCACCAACGGATGACGATAGATCACGCAAATGTATTGCAGAATGTCTTCTTATAGTCCCAGGAAGGTTTCCTGAAAGTTTCAAGAGTTTTCAATTTTTGGCCAAAATCGGCCAAAAACCCTGGGCTATAGCCTTACGTTTTTGTCAAAATTCCAAGATTTTTCGACCTTCTCCGAATCGCATGAAACTTTCAGGAAATGTTGCTGGGACTATTCCGACGCGTTTTGCATAGTTTTTGTAAACTTTTAGGCCACGCGTCGTGAGTAATTAGAGCAAATCATCGTCTAATTAAAACGTCGCGCTTTTCAAAGTTTGTAAGATAGTTTTATTGCTATATCTCACCAACGGATGACGATAGATCACGCAAATGTATTGCAGAATGTCTTCTTATAGTCCCAGGAAGGTTTCCTGAAAGTTTCAAGAGTTTTCAATTTTTGGCCAAAATCGGCCAAAAACCCTGGGCTATAGCCTTACGTTTTTGTCAAAATTCCAAGATTTTTCGACCTTCTCCGAATCGCATGAAACTTTCAGGAAATGTTGCTGGGACTATTCCGACGCGTTTTGCATAGTTTTTGTAAACTTTTAGGCCACGCGTCGTGAGTAATTAGAGCAAATCATCGTCTAATTAAAACGTCGCGCTTTTCAAAGTTCTAAGCCATTTTATTGCTATATCTCACCAACGGATGACGATAGATCACGCAAATGTATTGCAGAATGTCTTCTTATAGTCCCAGGAAGGTTTCCTGAAAGTTTCAAGAGTTTTCAATTTTTGGTCAAAATCGGCCAAAAACCCTGGGCTATAGCCTTACGTTTTTGTCAAAATTCCAAGATTTTTCGACCTTCTCCGAATCGCATGAAACTTTCAGGAAATGTTGCTGGGACTATTCCGACGCGTTTTGCATAGTTTTTGTAAACTTTTAGGCCACGCGTCGTGAGTAATTAGAGCAAATCATCGTCTAATTAAAACGTCGCGCTTTTCAAAGTTCTAAGCCATTTTATTGCTATATCTCACCAACGGATGACGATAGATCACGCAAATGTATTGCAGAATGTCTTCTTATAGTCCCAGGAAGGTTTCCTGAAAGTTTCAAGAGTTTTCAATTTTTGGCCAAAATCGGCCAAAAACCCTGGGCTATAGCCTTACGTTTTTGTCAAAATTCCAAGATTTTTCGACCTTCTCCGAATCGCATGAAACTTTCAGGAAATGTTGCTGGGACTATTCCGACGCGTTTTGCATAGTTTTTGTAAACTTTTAGGCCACGCGTCGTGAGTAATTAGAGCAAATCATCGTCTAATTAAAACGTCGCGCTTTTCAAAGTTCTAAGCCATTTTATTGCTATATCTCACCAACGGATGACGATAGATCACGCAAATGTATTGCAGAATGTCTTCTTATAGTCCCAGGAAGGTTTCCTGAAAGTTTCAAGAGTTTTCAATTTTTGGCCAAAATCGGCCAAAAACCCTGGGCTATAGCCTTACGTTTTTGTCAAAATTCCAAGATTTTTCGACCTTCTCCGAATCGCATGAAACTTTCAGGAAATGTTGCTGGGACTATTCCGACGCGTTTTGCATAGTTTTTGTAAACTTTTAGGCCACGCGTCGTGAGTAATTAGAGCAAATCATCGTCTAATTAAAACGTCGCGCTTTTCAAAGTTTGTAAGATAGTTTTATTGCTATATCTCACCAACGGATGACGATAGATCACGCAAATGTATTGCAGAATGTCTTCTTATAGTCCCAGGAAGGTTTCCTGAAAGTTTCAAGAGTTTTCAATTTTTGGCCAAAATCGGCCAAAAACCCTGGGCTATAGCCTTACGTTTTTGTCAAAATTCCAAGATTTTTCGACCTTCTCCGAATCGCATGAAACTTTCAGGAAATGTTGCTGGGACTATTCCGACGCGTTTTGCATAGCTTTTGTAAACTTTTAGGCCACGCGTCGTGAGTAATTAGAGCAAATCATCGTCTAATTAAAACGTCGCGCTTTTCAAAGTTTGTAAGATAGTTTTATTGCTATATCTCACCAACGGATGACGATAGATCACGCAAATGTATTGCAGAATGTCTTCTTATAGTCCCAGGAAGGTTTCCTGAAAGTTTCAAGAGTTTTCAATTTTTGGCCAAAATCGGCCAAAAACCCTGGGCTATAGCCTTACGTTTTTGTCAAAATTCCAAGATTTTTCGACCTTCTCCGAATCGCATGAAACTTTCAGGAAATGTTGCTGGGACTATTCCGACGCGTTTTCCATAGTTTTTGTAAGCTTTTAGGCCACGCGTCGTGAGTAATTAGAGCAAATCATCGTCTAATTAAAACGTCGCGCTTTTCAAAGTTCTAAGCCATTTTATTGCTATATCTCACCAACGGATGACGATAGATCACGCAAATGTATTGCAGAATGTCTTCTTATAGTCCCAGGAAGGTTTCCTGAAAGTTTCAAGAGTTTTCAATTTTTGGCCAAAATCGGCCAAAAACCCTGGGCTATAGCCTTACGTTTTTGTCAAAATTCCAAGATTTTTCGACCTTCTCCGAATCGCATGAAACTTTCAGGAAATGTTGCTGGGACTATTCCGACGCGTTTTGCATAGTTTTTGTAAACTTTTAGGCCACGCGTCGTGAGTAATTAGAGCAAATCATCGTCTAATTAAAACGTCGCGCTTTTCAAAGTTTGTAAGATAGTTTTATTGCTATATCTCACCAACGGATGACGATAGATCACGCAAATGTATTGCAGAATGTCTTCTTATAGTCCCAGGAAGGTTTCCTGAAAGTTTCAAGAGTTTTCAATTTTTGGCCAAAATCGGCCAAAAACCCTGGGCTATAGCCTTACGTTTTTGTCAAAATTCCAAGATTTTTCGACCTTCTCCGAATCGCATGAAACTTTCAGGAAATGTTGCTGGGACTATTCCGACGCGTTTTGCATAGTTTTTGTAAACTTTTAGGCCACGCGTCGTGAGTAATTAGAGCAAATCATCGTCTAATTAAAACGTCGCGCTTTTCAAAGTTTGTAAGATAGTTTTATTGCTATATCTCACCAACGGATGACGATAGATCACGCAAATGTATTGCAGAATGTCTTCTTATAGTCCCAGGAAGGTTTCCTGAAAGTTTCAAGAGTTTTCAATTTTTGGCCAAAATCGGCCAAAAACCCTGGGCTATAGCCTTACGTTTTTGTCAAAATTCCAAGATTTTTCGACCTTCTCCGAATCGCATGAAACTTTCAGGAAATGTTGCTGGGACTATTCCGACGCGTTTTGCATAGTTTTTGTAAACTTTTAGGCCACGCGTCGTGAGTAATTAGAGCAAATCATCGTCTAATTAAAACGTCGCGCTTTTCAAAGTTCTAAGCCATTTTATTGCTATATCTCACCAACGGATGACGATAGATCACGCAAATGTATTGCAGAATGTCTTCTTATAGTCCCAGGAAGGTTTCCTGAAAGTTTCAAGAGTTTTCAATTTTTGGTCAAAATCGGCCAAAAACCCTGGGCTATAGCCTTACGTTTTTGTCAAAATTCCAAGATTTTTCGACCTTCTCCGAATCGCATGAAACTTTCAGGAAATGTTGCTGGGACTATTCCGACGCGTTTTGCATAGTTTTTGTAAACTTTTAGGCCACGCGTCGTGAGTAATTAGAGCAAATCATCGTCTAATTAAAACGTCGCGCTTTTCAAAGTTCTAAGCCATTTTATTGCTATATCTCACCAACGGATGACGATAGATCACGCAAATGTATTGCAGAATGTCTTCTTATAGTCCCAGGAAGGTTTCCTGAAAGTTTCAAGAGTTTTCAATTTTTGGCCAAAATCGGCCAAAAACCCTGGGCTATAGCCTTACGTTTTTGTCAAAATTCCAAGATTTTTCGACCTTCTCCGAATCGCATGAAACTTTCAGGAAATGTTGCTGGGACTATTCCGACGCGTTTTGCATAGTTTTTGTAAACTTTTAGGCCACGCGTCGTGAGTAATTAGAGCAAATCATCGTCTAATTAAAACGTCGCGCTTTTCAAAGTTCTAAGCCATTTTATTGCTATATCTCACCAACGGATGACGATAGATCACGCAAATGTATTGCAGAATGTCTTCTTATAGTCCCAGGAAGGTTTCCTGAAAGTTTCAAGAGTTTTCAATTTTTGGCCAAAATCGGCCAAAAACCCTGGGCTATAGCCTTACGTTTTTGTCAAAATTCCAAGATTTTTCGACCTTCTCCGAATCGCATGAAACTTTCAGGAAATGTTGCTGGGACTATTCCGACGCGTTTTGCATAGCTTTTGTAAACTTTTAGGCCACGCGTCGTGAGTAATTAGAGCAAATCATCGTCTAATTAAAACGTCGCGCTTTTCAAAGTTTGTAAGATAGTTTTATTGCTATATCTCACCAACGGATGACGATAGATCACGCAAATGTATTGCAGAATGTCTTCTTATAGTCCCAGGAAGGTTTCCTGAAAGTTTCAAGAGTTTTCAATTTTTGGCCAAAATCGGCCAAAAACCCTGGGCTATAGCCTTACGTTTTTGTCAAAATTCCAAGATTTTTCGACCTTCTCCGAATCGCATGAAACTTTCAGGAAATGTTGCTGGGACTATTCCGACGCGTTTTGCATAGCTTTTGTAAACTTTTAGGCCACGCGTCGTGAGTAATTAGAGCAAATCATCGTCTAATTAAAACGTCGCGCTTTTCAAAGTTTGTAAGATAGTTTTATTGCTATATCTCACCAACGGATGACGATAGATCACGCAAATGTATTGCAGAATGTCTTCTTATAGTCCCAGGAAGGTTTCCTGAAAGTTTCAAGAGTTTTCAATTTTTGGCCAAAATCGGCCAAAAACCCTGGGCTATAGCCTTACGTTTTTGTCAAAATTCCAAGATTTTTCGACCTTCTCCGAATCGCATGAAACTTTCAGGAAATGTTGCTGGGACTATTCCGACGCGTTTTCCATAGTTTTTGTAAGCTTTTAGGCCACGCGTCGTGAGTAATTAGAGCAAATCATCGTCTAATTAAAACGTCGCGCTTTTCAAAGTTCTAAGCCATTTTATTGCTATATCTCACCAACGGATGACGATAGATCACGCAAATGTATTGCAGAATGTCTTCTTATAGTCCCAGGAAGGTTTCCTGAAAGTTTCAAGAGTTTTCAATTTTTGGCCAAAATCGGCCAAAAACCCTGGGCTATAGCCTTACGTTTTTGTCAAAATTCCAAGATTTTTCGACCTTCTCCGAATCGCATGAAACTTTCAGGAAATGTTGCTGGGACTATTCCGACGCGTTTTGCATAGTTTTTGTAAACTTTTAGGCCACGCGTCGTGAGTAATTAGAGCAAATCATCGTCTAATTAAAACGTCGCGCTTTTCAAAGTTCTAAGCCATTTTATTGCTATATCTCACCAACGGATGACGATAGATCACGCAAATGTATTGCAGAATGTCTTCTTATAGTCCCAGGAAGGTTTCCTGAAAGTTTCAAGAGTTTTCAATTTTTGGCCAAAATCGGCCAAAAACCCTGGGCTATAGCCTTACGTTTTTGTCAAAATTCCAAGATTTTTCGACCTTCTCCGAATCGCATGAAACTTTCAGGAAATGTTGCTGGGACTATTCCGACGCGTTTTGCATAGTTTTTGTAAACTTTTAGGCCACGCGTCGTGAGTAATTAGAGCAAATCATCGTCTAATTAAAACGTCGCGCTTTTCAAAGTTTGTAAGATAGTTTTATTGCTATATCTCACCAACGGATGACGATAGATCACGCAAATGTATTGCAGAATGTCTTCTTATAGTCCCAGGAAGGTTTCCTGAAAGTTTCAAGAGTTTTCAATTTTTGGCCAAAATCGGCCAAAAACCCTGGGCTATAGCCTTACGTTTTTGTCAAAATTCCAAGATTTTTCGACCTTCTCCGAATCGCATGAAACTTTCAGGAAATGTTGCTGGGACTATTCCGACGCGTTTTGCATAGCTTTTGTAAACTTTTAGGCCACGCGTCGTGAGTAATTAGAGCAAATCATCGTCTAATTAAAACGTCGCGCTTTTCAAAGTTTGTAAGATAGTTTTATTGCTATATCTCACCAACGGATGACGATAGATCACGCAAATGTATTGCAGAATGTCTTCTTATAGTCCCAGGAAGGTTTCCTGAAAGTTTCAAGAGTTTTCAATTTTTGGCCAAAATCGGCCAAAAACCCTGGGCTATAGCCTTACGTTTTTGTCAAAATTCCAAGATTTTTCGACCTTCTCCGAATCGCATGAAACTTTCAGGAAATGTTGCTGGGACTATTCCGACGCGTTTTGCATAGTTTTTGTAAACTTTTAGGCCACGCGTCGTGAGTAATTAGAGCAAATCATCGTCTAATTAAAACGTCGCGCTTTTCAAAGTTTGTAAGATAGTTTTATTGCTATATCTCACCAACGGATGACGATAGATCACGCAAATGTATTGCAGAATGTCTTCTTATAGTCCCAGGAAGGTTTCCTGAAAGTTTCAAGAGTTTTCAATTTTTGGCCAAAATCGGCCAAAAACCCTGGGCTATAGCCTTACGTTTTTGTCAAAATTCCAAGATTTTTCGACCTTCTCCGAATCGCATGAAACTTTCAGGAAATGTTGCTGGGACTATTCCGACGCGTTTTGCATAGTTTTTGTAAACTTTTAGGCCACGCGTCGTGAGTAATTAGAGCAAATCATCGTCTAATTAAAACGTCGCGCTTTTCAAAGTTTGTAAGATAGTTTTATTGCTATATCTCACCAACGGATGACGATAGATCACGCAAATGTATTGCAGAATGTCTTCTTATAGTCCCAGGAAGGTTTCCTGAAAGTTTCAAGAGTTTTCAATTTTTGGCCAAAATCGGCCAAAATCCCTGGGCTATAGCCTTACGTTTTTGTCAAAATTCCAAGATTTTTCGACCTTCTCCGAATCGCATGAAACTTTCAGGAAATGTTGCTGGGACTATTCCGACGCGTTTTGCATAGTTTTTGTAAACTTTTAGGCCACGCGTCGTGAGTAATTAGAGCAAATCATCGTCTAATTAAAACGTCGCGCTTTTCAAAGTTTGTAAGATAGTTTTATTGCTATATCTCACCAACGGATGACGATAGATCACGCAAATGTATTGCAGAATGTCTTCTTATAGTCCCAGGAAGGTTTCCTGAAAGTTTCAAGAGTTTTCAATTTTTGGCCAAAATCGGCCAAAAACCCTGGGCTATAGCCTTACGTTTTTGTCAAAATTCCAAGATTTTTCGACCTTCTCCGAATCGCATGAAACTTTCAGGAAATGTTGCTGGGACTATTCCGACGCGTTTTGCATAGTTTTTGTAAACTTTTAGGCCACGCGTCGTGAGTAATTAGAGCAAATCATCGTCTAATTAAAACGTCGCGCTTTTCAAAGTTTGTAAGATAGTTTTATTGCTATATCTCACCAACGGATGACGATAGATCACGCAAATGTATTGCAGAATGTCTTCTTATAGTCCCAGGAAGGTTTCCTGAAAGTTTCAAGAGTTTTCAATTTTTGGCCAAAATCGGCCAAAAACCCTGGGCTATAGCCTTACGTTTTTGTCAAAATTCCAAGATTTTTCGACCTTCTCCGAATCGCATGAAACTTTCAGGAAATGTTGCTGGGACTATTCCGACGCGTTTTGCATAGTTTTTGTAAACTTTTAGGCCACGCGTCGTGAGTAATTAGAGCAAATCATCGTCTAATTAAAACGTCGCGCTTTTCAAAGTTTGTAAGATAGTTTTATTGCTATATCTCACCAACGGATGACGATAGATCACGCAAATGTATTGCAGAATGTCTTCTTATAGTCCCAGGAAGGTTTCCTGAAAGTTTCAAGAGTTTTCAATTTTTGGCCAAAATCGGCCAAAAACCCTGGGCTATAGCCTTACGTTTTTGTCAAAATTCCAAGATTTTTCGACCTTCTCCGAATCGCATGAAACTTTCAGGAAATGTTGCTGGGACTATTCCGACGCGTTTTGCATAGTTTTTGTAAACTTTTAGGCCACGCGTCGTGAGTAATTAGAGCAAATCATCGTCTAATTAAAACGTC
This sequence comes from Plumapathes pennacea, assembly GCA_964036295.1. Classification (NCBI taxonomy): domain Eukaryota; kingdom Metazoa; phylum Cnidaria; class Anthozoa; order Antipatharia; family Myriopathidae; genus Plumapathes; species Plumapathes pennacea. The sequence goes on along the minus strand of OZ038467.1, from coordinate 23,321,159 downwards.
GCGCTTTTCAAAGTTTGTAAGATAGTTTTATTGCTATATCTCACCAACGGATGACGATAGATCACGCAAATGTATTGCAGAATGTCTTCTTATAGTCCCAGGAAGGTTTCCTGAAAGTTTCAAGAGTTTTCAATTTTTGGCCAAAATCGGCCAAAATCCCTGGGCTATAGCCTTACGTTTTTGTCAAAATTCCAAGATTTTTCGACCTTCTCCGAATCGCATGAAACTTTCAGGAAATGTTGCTGGGACTATTCCGACGCGTTTTGCATAGTTTTTGTAAACTTTTAGGCCACGCGTCGTGAGTAATTAGAGCAAATCATCGTCTAATTAAAACGTCGCGCTTTTCAAAGTTTGTAAGATAGTTTTATTGCTATATCTCACCAACGGATGACGATAGATCACGCAAATGTATTGCAGAATGTCTTCTTATAGTCCCAGGAAGGTTTCCTGAAAGTTTCAAGAGTTTTCAATTTTTGGCCAAAATCGGCCAAAAACCCTGGGCTATAGCCTTACGTTTTTGTCAAAATTCCAAGATTTTTCGACCTTCTCCGAATCGCATGAAACTTTCAGGAAATGTTGCTGGGACTATTCCGACGCGTTTTGCATAGTTTTTGTAAACTTTTAGGCCACGCGTCGTGAGTAATTAGAGCAAATCATCGTCTAATTAAAACGTCGCGCTTTTCAAAGTTTGTAAGATAGTTTTATTGCTATATCTCACCAACGGATGACGATAGATCACGCAAATGTATTGCAGAATGTCTTCTTATAGTCCCAGGAAGGTTTCCTGAAAGTTTCAAGAGTTTTCAATTTTTGGCCAAAATCGGCCAAAAACCCTGGGCTATAGCCTTACGTTTTTGTCAAAATTCCAAGATTTTTCGACCTTCTCCGAATCGCATGAAACTTTCAGGAAATGTTGCTGGGACTATTCCGACGCGTTTTGCATAGCTTTTGTAAACTTTTAGGCCACGCGTCGTGAGTAATTAGAGCAAATCATCGTCTAATTAAAACGTCGCGCTTTTCAAAGTTTGTAAGATAGTTTTATTGCTATATCTCACCAACGGATGACGATAGATCACGCAAATGTATTGCAGAATGTCTTCTTATAGTCCCAGGAAGGTTTCCTGAAAGTTTCAAGAGTTTTCAATTTTTGGCCAAAATCGGCCAAAAACCCTGGGCTATAGCCTTACGTTTTTGTCAAAATTCCAAGATTTTTCGACCTTCTCCGAATCGCATGAAACTTTCAGGAAATGTTGCTGGGACTATTCCGACGCGTTTTGCATAGTTTTTGTAAACTTTTAGGCCACGCGTCGTGAGTAATTAGAGCAAATCATCGTCTAATTAAAACGTCGCGCTTTTCAAAGTTTGTAAGATAGTTTTATTGCTATATCTCACCAACGGATGACGATAGATCACGCAAATGTATTGCAGAATGTCTTCTTATAGTCCCAGGAAGGTTTCCTGAAAGTTTCAAGAGTTTTCAATTTTTGGCCAAAATCGGCCAAAAACCCTGGGCTATAGCCTTACGTTTTTGTCAAAATTCCAAGATTTTTCGACCTTCTCCGAATCGCATGAAACTTTCAGGAAATGTTGCTGGGACTATTCCGACGCGTTTTGCATAGTTTTTGTAAACTTTTAGGCCACGCGTCGTGAGTAATTAGAGCAAATCATCGTCTAATTAAAACGTCGCGCTTTTCAAAGTTTGTAAGATAGTTTTATTGCTATATCTCACCAACGGATGACGATAGATCACGCAAATGTATTGCAGAATGTCTTCTTATAGTCCCAGGAAGGTTTCCTGAAAGTTTCAAGAGTTTTCAATTTTTGGCCAAAATCGGCCAAAAACCCTGGGCTATAGCCTTACGTTTTTGTCAAAATTCCAAGATTTTTCGACCTTCTCCGAATCGCATGAAACTTTCAGGAAATGTTGCTGGGACTATTCCGACGCGTTTTGCATAGTTTTTGTAAACTTTTAGGCCACGCGTCGTGAGTAATTAGAGCAAATCATCGTCTAATTAAAACGTCGCGCTTTTCAAAGTTTGTAAGATAGTTTTATTGCTATATCTCACCAACGGATGACGATAGATCACGCAAATGTATTGCAGAATGTCTTCTTATAGTCCCAGGAAGGTTTCCTGAAAGTTTCAAGAGTTTTCAATTTTTGGCCAAAATCGGCCAAAAACCCTGGGCTATAGCCTTACGTTTTTGTCAAAATTCCAAGATTTTTCGACCTTCTCCGAATCGCATGAAACTTTCAGGAAATGTTGCTGGGACTATTCCGACGCGTTTTGCATAGTTTTTGTAAACTTTTAGGCCACGCGTCGTGAGTAATTAGAGCAAATCATCGTCTAATTAAAACGTCGCGCTTTTCAAAGTTTGTAAGATAGTTTTATTGCTATATCTCACCAACGGATGACGATAGATCACGCAAATGTATTGCAGAATGTCTTCTTATAGTCCCAGGAAGGTTTCCTGAAAGTTTCAAGAGTTTTCAATTTTTGGCCAAAATCGGCCAAAAACCCTGGGCTATAGCCTTACGTTTTTGTCAAAATTCCAAGATTTTTCGACCTTCTCCGAATCGCATGAAACTTTCAGGAAATGTTGCTGGGACTATTCCGACGCGTTTTCCATAGTTTTTGTAAGCTTTTAGGCCACGCGTCGTGAGTAATTAGAGCAAATCATCGTCTAATTAAAACGTCGCGCTTTTCAAAGTTCTAAGCCATTTTATTGCTATATCTCACCAACGGATGACGATAGATCACGCAAATGTATTGCAGAATGTCTTCTTATAGTCCCAGGAAGGTTTCCTGAAAGTTTCAAGAGTTTTCAATTTTTGGCCAAAATCGGCCAAAAACCCTGGGCTATAGCCTTACGTTTTTGTCAAAATTCCAAGATTTTTCGACCTTCTCCGAATCGCATGAAACTTTCAGGAAATGTTGCTGGGACTATTCCGACGCGTTTTGCATAGTTTTTGTAAACTTTTAGGCCACGCGTCGTGAGTAATTAGAGCAAATCATCGTCTAATTAAAACGTCGCGCTTTTCAAAGTTCTAAGCCATTTTATTGCTATATCTCACCAACGGATGACGATAGATCACGCAAATGTATTGCAGAATGTCTTCTTATAGTCCCAGGAAGGTTTCCTGAAAGTTTCAAGAGTTTTCAATTTTTGGCCAAAATCGGCCAAAAACCCTGGGCTATAGCCTTACGTTTTTGTCAAAATTCCAAGATTTTTCGACCTTCTCCGAATCGCATGAAACTTTCAGGAAATGTTGCTGGGACTATTCCGACGCGTTTTGCATAGTTTTTGTAAACTTTTAGGCCACGCGTCGTGAGTAATTAGAGCAAATCATCGTCTAATTAAAACGTCGCGCTTTTCAAAGTTTGTAAGATAGTTTTATTGCTATATCTCACCAACGGATGACGATAGATCACGCAAATGTATTGCAGAATGTCTTCTTATAGTCCCAGGAAGGTTTCCTGAAAGTTTCAAGAGTTTTCAATTTTTGGCCAAAATCGGCCAAAAACCCTGGGCTATAGCCTTACGTTTTTGTCAAAATTCCAAGATTTTTCGACCTTCTCCGAATCGCATGAAACTTTCAGGAAATGTTGCTGGGACTATTCCGACGCGTTTTGCATAGCTTTTGTAAACTTTTAGGCCACGCGTCGTGAGTAATTAGAGCAAATCATCGTCTAATTAAAACGTCGCGCTTTTCAAAGTTTGTAAGATAGTTTTATTGCTATATCTCACCAACGGATGACGATAGATCACGCAAATGTATTGCAGAATGTCTTCTTATAGTCCCAGGAAGGTTTCCTGAAAGTTTCAAGAGTTTTCAATTTTTGGCCAAAATCGGCCAAAAACCCTGGGCTATAGCCTTACGTTTTTGTCAAAATTCCAAGATTTTTCGACCTTCTCCGAATCGCATGAAACTTTCAGGAAATGTTGCTGGGACTATTCCGACGCGTTTTGCATAGTTTTTGTAAACTTTTAGGCCACGCGTCGTGAGTAATTAGAGCAAATCATCGTCTAATTAAAACGTCGCGCTTTTCAAAGTTTGTAAGATAGTTTTATTGCTATATCTCACCAACGGATGACGATAGATCACGCAAATGTATTGCAGAATGTCTTCTTATAGTCCCAGGAAGGTTTCCTGAAAGTTTCAAGAGTTTTCAATTTTTGGCCAAAATCGGCCAAAAACCCTGGGCTATAGCCTTACGTTTTTGTCAAAATTCCAAGATTTTTCGACCTTCTCCGAATCGCATGAAACTTTCAGGAAATGTTGCTGGGACTATTCCGACGCGTTTTGCATAGTTTTTGTAAACTTTTAGGCCACGCGTCGTGAGTAATTAGAGCAAATCATCGTCTAATTAAAACGTCGCGCTTTTCAAAGTTTGTAAGATAGTTTTATTGCTATATCTCACCAACGGATGACGATAGATCACGCAAATGTATTGCAGAATGTCTTCTTATAGTCCCAGGAAGGTTTCCTGAAAGTTTCAAGAGTTTTCAATTTTTGGCCAAAATCGGCCAAAATCCCTGGGCTATAGCCTTACGTTTTTGTCAAAATTCCAAGATTTTTCGACCTTCTCCGAATCGCATGAAACTTTCAGGAAATGTTGCTGGGACTATTCCGACGCGTTTTGCATAGTTTTTGTAAACTTTTAGGCCACGCGTCGTGAGTAATTAGAGCAAATCATCGTCTAATTAAAACGTCGCGCTTTTCAAAGTTTGTAAGATAGTTTTATTGCTATATCTCACCAACGGATGACGATAGATCACGCAAATGTATTGCAGAATGTCTTCTTATAGTCCCAGGAAGGTTTCCTGAAAGTTTCAAGAGTTTTCAATTTTTGGCCAAAATCGGCCAAAAACCCTGGGCTATAGCCTTACGTTTTTGTCAAAATTCCAAGATTTTTCGACCTTCTCCGAATCGCATGAAACTTTCAGGAAATGTTGCTGGGACTATTCCGACGCGTTTTGCATAGTTTTTGTAAACTTTTAGGCCACGCGTCGTGAGTAATTAGAGCAAATCATCGTCTAATTAAAACGTCGCGCTTTTCAAAGTTTGTAAGATAGTTTTATTGCTATATCTCACCAACGGATGACGATAGATCACGCAAATGTATTGCAGAATGTCTTCTTATAGTCCCAGGAAGGTTTCCTGAAAGTTTCAAGAGTTTTCAATTTTTGGCCAAAATCGGCCAAAAACCCTGGGCTATAGCCTTACGTTTTTGTCAAAATTCCAAGATTTTTCGACCTTCTCCGAATCGCATGAAACTTTCAGGAAATGTTGCTGGGACTATTCCGACGCGTTTTGCATAGCTTTTGTAAACTTTTAGGCCACGCGTCGTGAGTAATTAGAGCAAATCATCGTCTAATTAAAACGTCGCGCTTTTCAAAGTTTGTAAGATAGTTTTATTGCTATATCTCACCAACGGATGACGATAGATCACGCAAATGTATTGCAGAATGTCTTCTTATAGTCCCAGGAAGGTTTCCTGAAAGTTTCAAGAGTTTTCAATTTTTGGCCAAAATCGGCCAAAAACCCTGGGCTATAGCCTTACGTTTTTGTCAAAATTCCAAGATTTTTCGACCTTCTCCGAATCGCATGAAACTTTCAGGAAATGTTGCTGGGACTATTCCGACGCGTTTTGCATAGTTTTTGTAAACTTTTAGGCCACGCGTCGTGAGTAATTAGAGCAAATCATCGTCTAATTAAAACGTCGCGCTTTTCAAAGTTTGTAAGATAGTTTTATTGCTATATCTCACCAACGGATGACGATAGATCACGCAAATGTATTGCAGAATGTCTTCTTATAGTCCCAGGAAGGTTTCCTGAAAGTTTCAAGAGTTTTCAATTTTTGGCCAAAATCGGCCAAAAACCCTGGGCTATAGCCTTACGTTTTTGTCAAAATTCCAAGATTTTTCGACCTTCTCCGAATCGCATGAAACTTTCAGGAAATGTTGCTGGGACTATTCCGACGCGTTTTGCATAGTTTTTGTAAACTTTTAGGCCACGCGTCGTGAGTAATTAGAGCAAATCATCGTCTAATTAAAACGTCGCGCTTTTCAAAGTTTGTAAGATAGTTTTATTGCTATATCTTACCAACGGATGACGATAGATCACGCAAATGTATTGCAGAATGTCTTCTTATAGTCCCAGGAAGGTTTCCTGAAAGTTTCAAGAGTTTTCAATTTTTGGCCAAAATCGGCCAAAAACCCTGGGCTATAGCCTTACGTTTTTGTCAAAATTCCAAGATTTTTCGACCTTCTCCGAATCGCATGAAACTTTCAGGAAATGTTGCTGGGACTATTCCGACGCGTTTTGCATAGTTTTTGTAAACTTTTAGGCCACGCGTCGTGAGTAATTAGAGCAAATCATCGTCTAATTAAAACGTCGCGCTTTTCAAAGTTTGTAAGATAGTTTTATTGCTATATCTCACCAACGGATGACGATAGATCACGCAAATGTATTGCAGAATGTCTTCTTATAGTCCCAGGAAGGTTTCCTGAAAGTTTCAAGAGTTTTCAATTTTTGGCCAAAATCGGCCAAAAACCCTGGGCTATAGCCTTACGTTTTTGTCAAAATTCCAAGATTTTTCGACCTTCTCCGAATCGCATGAAACTTTCAGGAAATGTTGCTGGGACTATTCCGACGCGTTTTGCATAGTTTTTGTAAACTTTTAGGCCACGCGTCGTGAGTAATTAGAGCAAATCATCGTCTAATTAAAACGTCGCGCTTTTCAAAGTTTGTAAGATAGTTTTATTGCTATATCTCACCAACGGATGACGATAGATCACGCAAATGTATTGCAGAATGTCTTCTTATAGTCCCAGGAAGGTTTCCTGAAAGTTTCAAGAGTTTTCAATTTTTGGCCAAAATCGGCCAAAAACCCTGGGCTATAGCCTTACGTTTTTGTCAAAATTCCAAGATTTTTCGACCTTCTCCGAATCGCATGAAACTTTCAGGAAATGTTGCTGGGACTATTCCGACGCGTTTTGCATAGTTTTTGTAAACTTTTAGGCCACGCGTCGTGAGTAATTAGAGCAAATCATCGTCTAATTAAAACGTCGCGCTTTTCAAAGTTTGTAAGATAGTTTTATTGCTATATCTCACCAACGGATGACGATAGATCACGCAAATGTATTGCAGAATGTCTTCTTATAGTCCCAGGAAGGTTTCCTGAAAGTTTCAAGAGTTTTCAATTTTTGGCCAAAATCGGCCAAAAACCCTGGGCTATAGCCTTACGTTTTTGTCAAAATTCCAAGATTTTTCGACCTTCTCCGAATCGCATGAAACTTTCAGGAAATGTTGCTGGGACTATTCCGACGCGTTTTGCATAGTTTTTGTAAACTTTTAGGCCACGCGTCGTGAGTAATTAGAGCAAATCATCGTCTAATTAAAACGTCGCGCTTTTCAAAGTTTGTAAGATAGTTTTATTGCTATATCTCACCAACGGATGACGATAGATCACGCAAATGTATTGCAGAATGTCTTCTTATAGTCCCAGGAAGGTTTCCTGAAAGTTTCAAGAGTTTTCAATTTTTGGCCAAAATCGGCCAAAAACCCTGGGCTATAGCCTTACGTTTTTGTCAAAATTCCAAGATTTTTCGACCTTCTCCGAATCGCATGAAACTTTCAGGAAATGTTGCTGGGACTATTCCGACGCGTTTTGCATAGTTTTTGTAAACTTTTAGGCCACGCGTCGTGAGTAATTAGAGCAAATCATCGTCTAATTAAAACGTCGCGCTTTTCAAAGTTTGTAAGATAGTTTTATTGCTATATCTCACCAACGGATGACGATAGATCACGCAAATGTATTGCAGAATGTCTTCTTATAGTCCCAGGAAGGTTTCCTGAAAGTTTCAAGAGTTTTCAATTTTTGGCCAAAATCGGCCAAAAACCCTGGGCTATAGCCTTACGTTTTTGTCAAAATTCCAAGATTTTTCGACCTTCTCCGAATCGCATGAAACTTTCAGGAAATGTTGCTGGGACTATTCCGACGCGTTTTGCATAGTTTTTGTAAACTTTTAGGCCACGCGTCGTGAGTAATTAGAGCAAATCATCGTCTAATTAAAACGTCGCGCTTTTCAAAGTTTGTAAGATAGTTTTATTGCTATATCTCACCAACGGATGACGATAGATCACGCAAATGTATTGCAGAATGTCTTCTTATAGTCCCAGGAAGGTTTCCTGAAAGTTTCAAGAGTTTTCAATTTTTGGCCAAAATCGGCCAAAAACCCTGGGCTATAGCCTTACGTTTTTGTCAAAATTCCAAGATTTTTCGACCTTCTCCGAATCGCATGAAACTTTCAGGAAATGTTGCTGGGACTATTCCGACGCGTTTTGCATAGTTTTTGTAAACTTTTAGGCCACGCGTCGTGAGTAATTAGAGCAAATCATCGTCTAATTAAAACGTCGCGCTTTTCAAAGTTTGTAAGATAGTTTTATTGCTATATCTCACCAACGGATGACGATAGATCACGCAAATGTATTGCAGAATGTCTTCTTATAGTCCCAGGAAGGTTTCCTGAAAGTTTCAAGAGTTTTCAATTTTTGGCCAAAATCGGCCAAAAACCCTGGGCTATAGCCTTACGTTTTTGTCAAAATTCCAAGATTTTTCGACCTTCTCCGAATCGCATGAAACTTTCAGGAAATGTTGCTGGGACTATTCCGACGCGTTTTGCATAGTTTTTGTAAACTTTTAGGCCACGCGTCGTGAGTAATTAGAGCAAATCATCGTCTAATTAAAACGTCGCGCTTTTCAAAGTTTGTAAGATAGTTTTATTGCTATATCTCACCAACGGATGACGATAGATCACGCAAATGTATTGCAGAATGTCTTCTTATAGTCCCAGGAAGGTTTCCTGAAAGTTTCAAGAGTTTTCAATTTTTGGCCAAAATCGGCCAAAAACCCTGGGCTATAGCCTTACGTTTTTGTCAAAATTCCAAGATTTTTCGACCTTCTCCGAATCGCATGAAACTTTCAGGAAATGTTGCTGGGACTATTCCGACGCGTTTTGCATAGCTTTTGTAAACTTTTAGGCCACGCGTCGTGAGTAATTAGAGCAAATCATCGTCTAATTAAAACGTCGCGCTTTTCAAAGTTTGTAAGATAGTTTTATTGCTATATCTCACCAACGGATGACGATAGATCACGCAAATGTATTGCAGAATGTCTTCTTATAGTCCCAGGAAGGTTTCCTGAAAGTTTCAAGAGTTTTCAATTTTTGGCCAAAATCGGCCAAAAACCCTGGGCTATAGCCTTACGTTTTTGTCAAAATTCCAAGATTTTTCGACCTTCTCCGAATCGCATGAAACTTTCAGGAAATGTTGCTGGGACTATTCCGACGCGTTTTGCATAGTTTTTGTAAACTTTTAGGCCACGCGTCGTGAGTAATTAGAGCAAATCATCGTCTAATTAAAACGTCGCGCTTTTCAAAGTTTGTAAGATAGTTTTATTGCTATATCTCACCAACGGATGACGATAGATCACGCAAATGTATTGCAGAATGTCTTCTTATAGTCCCAGGAAGGTTTCCTGAAAGTTTCAAGAGTTTTCAATTTTTGGCCAAAATCGGCCAAAAACCCTGGGCTATAGCCTTACGTTTTTGTCAAAATTCCAAGATTTTTCGACCTTCTCCGAATCGCATGAAACTTTCAGGAAATGTTGCTGGGACTATTCCGACGCGCTTTGCATAGTTTTTGTAAACTTTTAGGCCACGCGTCGTGAGTAATTAGAGCAAATCATCGTCTAATTAAAACGTCGCGCTTTTCAAAGTTTGTAAGATAGTTTTATTGCTATATCTCACCAACGGATGACGATAGATCACGCAAATGTATTGCAGAATGTCTTCTTATAGTCCCAGGAAGGTTTCCTGAAAGTTTCAAGAGTTTTCAATTTTTGGCCAAAATCGGCCAAAAACCCTGGGCTATAGCCTTACGTTTTTGTCAAAATTCCAAGATTTTTCGACCTTCTCCGAATCGCATGAAACTTTCAGGAAATGTTGCTGGGACTATTCCGACGCGTTTTGCATAGTTTTTGTAAACTTTTAGGCCACGCGTCGTGAGTAATTAGAGCAAATCATCGTCTAATTAAAACGTCGCGCTTTTCAAAGTTTGTAAGATAGTTTTATTGCTATATCTCACCAACGGATGACGATAGATCACGCAAATGTATTGCAGAATGTCTTCTTATAGTCCCAGGAAGGTTTCCTGAAAGTTTCAAGAGTTTTCAATTTTTGGCCAAAATCGGCCAAAAACCCTGGGCTATAGCCTTACGTTTTTGTCAAAATTCCAAGATTTTTCGACCTTCTCCGAATCGCATGAAACTTTCAGGAAATGTTGCTGGGACTATTCCGACGCGTTTTGCATAGTTTTTGTAAACTTTTAGGCCACGCGTCGTGAGTAATTAGAGCAAATCATCGTCTAATTAAAACGTCGCGCTTTTCAAAGTTTGTAAGATAGTTTTATTGCTATATCTCACCAACGGATGACGATAGATCACGCAAATGTATTGCAGAATGTCTTCTTATAGTCCCAGGAAGGTTTCCTGAAAGTTTCAAGAGTTTTCAATTTTTGGCCAAAATCGGCCAAAAACCCTGGGCTATAGCCTTACGTTTTTGTCAAAATTCCAAGATTTTTCGACCTTCTCCGAATCGCATGAAACTTTCAGGAAATGTTGCTGGGACTATTCCAACGCGTTTTGCATAGTTTTTGTAAACTTTTAGGCCACGCGTCGTGAGTAATTAGAGCAAATCATCGTCTAATTAAAACGTCGCGCTTTTCAAAGTTCTAAGCCATTTTATTGCTATATCTCACCAACGGATGACGATAGATCACGCAAATGTATTGCAGAATGTCTTCTTATAGTCCCAGGAAGGTTTCCTGAAAGTTTCAAGAGTTTTCAATTTTTGGCCAAAATCGGCCAAAAACCCTGGGCTATAGCCTTACGTTTTTGTCAAAATTCCAAGATTTTTCGACCTTCTCCGAATCGCATGAAACTTTCAGGAAATGTTGCTGGGACTATTCCGACGCGTTTTGCATAGTTTTTGTAAAACTTTTAGTCCACGCGTCGTGAGTAATTAGAGCAAATCATCGTCTAATTAAAACGTTGCGCTTTTCAAAGTTCTAAGCCATTTTATTGCTATATCTCACCAACGGATGACGATAGATCACGCAAATGTATTGCAGAATGTCTTCTTATAGTCCCAGGAAGGTTTCCTGAAAGTTTCAAGAGTTTTCAATTTTTGGCCAAAATCGGCCAAAAACCCTGGGCTATAGCCTTACGTTTTTGTCAAAATTCCAAGATTTTTCGACCTTCTCCGAATCGCATGAAACTTTCAGGAAATGTTGCTGGGACTATTCCGACGCGTTTTGCATAGTTTTTGTAAACTTTTAGGCCACGCGTCGTGAGTAATTAGAGCAAATCATCGTCTAATTAAAACGTCGCGCTTTTCAAAGTTTGTAAGATAGTTTTATTGCTATATCTCACCAACGGATGACGATAGATCACGCAAATGTATTGCAGAATGTCTTCTTATAGTCCCAGGAAGGTTTCCTGAAAGTTTCAAGAGTTTTCAATTTTTGGCCAAAATCGGCCAAAAACCCTGGGCTATAGCCTTACGTTTTTGTCAAAATTCCAAGATTTTTCGACCTTCTCCGAATCGCATGAAACTTTCAGGAAATGCTGCTGGGACTATTCCGACGCGTTTTGCATAATTTTTGTAAACTTTTAGGCCACGCGTCGTGAGTAATTAGAGCAAATCATCGTCTAATTAAAACGTCGCGCTTTTCAAAGTTCTAAGCCATTTTATTGCTATATCTCACCAACGGATGACGATAGATCACGCAAATGTATTGCAGAATGTCTTCTTATAGTCCCAGGAAGGTTTCCTGAAAGTTTCAAGAGTTTTCAATTTTTGGCCAAAATCGGCCAAAAACCCTGGGCTATAGCCTTACGTTTTTGTCAAAATTCCAAGATTTTTCGACCTTCTCCGAATCGCATGAAACTTTCAGGAAATGTTGCTGGGACTATTCCGACGCGTTTTGCATAGTTTTTGTAAACTTTTAGGCCACGCGTCGTGAGTAATTAGAGCAAATCATCGTCTAATTAAAACGTTGCGCTTTTCAAAGTTCTAAGCCATTTTATTGCTATATCTCACCAACGGATGACGATAGATCACGCAAATGTATTGCAGAATGTCTTCTTATAGTCCCAGGAAGGTTTCCTGAAAGTTTCAAGAGTTTTCAATTTTTGGCCAAAATCGGCCAAAAACCCTGGGCTATAGCCTTACGTTTTTGTCAAAATTCCAAGATTTTTCGACCTTCTCCGAATCGCATGAAACTTTCAGGAAATGTTGCTGGGACTATTCCGACGCGTTTTGCATAGTTTTTGTAAACTTTTAGGCCACGCGTCGTGAGTAATTAGAGCAAATCATCGTCTAATTAAAACGTCGCGCTTTTCAAAGTTCTAAGCCATTTTATTGCTATATCTCACCAACGGATGACGATAGATCACGCAAATGTATTGCAGAATGTCTTCTTATAGTCCCAGGAAGGTTTCCTGAAAGTTTCAAGAGTTTTCAATTTTTGGCCAAAATCGGCCAAAAACCCTGGGCTATAGCCTTACGTTTTTGTCAAAATTCCAAGATTTTTCGACCTTCTCCGAATCGCATGAAACTTTCAGGAAATGTTGCTGGGACTATTCCGACGCGTTTTGCATAGTTTTTGTAAACTTTTAGGCCACGCGTCGTGAGTAATTAGAGCAAATCATCGTCTAATTAAAACGTCGCGCTTTTCAAAGTTTGTAAGATAGTTTTATTGCTATATCTCACCAACGGATGACGATAGATCACGCAAATGTATTGCAGAATGTCTTCTTATAGTCCCAGGAAGGTTTCCTGAAAGTTTCAAGAGTTTTCAATTTTTGGCCAAAATCGGCCAAAAACCCTGGGCTATAGCCTTACGTTTTTGTCAAAATTCCAAGATTTTTCGACCTTCTCCGAATCGCATGAAACTTTCAGGAAATGTTGCTGGGACTATTCCGACGCGTTTTGCATAGTTTTTGTAAACTTTTAGGCCACGCGTCGTGAGTAATTAGAGCAAATCATCGTCTAATTAAAACGTCGCGCTTTTCAAAGTTTGTAAGATAGTTTTATTGCTATATCTCACCAACGGATGACGATAGATCACGCAAATGTATTGCAGAATGTCTTCTTATAGTCCCAGGAAGGTTTCCTGAAAGTTTCAAGAGTTTTCAATTTTTGGCCAAAATCGGCCAAAAACCCTGGGCTATAGCCTTACGTTTTTGTCAAAATTCCAAGATTTTTCGACCTTCTCCGAATCGCATGAAACTTTCAGGAAATGTTGCTGGGACTATTCCGACGCGTTTTGCATAGTTTTTGTAAACTTTTAGGCCACGCGTCGTGAGTAATTAGAGCAAATCATCGTCTAATTAAAACGTCGCGCTTTTCAAAGTTTGTAAGATAGTTTTATTGCTATATCTCACCAACGGATGACGATAGATCACGCAAATGTATTGCAGAATGTCTTCTTATAGTCCCAGGAAGGTTTCCTGAAAGTTTCAAGAGTTTTCAATTTTTGGCCAAAATCGGCCAAAAACCCTGGGCTATAGCCTTACGTTTTTGTCAAAATTCCAAGATTTTTCGACCTTCTCCGAATCGCATGAAACTTTCAGGAAATGTTGCTGGGACTATTCCGACGCGTTTTGCATAGTTTTTGTAAACTTTTAGGCCACGCGTCGTGAGTAATTAGAGCAAATCATCTTCTAATTAAAACGTCGCGCTTTTCAAAGTTCTAAGCCATTTTATTGCTATATCTCACCAACGGATGACGATAGATCACGCAAATGTATTGCAGAATGTCTTCTTATAGTCCCAGGAAGGTTTCCTGAAAGTTTCAAGAGTTTTCAATTTTTGGCCAAAATCGGCCAAAAACCCTGGGCTATAGCCTTACGTTTTTGTCAAAATTCCAAGATTTTTCGACCTTCTCCGAATCGCATGAAACTTTCAGGAAATGTTGCTGGGACTATTCCGACGCGTTTTGCATAGTTTTTGTAAACTTTTAGGCCACGCGTCGTGAGTAATTAGAGCAAATCATCGTCTAATTAAAACGTCGCGCTTTTCAAAGTTTGTAAGATAGTTTTATTGCTATATCTCACCAACGGATGACGATAGATCACGCAAATGTATTGCAGAATGTCTTCTTATAGTCCCAGGAAGGTTTCCTGAAAGTTTCAAGAGTTTTCAATTTTTGGCCAAAATCGGCCAAAAACCCTGGGCTATAGCCTTACGTTTTTGTCAAAATTCCAAGATTTTTCGACCTTCTCCGAATCGCATGAAACTTTCAGGAAATGTTGCTGGGACTATTCCGACGCGTTTTGCATAGTTTTTGTAAACTTTTAGGCCACGCGTCGTGAGTAATTAGAGCAAATCATCGTCTAATTAAAACGTCGCGCTTTTCAAAGTTTGTAAGATAGTTTTATTGCTATATCTCACCAACGGATGACGATAGATCACGCAAATGTATTGCAGAATGTCTTCTTATAGTCCCAGGAAGGTTTCCTGAAAGTTTCAAGAGTTTTCAATTTTTGGCCAAAATCGGCCAAAAACCCTGGGCTATAGCCTTACGTTTTTGTCAAAATTCCAAGATTTTTCGACCTTCTCCGATTCGCATGAAACTTTCAGGAAATGTTGCTGGGACTATTCCGACGCGTTTTGCATAGTTTTTGTAAACTTTTAGGCCACGCGTCGTGAGTAATTAGAGCAAATCATCGTCTAATTAAAACGTCGCGCTTTTCAAAGTTTGTAAGATAGTTTTATTGCTATATCTCACCAACGGATGACGATAGATCACGCAAATGTATTGCAGAATGTCTTCTTATAGTCCCAGGAAGGTTTCCTGAAAGTTTCAAGAGTTTTCAATTTTTGGCCAAAATCGGCCAAAAACCCTGGGCTATAGCCTTACGTTTTTGTCAAAATTCCAAGATTTTTCGACCTTCTCCGAATCGCATGAAACTTTCAGGAAATGTTGCTGGGACTATTCCGACGCGTTTTGCATAGTTTTTGTAAACTTTTAGGCCACGCGTCGTGAGTAATTAGAGCAAATCATCGTCTAATTAAAACGTCGCGCTTTTCAAAGTTCTAAGCCATTTTATTGCTATATCTCACCAACGGATGACGATAGATCACGCAAATGTATTGCAGAATGTCTTCTTATAGTCCCAGGAAGGTTTCCTGAAAGTTTCAAGAGTTTTCAATTTTTGGCCAAAATCGGCCAAAAACCCTGGGCTATAGCCTTACGTTTTTGTCAAAATTCCAAGATTTTTCGACCTTCTCCGAATCGCATGAAACTTTCAGGAAATGTTGCTGGGACTATTCCAACGCGTTTTGCATAGTTTTTGTAAACTTTTAGGCCACGCGTCGTGAGTAATTAGAGCAAATCATCGTCTAATTAAAACGTCGCGCTTTTCAAAGTTCTAAGCCATTTTATTGCTATATCTCACCAACGGATGACGATAGATCACGCAAATGTATTGCAGAATGTCTTCTTATAGTCCCAGGAAGGTTTCCTGAAAGTTTCAAGAGTTTTCAATTTTTGGCCAAAATCGGCCAAAAACCCTGGGCTATAGCCTTACGTTTTTGTCAAAATTCCAAGATTTTTCGACCTTCTCCGAATCGCATGAAACTTTCAGGAAATGTTGCTGGGACTATTCCGACGCGTTTTGCATAGTTTTTGTAAACTTTTAGGCCACGCGTCGTGAGTAATTAGAGCAAATCATCGTCTAATTAAAACGTCACGCTTTTCAAAGTTTGTAAGATAGTTTTATTGCTATATCTCACCAACGGATGACGATAGATCACGCAAATGTATTGCAGAATGTCTTCTTATAGTCCCAGGAAGGTTTCCTGAAAGTTTCAAGAGTTTTCAATTTTATGCCAAAATCGGCCAAAAACCCTGGGCTATAGCCTTACGTTTTTGTCAAAATTCCAAGATTTTTCGACCTTCTCCGAATCGCATGAAACTTTCAGGAAATGTTGCTGGGACTATTCCAACGCGTTTTGCATAGTTTTTGTAAACTTTTAGGCCACGCGTCGTGAGTAATTAGAGCAAATCATCGTCTAATTAAAACGTCGCGCTTTTCAAAGTTTGTAAGATAGTTTTATTGCTATATCTCACCAACGGATGACGATAGATCACGCAAATGTATTGCAGAATGTCTTCTTATAGTCCCAGGAAGGTTTCCTGAAAGTTTCAAGAGTTTTCAATTTTTGGCCAAAATCGGCCAAAAACCCTGGGCTATAGCCTTACGTTTTTGTCAAAATTCCAAGATTTTTCGACCTTCTCCGAATCGCATGAAACTTTCAGGAAATGTTGCTGGGACTATTCCGACGCGTTTTGCATAGTTTTTGTAAACTTTTAGGCCACGCGTCGTGAGTAATTAGAGCAAATCATCGTCTAATTAAAACGTCACGCTTTTCAAAGTTTGTAAGATAGTTTTATTGCTATATCTCACCAACGGATGACGATAGATCACGCAAATGTATTGCAGAATGTCTTCTTATAGTCCCAGGAAGGTTTCCTGAAAGTTTCAAGAGTTTTCAATTTTTGGCCAAAATCGGCCAAAAACCCTGGGCTATAGCCTTACGTTTTTGTCAAAATTCCAAGATTTTTCGACCTTCTCCGAATCGCATGAAACTTTCAGGAAATGTTGCTGGGACTATTCCGACGCGTTTTGCATAGTTTTTGTAAACTTTTAGGCCACGCGTCGTGAGTAATTAGAGCAAATCATCGTCTAATTAAAACGTCGCGCTTTTCAAAGTTTGTAAGATAGTTTTATTGCTATATCTCACCAACGGATGACGATAGATCACGCAAATGTATTGCAGAATGTCTTCTTATAGTCCCAGGAAGGTTTCCTGAAAGTTTCAAGAGTTTTCAATTTTTGGCCAAAATCGGCCAAAAACCCTGGGCTATAGCCTTACGTTTTTGTCAAAATTCCAAGATTTTTCGACCTTCTCCGAATCGCATGAAACTTTCAGGAAATGTTGCTGGGACTATTCCGACGCGTTTTGCATAGTTTTTGTAAACTTTTAGGCCACGCGTCGTGAGTAATTAGAGCAAATCATCTTCTAATTAAAACGTCGCGCTTTTCAAAGTTCTAAGCCATTTTATTGCTATATCTCACCAACGGATGACGATAGATCACGCAAATGTATTGCAGAATGTCTTCTTATAGTCCCAGGAAGGTTTCCTGAAAGTTTCAAGAGTTTTCAATTTTTGGCCAAAATCGGCCAAAAACCCTGGGCTATAGCCTTACGTTTTTGTCAAAATTCCAAGATTTTTCGACCTTCTCCGAATCGCATGAAACTTTCAGGAAATGTTGCTGGGACTATTCCGACGCGTTTTGCATAGTTTTTGTAAACTTTTAGGCCACGCGTCGTGAGTAATTAGAGCAAATCATCGTCTAATTAAAACGTCGCGCTTTTCAAAGTTTGTAAGATAGTTTTATTGCTATATCTCACCAACGGATGACGATAGATCACGCAAATGTATTGCAGAATGTCTTCTTATAGTCCCAGGAAGGTTTCCTGAAAGTTTCAAGAGTTTTCAATTTTTGGCCAAAATCGGCCAAAAACCCTGGGCTATAGCCTTACGTTTTTGTCAAAATTCCAAGATTTTTCGACCTTCTCCGAATCGCATGAAACTTTCAGGAAATGTTGCTGGGACTATTCCGACGCGTTTTGCATAGTTTTTGTAAACTTTTAGGCCACGCGTCGTGAGTAATTAGAGCAAATCATCGTCTAATTAAAACGTCGCGCTTTTCAAAGTTCTAAGCCATTTTATTGCTATATCTCACCAACGGATGACGATAGATCACGCAAATGTATTGCAGAATGTCTTCTTATAGTCCCAGGAAGGTTTCCTGAAAGTTTCAAGAGTTTTCAATTTTTGGCCAAAATCGGCCAAAAACCCTGGGCTATAGCCTTACGTTTTTGTCAAAATTCCAAGATTTTTCGACCTTCTCCGAATCGCATGAAACTTTCAGGAAATGTTGCTGGGACTATTCCGACGCGTTTTGCATAGTTTTTGTAAACTTTTAGGCCACGCGTCGTGAGTAATTAGAGCAAATCATCGTCTAATTAAAACGTCGCGCTTTTCAAAGTTCTAAGCCATTTTATTGCTATATCTCACCAACGGATGACGATAGATCACGCAAATGTATTGCAGAATGTCTTCTTATAGTCCCAGGAAGGTTTCCTGAAAGTTTCAAGAGTTTTCAATTTTTGGCCAAAATCGGCCAAAAACCCTGGGCTATAGCCTTACGTTTTTGTCAAAATTCCAAGATTTTTCGACCTTCTCCGAATCGCATGAAACTTTCAGGAAATGTTGCTGGGACTATTCCGACGCGTTTTGCATAGTTTTTGTAAACTTTTAGGCCACGCGTCGTGAGTAATTAGAGCAAATCATCGTCTAATTAAAACGTCGCGCTTTTCAAAGTTCTAAGCCATTTTATTGCTATATCTCACCAACGGATGACGATAGATCACGCAAATGTATTGCAGAATGTCTTCTTATAGTCCCAGGAAGGTTTCCTGAAAGTTTCAAGAGTTTTCAATTTTTGGCCAAAATCGGCCAAAAACCCTGGGCTATAGCCTTACGTTTTTGTCAAAATTCCAAGATTTTTCGACCTTCTCCGAATCGCATGAAACTTTCAGGAAATGTTGCTGGGACTATTCCGACGCGTTTTGCATAGTTTTTGTAAACTTTTAGGCCACGCGTCGTGAGTAATTAGAGCAAATCATCGTCTAATTAAAACGTCGCGCTTTTCAAAGTTTGTAAGATAGTTTTATTGCTATATCTCACCAACGGATGACGATAGATCACGCAAATGTATTGCAGAATGTCTTCTTATAGTCCCAGGAAGGTTTCCTGAAAGTTTCAAGAGTTTTCAATTTTTGGCCAAAATCGGCCAAAAACCCTGGGCTATAGCCTTACGTTTTTGTCAAAATTCCAAGATTTTTCGACCTTCTCCGAATCGCATGAAACTTTCAGGAAATGTTGCTGGGACTATTCCGACGCGTTTTGCATAGCTTTTGTAAACTTTTAGGCCACGCGTCGTGAGTAATTAGAGCAAATCATCGTCTAATTAAAACGTCGCGCTTTTCAAAGTTTGTAAGATAGTTTTATTGCTATATCTCACCAACGGATGACGATAGATCACGCAAATGTATTGCAGAATGTCTTCTTATAGTCCCAGGAAGGTTTCCTGAAAGTTTCAAGAGTTTTCAATTTTTGGCCAAAATCGGCCAAAAACCCTGGGCTATAGCCTTACGTTTTTGTCAAAATTCCAAGATTTTTCGACCTTCTCCGAATCGCATGAAACTTTCAGGAAATGTTGCTGGGACTATTCCGACGCGTTTTGCATAGTTTTTGTAAGCTTTTAGGCCACGCGTCGTGAGTAATTAGAGCAAATCATCGTCTAATTAAAACGTCGCGCTTTTCAAAGTTTGTAAGATAGTTTTATTGCTATATCTCACCAACGGATGACGATAGATCACGCAAATGTATTGCAGAATGTCTTCTTATAGTCCCAGGAAGGTTTCCTGAAAGTTTCAAGAGTTTTCAATTTTTGGCCAAAATCGGCCAAAAACCCTGGGCTATAGCCTTACGTTTTTGTCAAAATTCCAAGATTTTTCGACCTTCTCCGAATCGCATGAAACTTTCAGGAAATGTTGCTGGGACTATTCCGACGCGTTTTGCATAGTTTTTGTAAACTTTTAGGCCACGCGTCGTGAGTAATTAGAGCAAATCATCGTCTAATTAAAACGTCGCGCTTTTCAAAGTTTGTAAGATAGTTTTATTGCTATATCTCACCAACGGATGACGATAGATCACGCAAATGTATTGCAGAATGTCTTCTTATAGTCCCAGGAAGGTTTCCTGAAAGTTTCAAGAGTTTTCAATTTTTGGCCAAAATCGGCCAAAAACCCTGGGCTATAGCCTTACGTTTTTGTCAAAATTCCAAGATTTTTCGACCTTCTCCGAATCGCATGAAACTTTCAGGAAATGTTGCTGGGACTATTCCGACGCGTTTTGCATAGTTTTTGTAAACTTTTAGGCCACGCGTCGTGAGTAATTAGAGCAAATCATCGTCTAATTAAAACGTCGCGCTTTTCAAAGTTTGTAAGATAGTTTTATTGCTATATCTCACCAACGGATGACGATAGATCACGCAAATGTATTGCAGAATGTCTTCTTATAGTCCCAGGAAGGTTTCCTGAAAGTTTCAAGAGTTTTCAATTTTTGGCCAAAATCGGCCAAAAACCCTGGGCTATAGCCTTACGTTTTTGTCAAAATTCCAAGATTTTTCGACCTTCTCCGAATCGCATGAAACTTTCAGGAAATGTTGCTGGGACTATTCCGACGCGTTTTGCATAGTTTTTGTAAACTTTTAGGCCACGCGTCGTGAGTAATTAGAGCAAATCATCGTCTAATTAAAACGTCGCGCTTTTCAAAGTTTGTAAGATAGTTTTATTGCTATATCTCACCAACGGATGACGATAGATCACGCAAATGTATTGCAGAATGTCTTCTTATAGTCCCAGGAAGGTTTCCTGAAAGTTTCAAGAGTTTTCAATTTTTGGCCAAAATCGGCCAAAAACCCTGGGCTATAGCCTTACGTTTTTGTCAAAATTCCAAGATTTTTCGACCTTCTCCGAATCGCATGAAACTTTCAGGAAATGTTGCTGGGACTATTCCGACGCGTTTTGCATAGTTTTTGTAAACTTTTAGGCCACGCGTCGTGAGTAATTAGAGCAAATCATCGTCTAATTAAAACGTCGCGCTTTTCAAAGTTTGTAAGATAGTTTTATTGCTATATCTCACCAACGGATGACGATAGATCACGCAAATGTATTGCAGAATGTCTTCTTATAGTCCCAGGAAGGTTTCCTGAAAGTTTCAAGAGTTTTCAATTTTTGGCCAAAATCGGCCAAAAACCCTGGGCTATAGCCTTACGTTTTTGTCAAAATTCCAAGATTTTTCGACCTTCTCCGAATCGCATGAAACTTTCAGGAAATGTTGCTGGGACTATTCCGACGCGTTTTGCATAGCTTTTGTAAACTTTTAGGCCACGCGTCGTGAGTAATTAGAGCAAATCATCGTCTAATTAAAACGTCGCGCTTTTCAAAGTTTGTAAGATAGTTTTATTGCTATATCTCACCAACGGATGACGATAGATCACGCAAATGTATTGCAGAATGTCTTCTTATAGTCCCAGGAAGGTTTCCTGAAAGTTTCAAGAGTTTTCAATTTTTGGCCAAAATCGGCCAAAAACCCTGGGCTATAGCCTTACGTTTTTGTCAAAATTCCAAGATTTTTCGACCTTCTCCGAATCGCATGAAACTTTCAGGAAATGTTGCTGGGACTATTCCGACGCGTTTTGCATAGTTTTTGTAAACTTTTAGGCCACGCGTCGTGAGTAATTAGAGCAAATCATCGTCTAATTAAAACGTCGCGCTTTTCAAAGTTTGTAAGATAGTTTTATTGCTATATCTCACCAACGGATGACGATAGATCACGCAAATGTATTGCAGAATGTCTTCTTATAGTCCCAGGAAGGTTTCCTGAAAGTTTCAAGAGTTTTCAATTTTTGGCCAAAATCGGCCAAAAACCCTGGGCTATAGCCTTACGTTTTTGTCAAAATTCCAAGATTTTTCGACCTTCTCCGAATCGCATGAAACTTTCAGGAAATGTTGCTGGGACTATTCCGACGCGTTTTGCATAGTTTTTGTAAACTTTTAGGCCACGCGTCGTGAGTAATTAGAGCAAATCATCGTCTAATTAAAACGTCGCGCTTTTCAAAGTTTGTAAGATAGTTTTATTGCTATATCTCACCAACGGATGACGATAGATCACGCAAATGTATTGCAGAATGTCTTCTTATAGTCCCAGGAAGGTTTCCTGAAAGTTTCAAGAGTTTTCAATTTTTGGCCAAAATCGGCCAAAAACCCTGGGCTATAGCCTTACGTTTTTGTCAAAATTCCAAGATTTTTCGACCTTCTCCGAATCGCATGAAACTTTCAGGAAATGTTGCTGGGACTATTCCGACGCGTTTTGCATAGTTTTTGTAAACTTTTAGGCCACGCGTCGTGAGTAATTAGAGCAAATCATCGTCTAATTAAAACGTCGCGCTTTTCAAAGTTTGTAAGATAGTTTTATTGCTATATCTCACCAACGGATGACGATAGATCACGCAAATGTATTGCAGAATGTCTTCTTATAGTCCCAGGAAGGTTTCCTGAAAGTTTCAAGAGTTTTCAATTTTTGGCCAAAATCGGCCAAAAACCCTGGGCTATAGCCTTACGTTTTTGTCAAAATTCCAAGATTTTTCGACCTTCTCCGAATCGCATGAAACTTTCAGGAAATGTTGCTGGGACTATTCCGACGCGTTTTGCATAGTTTTTGTAAACTTTTAGGCCACGCGTCGTGAGTAATTAGAGCAAATCATCGTCTAATTAAAACGTCGCGCTTTTCAAAGTTTGTAAGATAGTTTTATTGCTATATCTCACCAACGGATGACGATAGATCACGCAAATGTATTGCAGAATGTCTTCTTATAGTCCCAGGAAGGTTTCCTGAAAGTTTCAAGAGTTTTCAATTTTTGGCCAAAATCGGCCAAAAACCCTGGGCTATAGCCTTACGTTTTTGTCAAAATTCCAAGATTTTTCGACCTTCTCCGAATCGCATGAAACTTTCAGGAAATGTTGCTGGGACTATTCCGACGCGTTTTGCAAAGTTTTTGTAAACTTTTAGGCCACGCGTCGTGAGTAATTAGAGCAAATCATCGTCTAATTAAAACGTCGCGCTTTTCAAAGTTTGTAAGATAGTTTTATTGCTATATCTCACCAACGGATGACGATAGATCACGCAAATGTATTGCAGAATGTCTTCTTATAGTCCCAGGAAGGTTTCCTGAAAGTTTCAAGAGTTTTCAATTTTTGGCCAAAATCGGCCAAAAACCCTGGGCTATAGCCTTACGTTTTTGTCAAAATTCCAAGATTTTTCGACCTTCTCCGAATCGCATGAAACTTTCAGGAAATGTTGCTGGGACTATTCCGACGCGTTTTGCATAGTTTTTGTAAACTTTTAGGCCACGCGTCGTGAGTAATTAGAGCAAATCATCGTCTAATTAAAACGTCGCGCTTTTCAAAGTTTGTAAGATAGTTTTATTGCTATATCTCACCAACGGATGACGATAGATCACGCAAATGTATTGCAGAATGTCTTCTTATAGTCCCAGGAAGGTTTCCTGAAAGTTTCAAGAGTTTTCAATTTTTGGCCAAAATCGGCCAAAAACCCTGGGCTATAGCCTTACGTTTTTGTCAAAATTCCAAGATTTTTCGACCTTCTCCGAATCGCATGAAACTTTCAGGAAATGTTGCTGGGACTATTCCGACGCGTTTTGCATAGTTTTTGTAAACTTTTAGGCCACGCGTCGTGAGTAATTAGAGCAAATCATCGTCTAATTAAAACGTCGCGCTTTTCAAAGTTTGTAAGATAGTTTTATTGCTATATCTCACCAACGGATGACGATAGATCACGCAAATGTATTGCAGAATGTCTTCTTATAGTCCCAGGAAGGTTTCCTGAAAGTTTCAAGAGTTTTCAATTTTTGGCCAAAATCGGCCAAAAACCCTGGGCTATAGCCTTACGTTTTTGTCAAAATTCCAAGATTTTTCGACCTTCTCCGAATCGCATGAAACTTTCAGGAAATGTTGCTGGGACTATTCCGACGCGTTTTGCATAGTTTTTGTAAACTTTTAGGCCACGCGTCGTGAGTAATTAGAGCAAATCATCGTCTAATTAAAACGTCGCGCTTTTCAAAGTTTGTAAGATAGTTTTATTGCTATATCTCACCAACGGATGACGATAGATCACGCAAATGTATTGCAGAATGTCTTCTTATAGTCCCAGGAAGGTTTCCTGAAAGTTTCAAGAGTTTTCAATTTTTGGCCAAAATCGGCCAAAAACCCTGGGCTATAGCCTTACGTTTTTGTCAAAATTCCAAGATTTTTCGACCTTCTCCGAATCGCATGAAACTTTCAGGAAATGTTGCTGGGACTATTCCGACGCGTTTTGCATAGTTTTTGTAAACTTTTAGGCCACGCGTCGTGAGTAATTAGAGCAAATCATCGTCTAATTAAAACGTCGCGCTTTTCAAAGTTTGTAAGATAGTTTTATTGCTATATCTCACCAACGGATGACGATAGATCACGCAAATGTATTGCAGAATGTCTTCTTATAGTCCCAGGAAGGTTTCCTGAAAGTTTCAAGAGTTTTCAATTTTTGGCCAAAATCGGCCAAAAACCCTGGGCTATAGCCTTACGTTTTTGTCAAAATTCCAAGATTTTTCGACCTTCTCCGAATCGCATGAAACTTTCAGGAAATGTTGCTGGGACTATTCCGACGCGTTTTGCATAGTTTTTGTAAACTTTTAGGCCACGCGTCGTGAGTAATTAGAGCAAATCATCGTCTAATTAAAACGTCGCGCTTTTCAAAGTTTGTAAGATAGTTTTATTGCTATATCTCACCAACGGATGACGATAGATCACGCAAATGTATTGCAGAATGTCTTCTTATAGTCCCAGGAAGGTTTCCTGAAAGTTTCAAGAGTTTTCAATTTTTGGCCAAAATCGGCCAAAAACCCTGGGCTATAGCCTTACGTTTTTGTCAAAATTCCAAGATTTTTCGACCTTCTCCGAATCGCATGAAACTTTCAGGAAATGTTGCTGGGACTATTCCGACGCGTTTTGCATAGTTTTTGTAAACTTTTAGGCCACGCGTCGTGAGTAATTAGAGCAAATCATCGTCTAATTAAAACGTCGCGCTTTTCAAAGTTTGTAAGATAGTTTTATTGCTATATCTCACCAACGGATGACGATAGATCACGCAAATGTATTGCAGAATGTCTTCTTATAGTCCCAGGAAGGTTTCCTGAAAGTTTCAAGAGTTTTCAATTTTTGGCCAAAATCGGCCAAAAACCCTGGGCTATAGCCTTACGTTTTTGTCAAAATTCCAAGATTTTTCGACCTTCTCCGAATCGCATGAAACTTTCAGGAAATGTTGCTGGGACTATTCCGACGCGTTTTGCATAGTTTTTGTAAACTTTTAGGCCACGCGTCGTGAGTAATTAGAGCAAATCATCGTCTAATTAAAACGTCGCGCTTTTCAAAGTTTGTAAGATAGTTTTATTGCTATATCTCACCAACGGATGACGATAGATCACGCAAATGTATTGCAGAATGTCTTCTTATAGTCCCAGGAAGGTTTCCTGAAAGTTTCAAGAGTTTTCAATTTTTGGCCAAAATCGGCCAAAAACCCTGGGCTATAGCCTTACGTTTTTGTCAAAATTCCAAGATTTTTCGACCTTCTCCGAATCGCATGAAACTTTCAGGAAATGTTGCTGGGACTATTCCGACGCGTTTTGCATAGTTTTTGTAAACTTTTAGGCCACGCGTCGTGAGTAATTAGAGCAAATCATCGTCTAATTAAAACGTCGCGCTTTTCAAAGTTCTAAGCCATTTTATTGCTATATCTCACCAACGGATGACGATAGATCACGCAAATGTATTGCAGAATGTCTTCTTATAGTCCCAGGAAGGTTTCCTGAAAGTTTCAAGAGTTTTCAATTTTTGGTCAAAATCGGCCAAAAACCCTGGGCTATAGCCTTACGTTTTTGTCAAAATTCCAAGATTTTTCGACCTTCTCCGAATCGCATGAAACTTTCAGGAAATGTTGCTGGGACTATTCCGACGCGTTTTGCAAAGTTTTTGTAAACTTTTAGGCCACGCGTCGTGAGTAATTAGAGCAAATCATCGTCTAATTAAAACGTCGCGCTTTTCAAAGTTTGTAAGATAGTTTTATTGCTATATCTCACCAACGGATGACGATAGATCACGCAAATGTATTGCAGAATGTCTTCTTATAGTCCCAGGAAGGTTTCCTGAAAGTTTCAAGAGTTTTCAATTTTTGGCCAAAATCGGCCAAAAACCCTGGGCTATAGCCTTACGTTTTTGTCAAAATTCCAAGATTTTTCGACCTTCTCCGAATCGCATGAAACTTTCAGGAAATGTTGCTGGGACTATTCCGACGCGTTTTGCATAGCTTTTGTAAACTTTTAGGCCACGCGTCGTGAGTAATTAGAGCAAATCATCGTCTAATTAAAACGTCGCGCTTTTCAAAGTTTGTAAGATAGTTTTATTGCTATATCTCACCAACGGATGACGATAGATCACGCAAATGTATTGCAGAATGTCTTCTTATAGTCCCAGGAAGGTTTCCTGAAAGTTTCAAGAGTTTTCAATTTTTGGCCAAAATCGGCCAAAAACCCTGGGCTATAGCCTTACGTTTTTGTCAAAATTCCAAGATTTTTCGACCTTCTCCGAATCGCATGAAACTTTCAGGAAATGTTGCTGGGACTATTCCGACGCGTTTTGCATAGTTTTTGTAAACTTTTAGGCCACGCGTCGTGAGTAATTAGAGCAAATCATCGTCTAATTAAAACGTCGCGCTTTTCAAAGTTTGTAAGATAGTTTTATTGCTATATCTCACCAACGGATGACGATAGATCACGCAAATGTATTGCAGAATGTCTTCTTATAGTCCCAGGAAGGTTTCCTGAAAGTTTCAAGAGTTTTCAATTTTTGGCCAAAATCGGCCAAAAACCCTGGGCTATAGCCTTACGTTTTTGTCAAAATTCCAAGATTTTTCGACCTTCTCCGAATCGCATGAAACTTTCAGGAAATGTTGCTGGGACTATTCCGACGCGCTTTGCATAGTTTTTGTAAACTTTTAGGCCACGCGTCGTGAGTAATTAGAGCAAATCATCGTCTAATTAAAACGTCGCGCTTTTCAAAGTTTGTAAGATAGTTTTATTGCTATATCTCACCAACGGATGACGATAGATCACGCAAATGTATTGCAGAATGTCTTCTTATAGTCCCAGGAAGGTTTCCTGAAAGTTTCAAGAGTTTTCAATTTTTGGCCAAAATCGGCCAAAAACCCTGGGCTATAGCCTTACGTTTTTGTCAAAATTCCAAGATTTTTCGACCTTCTCCGAATCGCATGAAACTTTCAGGAAATGTTGCTGGGACTATTCCGACGCGTTTTGCATAGTTTTTGTAAACTTTTAGGCCACGCGTCGTGAGTAATTAGAGCAAATCATCGTCTAATTAAAACGTCGCGCTTTTCAAAGTTTGTAAGATAGTTTTATTGCTATATCTCACCAACGGATGACGATAGATCACGCAAATGTATTGCAGAATGTCTTCTTATAGTCCCAGGAAGGTTTCCTGAAAGTTTCAAGAGTTTTCAATTTTTGGCCAAAATCGGCCAAAAACCCTGGGCTATAGCCTTACGTTTTTGTCAAAATTCCAAGATTTTTCGACCTTCTCCGAATCGCATGAAACTTTCAGGAAATGTTGCTGGGACTATTCCGACGCGTTTTGCATAGTTTTTGTAAACTTTTAGGCCACGCGTCGTGAGTAATTAGAGCAAATCATCGTCTAATTAAAACGTCGCGCTTTTCAAAGTTTGTAAGATAGTTTTATTGCTATATCTCACCAACGGATGACGATAGATCACGCAAATGTATTGCAGAATGTCTTCTTATAGTCCCAGGAAGGTTTCCTGAAAGTTTCAAGAGTTTTCAATTTTTGGCCAAAATCGGCCAAAAACCCTGGGCTATAGCCTTACGTTTTTGTCAAAATTCCAAGATTTTTCGACCTTCTCCGAATCGCATGAAACTTTCAGGAAATGTTGCTGCGACTATTCCGACGCGTTTTGCATAGTTTTTGTAAACTTTTAGGCCACGCGTCGTGAGTAATTAGAGCAAATCATCGTCTAATTAAAACGTCGCGCTTTTCAAAGTTTGTAAGATAGTTTTATTGCTATATCTCACCAACGGATGACGATAGATCACGCAAATGTATTGCAGAATGTCTTCTTATAGTCCCAGGAAGGTTTCCTGAAAGTTTCAAGAGTTTTCAATTTTTGGCCAAAATCGGCCAAAAACCCTGGGCTATAGCCTTACGTTTTTGTCAAAATTCCAAGATTTTTCGACCTTCTCCGAATCGCATGAAACTTTCAGGAAATGCTGCTGGGACTATTCCGACGCGTTTTGCATAGTTTTTGTAAACTTTTAGGCCACGCGTCGTGAGTAATTAGAGCAAATCATCGTCTAATTAAAACGTCGCGCTTTTCAAAGTTCTAAGCCATTTTATTGCTATATCTCACCAACGGATGACGATAGATCACGCAAATGTATTGCAGAATGTCTTCTTATAGTCCCAGGAAGGTTTCCTGAAAGTTTCAAGAGTTTTCAATTTTTGGCCAAAATCGGCCAAAAACCCTGGGCTATAGCCTTACGTTTTTGTCAAAATTCCAAGATTTTTCGACCTTCTCCGAATCGCATGAAACTTTCAGGAAATGTTGCTGGGACTATTCCGACGCGTTTTGCATAGTTTTTGTAAACTTTTAGGCCACGCGTCGTGAGTAATTAGAGCAAATCATCGTCTAATTAAAACGTTGCGCTTTTCAAAGTTCTAAGCCATTTTATTGCTATATCTCACCAACGGATGACGATAGATCACGCAAATGTATTGCAGAATGTCTTCTTATAGTCCCAGGAAGGTTTCCTGAAAGTTTCAAGAGTTTTCAATTTTTGGCCAAAATCGGCCAAAAACCCTGGGCTATAGCCTTACGTTTTTGTCAAAATTCCAAGATTTTTCGACCTTCTCCGAATCGCATGAAACTTTCAGGAAATGTTGCTGGGACTATTCCGACGCGTTTTGCATAGTTTTTGTAAACTTTTAGGCCACGCGTCGTGAGTAATTAGAGCAAATCATCGTCTAATTAAAACGTCGCGCTTTTCAAAGTTCTAAGCCATTTTATTGCTATATCTCACCAACGGATGACGATAGATCACGCAAATGTATTGCAGAATGTCTTCTTATAGTCCCAGGAAGGTTTCCTGAAAGTTTCAAGAGTTTTCAATTTTTGGCCAAAATCGGCCAAAAACCCTGGGCTATAGCCTTACGTTTTTGTCAAAATTCCAAGATTTTTCGACCTTCTCCGAATCGCATGAAACTTTCAGGAAATGTTGCTGGGACTATTCCGACGCGTTTTGCATAGTTTTTGTAAACTTTTAGGCCACGCGTCGTGAGTAATTAGAGCAAATCATCGTCTAATTAAAACGTCGCGCTTTTCAAAGTTTGTAAGATAGTTTTATTGCTATATCTCACCAACGGATGACGATAGATCACGCAAATGTATTGCAGAATGTCTTCTTATAGTCCCAGGAAGGTTTCCTGAAAGTTTCAAGAGTTTTCAATTTTTGGCCAAAATCGGCCAAAAACCCTGGGCTATAGCCTTACGTTTTTGTCAAAATTCCAAGATTTTTCGACCTTCTCCGAATCGCATGAAACTTTCAGGAAATGTTGCTGGGACTATTCCGACGCGTTTTGCATAGTTTTTGTAAACTTTTAGGCCACGCGTCGTGAGTAATTAGAGCAAATCATCGTCTAATTAAAACGTCGCGCTTTTCAAAGTTTGTAAGATAGTTTTATTGCTATATCTCACCAACGGATGACGATAGATCACGCAAATGTATTGCAGAATGTCTTCTTATAGTCCCAGGAAGGTTTCCTGAAAGTTTCAAGAGTTTTCAATTTTTGGCCAAAATCGGCCAAAAACCCTGGGCTATAGCCTTACGTTTTTGTCAAAATTCCAAGATTTTTCGACCTTCTCCGAATCGCATGAAACTTTCAGGAAATGTTGCTGGGACTATTCCGACGCGTTTTGCATAGTTTTTGTAAACTTTTAGGCCACGCGTCGTGAGTAATTAGAGCAAATCATCGTCTAATTAAAACGTCGCGCTTTTCAAAGTTTGTAAGATAGTTTTATTGCTATATCTCACCAACGGATGACGATAGATCACGCAAATGTATTGCAGAATGTCTTCTTATAGTCCCAGGAAGGTTTCCTGAAAGTTTCAAGAGTTTTCAATTTTTGGCCAAAATCGGCCAAAAACCCTGGGCTATAGCCTTACGTTTTTGTCAAAATTCCAAGATTTTTCGACCTTCTCCGAATCGCATGAAACTTTCAGGAAATGTTGCTGGGACTATTCCGACGCGTTTTGCATAGTTTTTGTAAACTTTTAGGCCACGCGTCGTGAGTAATTAGAGCAAATCATCGTCTAATTAAAACGTCGCGCTTTTCAAAGTTTGTAAGATAGTTTTATTGCTATATCTCACCAACGGATGACGATAGATCACGCAAATGTATTGCAGAATGTCTTCTTATAGTCCCAGGAAGGTTTCCTGAAAGTTTCAAGAGTTTTCAATTTTTGGCCAAAATCGGCCAAAAACCCTGGGCTATAGCCTTACGTTTTTGTCAAAATTCCAAGATTTTTCGACCTTCTCCGAATCGCATGAAACTTTCAGGAAATGTTGCTGGGACTATTCCGACGCGTTTTGCATAGTTTTTGTAAACTTTTAGGCCACGCGTCGTGAGTAATTAGAGCAAATCATCGTCTAATTAAAACGTCGCGCTTTTCAAAGTTTGTAAGATAGTTTTATTGCTATATCTCACCAACGGATGACGATAGATCACGCAAATGTATTGCAGAATGTCTTCTTATAGTCCCAGGAAGGTTTCCTGAAAGTTTCAAGAGTTTTCAATTTTTGGCCAAAATCGGCCAAAAACCCTGGGCTATAGCCTTACGTTTTTGTCAAAATTCCAAGATTTTTCGACCTTCTCCGATTCGCATGAAACTTTCAGGAAATGTTGCTGGGACTATTCCGACGCGTTTTGCATAGTTTTTGTAAACTTTTAGGCCACGCGTCGTGAGTAATTAGAGCAAATCATCGTCTAATTAAAACGTCGCGCTTTTCAAAGTTTGTAAGATAGTTTTATTGCTATATCTCACCAACGGATGACGATAGATCACGCAAATGTATTGCAGAATGTCTTCTTATAGTCCCAGGAAGGTTTCCTGAAAGTTTCAAGAGTTTTCAATTTTTGGCCAAAATCGGCCAAAAACCCTGGGCTATAGCCTTACGTTTTTGTCAAAATTCCAAGATTTTTCGACCTTCTCCGAATCGCATGAAACTTTCAGGAAATGTTGCTGGGACTATTCCGACGCGTTTTGCATAGTTTTTGTAAACTTTTAGGCCACGCGTCGTGAGTAATTAGAGCAAATCATCGTCTAATTAAAACGTCGCGCTTTTCAAAGTTCTAAGCCATTTTATTGCTATATCTCACCAACGGATGACGATAGATCACGCAAATGTATTGCAGAATGTCTTCTTATAGTCCCAGGAAGGTTTCCTGAAAGTTTCAAGAGTTTTCAATTTTTGGCCAAAATCGGCCAAAAACCCTGGGCTATAGCCTTACGTTTTTGTCAAAATTCCAAGATTTTTCGACCTTCTCCGAATCGCATGAAACTTTCAGGAAATGTTGCTGGGACTATTCCGACGCGTTTTGCATAGTTTTTGTAAACTTTTAGGCCACGCGTCGTGAGTAATTAGAGCAAATCATCGTCTAATTAAAACGTCGCGCTTTTCAAAGTTTGTAAGATAGTTTTATTGCTATATCTCACCAACGGATGACGATAGATCACGCAAATGTATTGCAGAATGTCTTCTTATAGTCCCAGGAAGGTTTCCTGAAAGTTTCAAGAGTTTTCAATTTTATGCCAAAATCGGCCAAAAACCCTGGGCTATAGCCTTACGTTTTTGTCAAAATTCCAAGATTTTTCGACCTTCTCCGAATCGCATGAAACTTTCAGGAAATGTTGCTGGGACTATTCCAACGCGTTTTGCATAGTTTTTGTAAACTTTTAGGCCACGCGTCGTGAGTAATTAGAGCAAATCATCGTCTAATTAAAACGTCGCGCTTTTCAAAGTTCTAAGCCATTTTATTGCTATATCTCACCAACGGATGACGATAGATCACGCAAATGTATTGCAGAATGTCTTCTTATAGTCCCAGGAAGGTTTCCTGAAAGTTTCAAGAGTTTTCAATTTTTGGCCAAAATCGGCCAAAAACCCTGGGCTATAGCCTTACGTTTTTGTCAAAATTCCAAGATTTTTCGACCTTCTCCGAATCGCATGAAACTTTCAGGAAATGTTGCTGGGACTATTCCGACGCGTTTTGCATAGTTTTTGTAAACTTTTAGGCCACGCGTCGTGAGTAATTAGAGCAAATCATCGTCTAATTAAAACGTCACGCTTTTCAAAGTTTGTAAGATAGTTTTATTGCTATATCTCACCAACGGATGACGATAGATCACGCAAATGTATTGCAGAATGTCTTCTTATAGTCCCAGGAAGGTTTCCTGAAAGTTTCAAGAGTTTTCAATTTTATGCCAAAATCGGCCAAAAACCCTGGGCTATAGCCTTACGTTTTTGTCAAAATTCCAAGATTTTTCGACCTTCTCCGAATCGCATGAAACTTTCAGGAAATGTTGCTGGGACTATTCCAACGCGTTTTGCATAGTTTTTGTAAACTTTTAGGCCACGCGTCGTGAGTAATTAGAGCAAATCATCGTCTAATTAAAACGTCGCGCTTTTCAAAGTTTGTAAGATAGTTTTATTGCTATATCTCACCAACGGATGACGATAGATCACGCAAATGTATTGCAGAATGTCTTCTTATAGTCCCAGGAAGGTTTCCTGAAAGTTTCAAGAGTTTTCAATTTTTGGCCAAAATCGGCCAAAAACCCTGGGCTATAGCCTTACGTTTTTGTCAAAATTCCAAGATTTTTCGACCTTCTCCGAATCGCATGAAACTTTCAGGAAATGTTGCTGGGACTATTCCGACGCGTTTTGCATAGTTTTTGTAAACTTTTAGGCCACGCGTCGTGAGTAATTAGAGCAAATCATCGTCTAATTAAAACGTCACGCTTTTCAAAGTTTGTAAGATAGTTTTATTGCTATATCTCACCAACGGATGACGATAGATCACGCAAATGTATTGCAGAATGTCTTCTTATAGTCCCAGGAAGGTTTCCTGAAAGTTTCAAGAGTTTTCAATTTTTGGCCAAAATCGGCCAAAAACCCTGGGCTATAGCCTTACGTTTTTGTCAAAATTCCAAGATTTTTCGACCTTCTCCGAATCGCATGAAACTTTCAGGAAATGTTGCTGGGACTATTCCGACGCGTTTTGCATAGTTTTTGTAAACTTTTAGGCCACGCGTCGTGAGTAATTAGAGCAAATCATCGTCTAATTAAAACGTCGCGCTTTTCAAAGTTTGTAAGATAGTTTTATTGCTATATCTCACCAACGGATGACGATAGATCACGCAAATGTATTGCAGAATGTCTTCTTATAGTCCCAGGAAGGTTTCCTGAAAGTTTCAAGAGTTTTCAATTTTTGGCCAAAATCGGCCAAAAACCCTGGGCTATAGCCTTACGTTTTTGTCAAAATTCCAAGATTTTTCGACCTTCTCCGAATCGCATGAAACTTTCAGGAAATGTTGCTGGGACTATTCCGACGCGTTTTGCATAGTTTTTGTAAACTTTTAGGCCACGCGTCGTGAGTAATTAGAGCAAATCATCGTCTAATTAAAACGTCGCGCTTTTCAAAGTTTGTAAGATAGTTTTATTGCTATATCTCACCAACGGATGACGATAGATCACGCAAATGTATTGCAGAATGTCTTCTTATAGTCCCAGGAAGGTTTCCTGAAAGTTTCAAGAGTTTTCAATTTTTGGCCAAAATCGGCCAAAAACCCTGGGCTATAGCCTTACGTTTTTGTCAAAATTCCAAGATTTTTCGACCTTCTCCGAATCGCATGAAACTTTCAGGAAATGTTGCTGGGACTATTCCGACGCGTTTTGCATAGTTTTTGTAAACTTTTAGGCCACGCGTCGTGAGTAATTAGAGCAAATCATCGTCTAATTAAAACGTCGCGCTTTTCAAAGTTTGTAAGATAGTTTTATTGCTATATCTCACCAACGGATGACGATAGATCACGCAAATGTATTGCAGAATGTCTTCTTATAGTCCCAGGAAGGTTTCCTGAAAGTTTCAAGAGTTTTCAATTTTTGGCCAAAATCGGCCAAAAACCCTGGGCTATAGCCTTACGTTTTTGTCAAAATTCCAAGATTTTTCGACCTTCTCCGAATCGCATGAAACTTTCAGGAAATGTTGCTGGGACTATTCCGACGCGTTTTGTATAGTTTTTGTAAACTTTTAGGCCACGCGTCGTGAGTAATTAGAGCAAATCATCGTCTAATTAAAACGTCGCGCTTTTCAAAGTTTGTAAGATAGTTTTATTGCTATATCTCACCAACGGATGACGATAGATCACGCAAATGTATTGCAGAATGTCTTCTTATAGTCCCAGGAAGGTTTCCTGAAAGTTTCAAGAGTTTTCAATTTTTGGCCAAAATCGGCCAAAAACCCTGGGCTATAGCCTTACGTTTTTGTCAAAATTCCAAGATTTTTCGACCTTCTCCGAATCGCATGAAACTTTCAGGAAATGTTGCTGGGACTATTCCGACGCGTTTTGCATAGTTTTTGTAAACTTTTAGGCCACGCGTCGTGAGTAATTAGAGCAAATCATCGTCTAATTAAAACGTCGCGCTTTTCAAAGTTTGTAAGATAGTTTTATTGCTATATCTCACCAACGGATGACGATAGATCACGCAAATGTATTGCAGAATGTCTTCTTATAGTCCCAGGAAGGTTTCCTGAAAGTTTCAAGAGTTTTCAATTTTTGGCCAAAATCGGCCAAAAACCCTGGGCTATAGCCTTACGTTTTTGTCAAAATTCCAAGATTTTTCGACCTTCTCCGAATCGCATGAAACTTTCAGGAAATGTTGCTGGGACTATTCCGACGCGTTTTGCATAGTTTTTGTAAACTTTTAGGCCACGCGTCGTGAGTAATTAGAGCAAATCATCGTCTAATTAAAACGTCGCGCTTTTCAAAGTTCTAAGCCATTTTATTGCTATATCTCACCAACGGATGACGATAGATCACGCAAATGTATTGCAGAATGTCTTCTTATAGTCCCAGGAAGGTTTCCTGAAAGTTTCAAGAGTTTTCAATTTTTGGCCAAAATCGGCCAAAAACCCTGGGCTATAGCCTTACGTTTTTGTCAAAATTCCAAGATTTTTCGACCTTCTCCGAATCGATGAAACTTTCAGGAAATGTTGCTGGGACTATTCCGACGCGTTTTGCATAGTTTTTGTAAACTTTTAGGCCACGCGTCGTGAGTAATTAGAGCAAATCATCGTCTAATTAAAACGTCGCGCTTTTCAAAGTTTGTAAGATAGTTTTATTGCTATATCTCACCAACGGATGACGATAGATCACGCAAATGTATTGCAGAATGTCTTCTTATAGTCCCAGGAAGGTTTCCTGAAAGTTTCAAGAGTTTTCAATTTTTGGCCAAAATCGGCCAAAAACCCTGGGCTATAGCCTTACGTTTTTGTCAAAATTCCAAGATTTTTCGACCTTCTCCGAATCGCATGAAACTTTCAGGAAATGTTGCTGGGACTATTCCGACGCGTTTTGCATAGTTTTTGTAAACTTTTAGGCCACGCGTCGTGAGTAATTAGAGCAAATCATCGTCTAATTAAAACGTCGCGCTTTTCAAAGTTTGTAAGATAGTTTTATTGCTATATCTCACCAACGGATGACGATAGATCACGCAAATGTATTGCAGAATGTCTTCTTATAGTCCCAGGAAGGTTTCCTGAAAGTTTCAAGAGTTTTCAATTTTTGGCCAAAATCGGCCAAAAACCCTGGGCTATAGCCTTACGTTTTTGTCAAAATTCCAAGATTTTTCGACCTTCTCCGAATCGCATGAAACTTTCAGGAAATGTTGCTGGGACTATTCCGACGCGTTTTGCATAGTTTTTGTAAACTTTTAGGCCACGCGTCGTGAGTAATTAGAGCAAATCATCGTCTAATTAAAACGTCGCGCTCTTCAAAGTTTGTAAGATAGTTTTATTGCTATATCTCACCAACGGATGACGATAGATCACGCAAATGTATTGCAGAATGTCTTCTTATAGTCCCAGGAAGGTTTCCTGAAAGTTTCAAGAGTTTTCAATTTTTGGCCAAAATCGGCCAAAAACCCTGGGCTATAGCCTTACGTTTTTGTCAAAATTCCAAGATTTTTCGACCTTCTCCGAATCGCATGAAACTTTCAGGAAATGTTGCTGGGACTATTCCGACGCGTTTTGCATAGTTTTTGTAAACTTTTAGGCCACGCGTCGTGAGTAATTAGAGCAAATCATCGTCTAATTAAAACGTTGCGCTCTTCAAAGTTTGTAAGATAGTTTTATTGCTATATCTCACCAACGGATGACGATAAATCACGCAAATGTATTGCAGAATGTCTTCTTATAGTCCCAGGAAGGTTTCCTGAAAGTTTCAAGAGTTTTCAATTTTTGGCCAAAATCGGCCAAAAACCCTGGGCTATAGCCTTACGTTTTTGTCAAAATTCCAAGATTTTTCGACCTTCTCCGAATCGCATGAAACTTTCAGGAAATGTTGCTGGGACTATTCCGACGCGTTTTGCATAGTTTTTGTAAACTTTTAGGCCACGCGTCGTGAGTAATTAGAGCAAATCATCGTCTAATTAAAACGTCGCGCTTTTCAAAGTTCTAAGCCATTTTATTGCTATATCTCACCAACGGATGACGATAGATCACGCAAATGTATTGCAGAATGTCTTCTTATAGTCCCAGGAAGGTTTCCTGAAAGTTTCAAGAGTTTTCAATTTTTGGCCAAAATCGGCCAAAAACCCTGGGCTATAGCCTTACGTTTTTGTCAAAATTCCAAGATTTTTCGACCTTCTCCGAATCGCATGAAACTTTCAGGAAATGTTGCTGGGACTATTCCGACGCGTTTTGCATAGTTTTTGTAAACTTTTAGGCCACGCGTCGTGAGTAATTAGAGCAAATCATCGTCTAATTAAAACGTCGCGCTTTTCAAAGTTTGTAAGATAGTTTTATTGCTATATCTCACCAACGGATGACGATAGATCACGCAAATGTATTGCAGAATGTCTTCTTATAGTCCCAGGAAGGTTTCCTGAAAGTTTCAAGAGTTTTCAATTTTTGGCCAAAATCGGCCAAAAACCCTGGGCTATAGCCTTACGTTTTTGTCAAAATTCCAAGATTTTTCGACCTTCTCCGAATCGCATGAAACTTTCAGGAAATGTTGCTGGGACTATTCCGACGCGTTTTGCATAGTTTTTGTAAACTTTTAGGCCACGCGTCGTGAGTAATTAGAGCAAATCATCGTCTAATTAAAACGTCGCGCTTTTCAAAGTTCTAAGCCATTTTATTGCTATATCTCACCAACGGATGACGATAGATCACGCAAATGTATTGCAGAATGTCTTCTTATAGTCCCAGGAAGGTTTCCTGAAAGTTTCAAGAGTTTTCAATTTTTGGCCAAAATCGGCCAAAAACCCTGGGCTATAGCCTTACGTTTTTGTCAAAATTCCAAGATTTTTCGACCTTCTCCGAATCGCATGAAACTTTCAGGAAATGTTGCTGGGACTATTCCGACGCGTTTTGCATAGTTTTTGTAAACTTTTAGGCCACGCGTCGTGAGTAATTAGAGCAAATCATCGTCTAATTAAAACGTCGCGCTTTTCAAAGTTCTAAGCCATTTTATTGCTATATCTCACCAACGGATGACGATAGATCACGCAAATGTATTGCAGAATGTCTTCTTATAGTCCCAGGAAGGTTTCCTGAAAGTTTCAAGAGTTTTCAATTTTTGGCCAAAATCGGCCAAAAACCCTGGGCTATAGCCTTACGTTTTTGTCAAAATTCCAAGATTTTTCGACCTTCTCCGAATCGCATGAAACTTTCAGGAAATGTTGCTGGGACTATTCCGACGCGTTTTGCATAGTTTTTGTAAACTTTTAGGCCACGCGTCGTGAGTAATTAGAGCAAATCATCGTCTAATTAAAACGTCGCGCTCTTCAAAGTTTGTAAGATAGTTTTATTGCTATATCTCACCAACGGATGACGATAGATCACGCAAATGTATTGCAGAATGTCTTCTTATAGTCCCAGGAAGGTTTCCTGAAAGTTTCAAGAGTTTTCAATTTTTGGCCAAAATCGGCCAAAAACCCTGGGCTATAGCCTTACGTTTTTGTCAAAATTCCAAGATTTTTCGACCTTCTCCGAATCGCATGAAACTTTCAGGAAATGTTGCTGGGACTATTCCGACGCGTTTTGCATAGTTTTTGTAAACTTTTAGGCCACGCGTCGTGAGTAATTAGAGCAAATCATCGTCTAATTAAAACGTCGCGCTTTTCAAAGTTTGTAAGATAGTTTTATTGCTATATCTCACCAACGGATGACGATAGATCACGCAAATGTATTGCAGAATGTCTTCTTATAGTCCCAGGAAGGTTTCCTGAAAGTTTCAAGAGTTTTCAATTTTTGGCCAAAATCGGCCAAAAACCCTGGGCTATAGCCTTACGTTTTTGTCAAAATTCCAAGATTTTTCGACCTTCTCCGAATCGCATGAAACTTTCAGGAAATGTTGCTGGGACTATTCCGACGCGTTTTGCATAGTTTTTGTAAACTTTTAGGCCACGCGTCGTGAGTAATTAGAGCAAATCATCGTCTAATTAAAACGTCGCGCTTTTCAAAGTTTGTAAGATAGTTTTATTGCTATATCTCACCAACGGATGACGATAGATCACGCAAATGTATTGCAGAATGTCTTCTTATAGTCCCAGGAAGGTTTCCTGAAAGTTTCAAGAGTTTTCAATTTTTGGCCAAAATCGGCCAAAAACCCTGGGCTATAGCCTTACGTTTTTGTCAAAATTCCAAGATTTTTCGACCTTCTCCGAATCGCATGAAACTTTCAGGAAATGTTGCTGGGACTATTCCGACGCGTTTTGCATAGTTTTTGTAAACTTTTAGGCCACGCGTCGTGAGTAATTAGAGCAAATCATCGTCTAATTAAAACGTCGCGCTTTTCAAAGTTTGTAAGATAGTTTTATTGCTATATCTCACCAACGGATGACGATAGATCACGCAAATGTATTGCAGAATGTCTTCTTATAGT
The DNA here is from genome assembly GCA_964036295.1 of Plumapathes pennacea. NCBI lineage: Eukaryota > Metazoa > Cnidaria > Anthozoa > Antipatharia > Myriopathidae > Plumapathes > Plumapathes pennacea. The sequence goes on along the minus strand of OZ038467.1, from coordinate 23,282,019 downwards.
CCCAGGAAGGTTTCCTGAAAGTTTCAAGAGTTTTCAATTTTTGGCCAAAATCGGCCAAAAACCCTGGGCTATAGCCTTACGTTTTTGTCAAAATTCCAAGATTTTTCGACCTTCTCCGAATCGCATGAAACTTTCAGGAAATGTTGCTGGGACTATTCCGACGCGTTTTGCATAGTTTTTGTAAACTTTTAGGCCACATGTCGTGAGTAATTAGAGCAAATCATCGTCTAATTAAAACGTCGCGCTTTTCAAAGTTCTAAGCCATTTTATTGCTATATCTCACCAACGGATGACGATAGATCACGCAAATGTATTGCAGAATGTCTTCTTATAGTCCCAGGAAGGTTTCCTGAAAGTTTCAAGAGTTTTCAATTTTTGGCCAAAATCGGCCAAAAACCCTGGGCTATAGCCTTACGTTTTTGTCAAAATTCCAAGATTTTTCGACCTTCTCCGAATCGCATGAAACTTTCAGGAAATGTTGCTGGGACTATTCCGACGCGTTTTGCATAGTTTTTGTAAACTTTTAGGCCACGCGTCGTGAGTAATTAGAGCAAATCATCGTCTAATAAAACGTCGCGCTTTTCAAAGTTCTAAGCCATTTTATTGCTATATCTCACCAACGGATGACGATAGATCACGCAAATGTATTGCAGAATGTCTTCTTATAGTCCCAGGAAGGTTTCCTGAAAGTTTCAAGAGTTTTCAATTTTTGGCCAAAATCGGCCAAAAACCCTGGGCTATAGCCTTACGTTTTTGTCAAAATTCCAAGATTTTTCGACCTTCTCCGAATCGCATGAAACTTTCAGGAAATGTTGCTGGGACTATTCCGACGCGTTTTGCATAGTTTTTGTAAACTTTTAGGCCACGCGTCGTGAGTAATTAGAGCAAATCATCGTCTAATTAAAACGTCGCGCTTTTCAAAGTTTGTAAGATAGTTTTATTGCTATATCTCACCAACGGATGACGATAGATCACGCAAATGTATTGCAGAATGTCTTCTTATAGTCCCAGGAAGGTTTCCTGAAAGTTTCAAGAGTTTTCAATTTTTGGTCAAAATCGGCCAAAAACCCTGGGCTATAGCCTTACGTTTTTGTCAAAATTCCAAGATTTTTCGACCTTCTCCGAATCGCATGAAACTTTCAGGAAATGTTGCTGGGACTATTCCGACGCGTTTTGCATAGTTTTTGTAAATTTTTAGGCCACGCGTCGTGAGTAATTAGAGCAAATCATCGTCTAATAAAACGTCGCGCTTTTCAAAGTTCTAAGCCATTTTATTGCTATATCTCACCAACGGATGACGATAGATCACGCAAATGTATTGCAGAATGTCTTCTTATAGTCCCAGGAAGGTTTCCTGAAAGTTTCAAGAGTTTTCAATTTTTGGCCAAAATCGGCCAAAAACCCTGGGCTATAGCCTTACGTTTTTGTCAAAATTCCAAGATTTTTCGACCTTCTCCGAATCGCATGAAACTTTCAGGAAATGTTGCTGGGACTATTCCGACGCGTTTTGCATAGTTTTTGTAAACTTTTAGGCCACGCGTCGTGAGTAATTAGAGCAAATCATCGTCTAATTAAAACGTCGCGCTTTTCAAAGTTTGTAAGATAGTTTTATTGCTATATCTCACCAACGGATGACGATAGATCACGCAAATGTATTGCAGAATGTCTTCTTATAGTCCCAGGAAGGTTTCCTGAAAGTTTCAAGAGTTTTCAATTTTTGGCCAAAATCGGCCAAAAACCCTGGGCTATAGCCTTACGTTTTTGTCAAAATTCCAAGATTTTTCGACCTTCTCCGAATCGATGAAACTTTCAGGAAATGTTGCTGGGACTATTCCGACGCGTTTTGCATAGTTTTTGTAAACTTTTAGGCCACGCGTCGTGAGTAATTAGAGCAAATCATCGTCTAATTAAAACGTCGCGCTTTTCAAAGTTTGTAAGATAGTTTTATTGCTATATCTCACCAACGGATGACGATAGATCACGCAAATGTATTGCAGAATGTCTTCTTATAGTCCCAGGAAGGTTTCCTGAAAGTTTCAAGAGTTTTCAATTTTTGGCCAAAATCGGCCAAAAACCCTGGGCTATAGCCTTACGTTTTTGTCAAAATTCCAAGATTTTTCGACCTTCTCCGAATCGCATGAAACTTTCAGGAAATGTTGCTGGGACTATTCCGACGCGTTTTGCATAGTTTTTGTAAACTTTTAGGCCACGCGTCGTGAGTAATTAGAGCAAATCATCGTCTAATTAAAACGTCGCGCTTTTCAAAGTTCTAAGCCATTTTATTGCTATATCTCACCAACGGATGACGATAGATCACGCAAATGTATTGCAGAATGTCTTCTTATAGTCCCAGGAAGGTTTCCTGAAAGTTTCAAGAGTTTTCAATTTTTGGCCAAAATCGGCCAAAAACCCTGGGCTATAGCCTTACGTTTTTGTCAAAATTCCAAGATTTTTCGACCTTCTCCGAATCGCATGAAACTTTCAGGAAATGTTGCTGGGACTATTCCGACGCGTTTTGCATAGTTTTTGTAAACTTTTAGGCCACGCGTCGTGAGTAATTAGAGCAAATCATCGTCTAATTAAAACGTCGCGCTCTTCAAAGTTTGTAAGATAGTTTTATTGCTATATCTCACCAACGGATGACGATAGATCACGCAAATGTATTGCAGAATGTCTTCTTATAGTCCCAGGAAGGTTTCCTGAAAGTTTCAAGAGTTTTCAATTTTTGGCCAAAATCGGCCAAAAACCCTGGGCTATAGCCTTACGTTTTTGTCAAAATTCCAAGATTTTTCGACCTTCTCCGAATCGCATGAAACTTTCAGGAAATGTTGCTGGGACTATTCCGACGCGTTTTGCATAGTTTTTGTAAACTTTTAGGCCACGCGTCGTGAGTAATTAGAGCAAATCATCGTCTAATTAAAACGTCGCGCTTTTCAAAGTTCTAAGCCATTTTATTGCTATATCTCACCAACGGATGACGATAGATCACGCAAATGTATTGCAGAATGTCTTCTTATAGTCCCAGGAAGGTTTCCTGAAAGTTTCAAGAGTTTTCAATTTTTGGCCAAAATCGGCCAAAAACCCTGGGCTATAGCCTTACGTTTTTGTCAAAATTCCAAGATTTTTCGACCTTCTCCGAATCGCATGAAACTTTCAGGAAATGTTGCTGGGACTATTCCGACGCGTTTTGCATAGTTTTTGTAAACTTTTAGGCCACGCGTCGTGAGTAATTAGAGCAAATCATCGTCTAATTAAAACGTCGCGCTTTTCAAAGTTTGTAAGATAGTTTTATTGCTATATCTCACCAACGGATGACGATAGATCACGCAAATGTATTGCAGAATGTCTTCTTATAGTCCCAGGAAGGTTTCCTGAAAGTTTCAAGAGTTTTCAATTTTTGGCCAAAATCGGCCAAAAACCCTGGGCTATAGCCTTACGTTTTTGTCAAAATTCCAAGATTTTTCGACCTTCTCCGAATCGCATGAAACTTTCAGGAAATGTTGCTGGGACTATTCCGACGCGTTTTGCATAGTTTTTGTAAACTTTTAGGCCACGCGTCGTGAGTAATTAGAGCAAATCATCGTCTAATTAAAACGTCGCGCTTTTCAAAGTTCTAAGCCATTTTATTGCTATATCTCACCAACGGATGACGATAGATCACGCAAATGTATTGCAGAATGTCTTCTTATAGTCCCAGGAAGGTTTCCTGAAAGTTTCAAGAGTTTTCAATTTTTGGCCAAAATCGGCCAAAAACCCTGGGCTATAGCCTTACGTTTTTGTCAAAATTCCAAGATTTTTCGACCTTCTCCGAATCGCATGAAACTTTCAGGAAATGTTGCTGGGACTATTCCGACGCGTTTTGCATAGTTTTTGTAAACTTTTAGGCCACGCGTCGTGAGTAATTAGAGCAAATCATCGTCTAATTAAAACGTTGCGCTCTTCAAAGTTTGTAAGATAGTTTTATTGCTATATCTCACCAACGGATGACGATAGATCACGCAAATGTATTGCAGAATGTCTTCTTATAGTCCCAGGAAGGTTTCCTGAAAGTTTCAAGAGTTTTCAATTTTTGGCCAAAATCGGCCAAAAACCCTGGGCTATAGCCTTACGTTTTTGTCAAAATTCCAAGATTTTTCGACCTTCTCCGAATCGCATGAAACTTTCAGGAAATGTTGCTGGGACTATTCCGACGCGTTTTGCATAGTTTTTGTAAACTTTTAGGCCACGCGTCGTGAGTAATTAGAGCAAATCATCGTCTAATTAAAACGTCGCGCTTTTCAAAGTTCTAAGCCATTTTATTGCTATATCTCACCAACGGATGACGATAGATCACGCAAATGTATTGCAGAATGTCTTCTTATAGTCCCAGGAAGGTTTCCTGAAAGTTTCAAGAGTTTTCAATTTTTGGCCAAAATCGGCCAAAAACCCTGGGCTATAGCCTTACGTTTTTGTCAAAATTCCAAGATTTTTCGACCTTCTCCGAATCGCATGAAACTTTCAGGAAATGTTGCTGGGACTATTCCGACGCGTTTTGCATAGTTTTTGTAAACTTTTAGGCCACGCGTCGTGAGTAATTAGAGCAAATCATCGTCTAATTAAAACGTTGCGCTCTTCAAAGTTTGTAAGATAGTTTTATTGCTATATCTCACCAACGGATGACGATAAATCACGCAAATGTATTGCAGAATGTCTTCTTATAGTCCCAGGAAGGTTTCCTGAAAGTTTCAAGAGTTTTCAATTTTTGGCCAAAATCGGCCAAAAACCCTGGGCTATAGCCTTACGTTTTTGTCAAAATTCCAAGATTTTTCGACCTTCTCCGAATCGCATGAAACTTTCAGGAAATGTTGCTGGGACTATTCCGACGCGTTTTGCATAGTTTTTGTAAACTTTTAGGCCACGCGTCGTGAGTAATTAGAGCAAATCATCGTCTAATTAAAACGTCGCGCTTTTCAAAGTTCTAAGCCATTTTATTGCTATATCTCACCAACGGATGACGATAGATCACGCAAATGTATTGCAGAATGTCTTCTTATAGTCCCAGGAAGGTTTCCTGAAAGTTTCAAGAGTTTTCAATTTTTGGCCAAAATCGGCCAAAAACCCTGGGCTATAGCCTTACGTTTTTGTCAAAATTCCAAGATTTTTCGACCTTCTCCGAATCGCATGAAACTTTCAGGAAATGTTGCTGGGACTATTCCGACGCGTTTTGCATAGTTTTTGTAAACTTTTAGGCCACGCGTCGTGAGTAATTAGAGCAAATCATCGTCTAATTAAAACGTCGCGCTTTTCAAAGTTCTAAGCCATTTTATTGCTATATCTCACCAACGGATGACGATAGATCACGCAAATGTATTGCAGAATGTCTTCTTATAGTCCCAGGAAGGTTTCCTGAAAGTTTCAAGAGTTTTCAATTTTTGGCCAAAATCGGCCAAAAACCCTGGGCTATAGCCTTACGTTTTTGTCAAAATTCCAAGATTTTTCGACCTTCTCCGAATCGCATGAAACTTTCAGGAAATGTTGCTGGGACTATTCCGACGCGTTTTGCATAGTTTTTGTAAACTTTTAGGCCACGCGTCGTGAGTAATTAGAGCAAATCATCGTCTAATTAAAACGTCGCACTTTTCAAAGTTTGTAAGATAGTTTTATTGCTATATCTCACCAACGGATGACGATAGATCACGCAAATGTATTGCAGAATGTCTTCTTATAGTCCCAGGAAGGTTTCCTGAAAGTTTCAAGAGTTTTCAATTTTTGGCCAAAATCGGCCAAAAACCCTGGGCTATAGCCTTACGTTTTTGTCAAAATTCCAAGATTTTTCGACCTTCTCCGAATCGCATGAAACTTTCAGGAAATGTTGCTGGGACTATTCCGACGCGTTTTGCATAGTTTTTGTAAACTTTTAGGCCACGCGTCGTGAGTAATTAGAGCAAATCATCGTCTAATTAAAACGTCGCGCTTTTCAAAGTTCTAAGCCATTTTATTGCTATATCTCACCAACGGATGACGATAGATCACGCAAATGTATTGCAGAATGTCTTCTTATAGTCCCAGGATAGTTTCCTGAAAGTTTCAAGAGTTTTCAATTTTTGGCCAAAATCGGCCAAAAACCCTGGGCTATAGCCTTACGTTTTTGTCAAAATTCCAAGATTTTTCGACCTTCTCCGAATCGCATGAAACTTTCAGGAAATGTTGCTGGGACTATTCCGACGCGTTTTGCATAGTTTTTGTAAATTTTATGGCCACGCGTCGTGAGTAATTAGAGCAAATCATCGTCTAATAAAACGTCGCGCTTTTCAAAGTTCTAAGCCATTTTATTGCTATATCTCACCAACGGATGACGATAGATCACGCAAATGTATTGCAGAATGTCTTCTTATAGTCCCAGGAAGGTTTCCTGAAAGTTTCAAGAGTTTTCAATTTTTGGCCAAAATCGGCCAAAAACCCTGGGCTATAGCCTTACGTTTTTGTCAAAATTCCAAGATTTTTCGACCTTCTCCGAATCGCATGAAACTTTCAGGAAATGTTGCTGGGACTATTCCGACGCGTTTTGCATAGTTTTTGTAAACTTTTAGGCCACGCGTCGTGAGTAATTAGAGCAAATCATCGTCTAATTAAAACGTCGCGCTTTTCAAAGTTCTAAGCCATTTTATTGCTATATCTCACCAACGGATGACGATAGATCACGCAAATGTATTGCAGAATGTCTTCTTATAGTCCCAGGAAGGTTTCCTGAAAGTTTCAAGAGTTTTCAATTTTTGGCCAAAATCGGCCAAAAACCCTGGGCTATAGCCTTACGTTTTTGTCAAAATTCCAAGATTTTTCGACCTTCTCCGAATCGATGAAACTTTCAGGAAATGTTGCTGGGACTATTCCGACGCGTTTTGCATAGTTTTTGTAAACTTTTAGGCCACGCGTCGTGAGTAATTAGAGCAAATCATCGTCTAATTAAAACGTCGCGCTTTTCAAAGTTTGTAAGATAGTTTTATTGCTATATCTCACCAACGGATGACGATAGATCACGCAAATGTATTGCAGAATGTCTTCTTATAGTCCCAGGAAGGTTTCCTGAAAGTTTCAAGAGTTTTCAATTTTTGGCCAAAATCGGCCAAAAACCCTGGGCTATAGCCTTACGTTTTTGTCAAAATTCCAAGATTTTTCGACCTTCTCCGAATCGCATGAAACTTTCAGGAAATGTTGCTGGGACTATTCCGACGCGTTTTGCATAGTTTTTGTAAACTTTTAGGCCACGCGTCGTGAGTAATTAGAGCAAATCATCGTCTAATTAAAACGTCGCGCTTTTCAAAGTTTGTAAGATAGTTTTATTGCTATATCTCACCAACGGATGACGATAGATCACGCAAATGTATTGCAGAATGTCTTCTTATAGTCCCAGGAAGGTTTCCTGAAAGTTTCAAGAGTTTTCAATTTTTGGCCAAAATCGGCCAAAAACCCTGGGCTATAGCCTTACGTTTTTGTCAAAATTCCAAGATTTTTCGGCCTTCTCCGAATCGCATGAAACTTTCAGGAAATGTTGCTGGGACTATTCCGACGCGTTTTGCATAGTTTTTGTAAACTTTTAGGCCACGCGTCGTGAGTAATTAGAGCAAATCATCGTCTAATTAAAACGTCGCGCTTTTCAAAGTTTGTAAGATAGTTTTATTGCTATATCTCACCAACGGATGACGATAGATCACGCAAATGTATTGCAGAATGTCTTCTTATAGTCCCAGGAAGGTTTCCTGAAAGTTTCAAGAGTTTTCAATTTTTGGCCAAAATCGGCCAAAAACCCTGGGCTATAGCCTTACGTTTTTGTCAAAATTCCAAGATTTTTCGACCTTCTCCGAATCGCACGAAACTTTCAGGAAATGTTGCTGGGACTATTCCGACGCGTTTTGCATAGTTTTTGTAAACTTTTAGGCCACGCGTCGTGAGTAATTAGAGCAAATCATCGTCTAATTAAAACGTCGCGCTTTTCAAAGTTTGTAAGATAGTTTTATTGCTATATCTCACCAACGGATGACGATAGATCACGCAAATGTATTGCAGAATGTCTTCTTATAGTCCCAGGAAGGTTTCCTGAAAGTTTCAAGAGTTTTCAATTTTTGGCCAAAATCGGCCAAAAACCCTGGGCTATAGCCTTACGTTTTTGTCAAAATTCCAAGATTTTTCGACCTTCTCCGAATCGCATGAAACTTTCAGGAAATGTTGCTGGGACTATTCCGACGCGTTTTGCATAGTTTTTGTAAACTTTTAGGCCACGCGTCGTGAGTAATTAGAGCAAATCATCGTCTAATTAAAACGTCGCGCTTTTCAAAGTTCTAAGCCATTTTATTGCTATATCTCACCAACGGATGACGATAGATCACGCAAATGTATTGCAGAATGTCTTCTTATAGTCCCAGGAAGGTTTCCTGAAAGTTTCAAGAGTTTTCAATTTTTGGCCAAAATCGGCCAAAAACCCTGGGCTATAGCCTTACGTTTTTGTCAAAATTCCAAGATTTTTCGACCTTCTCCGAATCGCATGAAACTTTCAGGAAATGTTGCTGGGACTATTCCGACGCGTTTTGCATAGTTTTTGTAAACTTTTAGGCCACGCGTCGTGAGTAATTAGAGCAAATCATCGTCTAATTAAAACGTCGCGCTTTTCAAAGTTTGTAAGATAGTTTTATTGCTATATCTCACCAACGGATGACGATAGATCACGCAAATGTATTGCAGAATGTCTTCTTATAGTCCCAGGAAGGTTTCCTGAAAGTTTCAAGAGTTTTCAATTTTTGGCCAAAATCGGCCAAAAACCCTGGGCTATAGCCTTACGTTTTTGTCAAAATTCCAAGATTTTTCGACCTTCTCCGAATCGCATGAAACTTTCAGGAAATGTTGCTGGGACTATTCCGACGCGTTTTGCATAGTTTTTGTAAACTTTTAGGCCACGCGTCGTGAGTAATTAGAGCAAATCATCGTCTAATTAAAACGTCGCGCTTTTCAAAGTTCTAAGCCATTTTATTGCTATATCTCACCAACGGATGACGATAGATCACGCAAATGTATTGCAGAATGTCTTCTTATAGTCCCAGGAAGGTTTCCTGAAAGTTTCAAGAGTTTTCAATTTTTGGCCAAAATCGGCCAAAAACCCTGGGCTATAGCCTTACGTTTTTGTCAAAATTCCAAGATTTTTCGACCTTCTCCGAATCGCATGAAACTTTCAGGAAATGTTGCTGGGACTATTCCGACGCGTTTTGCATAGTTTTTGTAAACTTTTAGGCCACGCGTCGTGAGTAATTAGAGCAAATCATCGTCTAATTAAAACGTCGCGCTTTTCAAAGTTCTAAGCCATTTTATTGCTATATCTCACCAACGGATGACGATAGATCACGCAAATGTATTGCAGAATGTCTTCTTATAGTCCCAGGAAGGTTTCCTGAAAGTTTCAAGAGTTTTCAATTTTTGGCCAAAATCGGCCAAAAACCCTGGGCTATAGCCTTACGTTTTTGTCAAAATTCCAAGATTTTTCGACCTTCTCTGAATCGCATGAAACTTTCAGGAAATGTTGCTGGGACTATTCCGACGCGTTTTGCATAGTTTTTGTAAACTTTTAGGCCACGCGTCGTGAGTAATTAGAGCAAATCATCGTCTAATTAAAACGTCGCGCTCTTCAAAGTTTGTAAGATAGTTTTATTGCTATATCTCACCAACGGATGACGATAGATCACGCAAATGTATTGCAGAATGTCTTCTTATAGTCCCAGGAAGGTTTCCTGAAAGTTTCAAGAGTTTTCAATTTTTGGCCAAAATCGGCCAAAAACCCTGGGCTATAGCCTTACGTTTTTGTCAAAATTCCAAGATTTTTCGACCTTCTCCGAATCGCATGAAACTTTCAGGAAATGTTGCTGGGACTATTCCGACGCGTTTTGCATAGTTTTTGTAAACTTTTAGGCCACGCGTCGTGAGTAATTAGAGCAAATCATCGTCTAATTAAAACGTTGCGCTTTTCAAAGTTTGTAAGATAGTTTTATTGCTATATCTCACCAACGGATGACGATAGATCACGCAAATGTATTGCAGAATGTCTTCTTATAGTCCCAGGAAGGTTTCCTGAAAGTTTCAAGAGTTTTCAATTTTTGGCCAAAATCGGCCAAAAACCCTGGGCTATAGCCTTACGTTTTTGTCAAAATTCCAAGATTTTTCGACCTTCTCCGAATCGCATGAAACTTTCAGGAAATGTTGCTGGGACTATTCCGACGCGTTTTGCATAGTTTTTGTAAACTTTTAGGCCACGCGTCGTGAGTAATTAGAGCAAATCATCGTCTAATTAAAACGTCGCGCTTTTCAAAGTTTGTAAGATAGTTTTATTGCTATATCTCACCAACGGATGACGATAGATCACGCAAATGTATTGCAGAATGTCTTCTTATAGTCCCAGGAAGGTTTCCTGAAAGTTTCAAGAGTTTTCAATTTTTGGCCAAAATCGGCCAAAAACCCTGGGCTATAGCCTTACGTTTTTGTCAAAATTCCAAGATTTTTCGACCTTCTCCGAATCGCATGAAACTTTCAGGAAATGTTGCTGGGACTATTCCGACGCGTTTTGCATAGTTTTTGTAAACTTTTAGGCCACGCGTCGTGAGTAATTAGAGCAAATCATCGTCTAATTAAAACGTCGCGCTTTTCAAAGTTCTAAGCCATTTTATTGCTATATCTCACCAACGGATGACGATAGATCACGCAAATGTATTGCAGAATGTCTTCTTATAGTCCCAGGAAGGTTTCCTGAAAGTTTCAAGAGTTTTCAATTTTTGGCCAAAATCGGCCAAAAACCCTGGGCTATAGCCTTACGTTTTTGTCAAAATTCCAAGATTTTTCGACCTTCTCCGAATCGCATGAAACTTTCAGGAAATGTTGCTGGGACTATTCCGACGCGTTTTGCATAGTTTTTGTAAACTTTTAGGCCACGCGTCGTGAGTAATTAGAGCAAATCATCGTCTAATTAAAACGTCGCGCTTTTCAAAGTTTGTAAGATAGTTTTATTGCTATATCTCACCAACGGATGACGATAGATCACGCAAATGTATTGCAGAATGTCTTCTTATAGTCCCAGGAAGGTTTCCTGAAAGTTTCAAGAGTTTTCAATTTTTGGCCAAAATCGGCCAAAAACCCTGGGCTATAGCCTTACGTTTTTGTCAAAATTCCAAGATTTTTCGACCTTCTCCGAATCGCATGAAACTTTCAGGAAATGTTGCTGGGACTATTCCGACGCGTTTTGCATAGTTTTTGTAAACTTTTAGGCCACGCGTCGTGAGTAATTAGAGCAAATCATCGTCTAATTAAAACGTCGCGCTTTTCAAAGTTTGTAAGATAGTTTTATTGCTATATCTCACCAACGGATGACGATAGATCACGCAAATGTATTGCAGAATGTCTTCTTATAGTCCCAGGAAGGTTTCCTGAAAGTTTCAAGAGTTTTCAATTTTTGGCCAAAATCGGCCAAAAACCCTGGGCTATAGCCTTACGTTTTTGTCAAAATTCCAAGATTTTTCAACCTTCTCCGAATCGCATGAAACTTTCAGGAAATGTTGCTGGGACTATTCCGACGCGTTTTGCATAGTTTTTGTAAACTTTTAGGCCACGCGTCGTGAGTAATTAGAGCAAATCATCGTCTAATTAAAACGTCGCGCTTTTCAAAGTTCTAAGCCATTTTATTGCTATATCTCACCAACGGATGACGATAGATCACGCAAATGTATTGCAGAATGTCTTCTTATAGTCCCAGGAAGGTTTCCTGAAAGTTTCAAGAGTTTTCAATTTTTGGCCAAAATCGGCCAAAAACCCTGGGCTATAAGCCTTACGTTTTTGTCAAAATTCCAAGATTTTTCGACCTTCTCCGAATCGCATGAAACTTTCAGGAAATGTTGCTGGGACTATTCCGACGCGTTTTGCATAGTTTTTGTAAACTTTTAGGCCACGCGTCGTGAGTAATTAGAGCAAATCATCGTCTAATTAAAACGTCGCGCTTTTCAAAGTTTGTAAGATAGTTTTATTGCTATATCTCACCAACGGATGACGATAGATCACGCAAATGTATTGCAGAATGTCTTCTTATAGTCCCAGGAAGGTTTCCTGAAAGTTTCAAGAGTTTTCAATTTTTGGCCAAAATCGGCCAAAAACCCTGGGCTATAGCCTTACGTTTTTGTCAAAATTCCAAGATTTTTCGACCTTCTCCGAATCGCATGAAACTTTCAGGAAATGTTGCTGGGACTATTCCGACGCGTTTTGCATAGTTTTTGTAAACTTTTAGGCCACGCGTCGTGAGTAATTAGAGCAAATCATCGTCTAATTAAAACGTTGCGCTTTTCAAAGTTTGTAAGATAGTTTTATTGCTATATCTCACCAACGGATGACGATAGATCACGCAAATGTATTGCAGAATGTCTTCTTATAGTCCCAGGAAGGTTTCCTGAAAGTTTCAAGAGTTTTCAATTTTTGGCCAAAATCGGCCAAAAACCCTGGGCTATAGCCTTACGTTTTTGTCAAAATTCCAAGATTTTTCGACCTTCTCCGAATCGCATGAAACTTTCAGGAAATGTTGCTGGGACTATTCCGACGCGTTTTGCATAGTTTTTGTAAACTTTTAGGCCACGCGTCGTGAGTAATTAGAGCAAATCATCGTCTAATTAAAACGTCGCGCTTTTCAAAGTTCTAAGCCATTTTATTGCTATATCTCACCAACGGATGACGATAGATCACGCAAATGTATTGCAGAATGTCTTCTTATAGTCCCAGGAAGGTTTCCTGAAAGTTTCAAGAGTTTTCAATTTTTGGCCAAAATCGGCCAAAAACCCTGGGCTATAGCCTTACGTTTTTGTCAAAATTCCAAGATTTTTCGACCTTCTCCGAATCGCATGAAACTTTCAGGAAATGTTGCTGGGACTATTCCGACGCGTTTTGCATAGTTTTTGTAAACTTTTAGGCCACGCGTCGTGAGTAATTAGAGCAAATCATCGTCTAATTAAAACGTCGCGCTCTTCAAAGTTTGTAAGATAGTTTTATTGCTATATCTCACCAACGGATGACGATAGATCACGCAAATGTATTGCAGAATGTCTTCTTATAGTCCCAGGAAGGTTTCCTGAAAGTTTCAAGAGTTTTCAATTTTTGGCCAAAATCGGCCAAAAACCCTGGGCTATAGCCTTACGTTTTTGTCAAAATTCCAAGATTTTTCGACCTTCTCCGAATCGCATGAAACTTTCAGGAAATGTTGCTGGGACTATTCCGACGCGTTTTGCATAGTTTTTGTAAACTTTTAGGCCACGCGTCGTGAGTAATTAGAGCAAATCATCGTCTAATTAAAACGTCGCGCTTTTCAAAGTTTGTAAGATAGTTTTATTGCTATATCTCACCAACGGATGACGATAGATCACGCAAATGTATTGCAGAATGTCTTCTTATAGTCCCAGGAAGGTTTCCTGAAAGTTTCAAGAGTTTTCAATTTTTGGCCAAAATCGGCCAAAAACCCTGGGCTATAGCCTTACGTTTTTGTCAAAATTCCAAGATTTTTCGACCTTCTCCGAATCGCATGAAACTTTCAGGAAATGTTGCTGGGACTATTCCGACGCGTTTTGCATAGTTTTTGTAAACTTTTAGGCCACGCGTCGTGAGTAATTAGAGCAAATCATCGTCTAATTAAAACGTCGCGCTTTTCAAAGTTTGTAAGATAGTTTTATTGCTATATCTCACCAACGGATGACGATAGATCACGCAAATGTATTGCAGAATGTCTTCTTATAGTCCCAGGAAGGTTTCCTGAAAGTTTCAAGAGTTTTCAATTTTTGGCCAAAATCGGCCAAAAACCCTGGGCTATAGCCTTACGTTTTTGTCAAAATTCCAAGATTTTTCGACCTTCTCCGAATCGCATGAAACTTTCAGGAAATGTTGCTGGGACTATTCCGACGCGTTTTGCATAGTTTTTGTAAACTTTTAGGCCACGCGTCGTGAGTAATTAGAGCAAATCATCGTCTAATTAAAACGTCGCGCTTTTCAAAGTTTGTAAGATAGTTTTATTGCTATATCTCACCAACGGATGACGATAGATCACGCAAATGTATTGCAGAATGTCTTCTTATAGTCCCAGGAAGGTTTCCTGAAAGTTTCAAGAGTTTTCAATTTTTGGCCAAAATCGGCCAAAAACCCTGGGCTATAGCCTTACGTTTTTGTCAAAATTCCAAGATTTTTCGACCTTCTCCGAATCGCATGAAACTTTCAGGAAATGTTGCTGGGACTATTCCGACGCGTTTTGCATAGTTTTTGTAAACTTTTAGGCCACGCGTCGTGAGTAATTAGAGCAAATCATCGTCTAATTAAAACGTCGCGCTTTTCAAAGTTTGTAAGATAGTTTTATTGCTATATCTCACCAACGGATGACGATAGATCACGCAAATGTATTGCAGAATGTCTTCTTATAGTCCCAGGAAGGTTTCCTGAAAGTTTCAAGAGTTTTCAATTTTTGGCCAAAATCGGCCAAAAACCCTGGGCTATAGCCTTACGTTTTTGTCAAAATTCCAAGATTTTTCGACCTTCTCCGAATCGCATGAAACTTTCAGGAAATGTTGCTGGGACTATTCCGACGCGTTTTGCATAGTTTTTGTAAACTTTTAGGCCACGCGTCGTGAGTAATTAGAGCAAATCATCGTCTAATTAAAACGTCGCGCTTTTCAAAGTTTGTAAGATAGTTTTATTGCTATATCTCACCAACGGATGACGATAGATCACGCAAATGTATTGCAGAATGTCTTCTTATAGTCCCAGGAAGGTTTCCTGAAAGTTTCAAGAGTTTTCAATTTTTGGCCAAAATCGGCCAAAAACCCTGGGCTATAGCCTTACGTTTTTGTCAAAATTCCAAGATTTTTCGACCTTCTCCGAATCGCATGAAACTTTCAGGAAATGTTGCTGGGACTATTCCGACGCGTTTTGCATAGTTTTTGTAAACTTTTAGGCCACGCGTCGTGAGTAATTAGAGCAAATCATCGTCTAATTAAAACGTCGCGCTTTTCAAAGTTCTAAGCCATTTTATTGCTATATCTCACCAACGGATGACGATAGATCACGCAAATGTATTGCAGAATGTCTTCTTATAGTCCCAGGAAGGTTTCCTGAAAGTTTCAAGAGTTTTCAATTTTTGGCCAAAATCGGCCAAAAACCCTGGGCTATAAGCCTTACGTTTTTGTCAAAATTCCAAGATTTTTCGACCTTCTCCGAATCGCATGAAACTTTCAGGAAATGTTGCTGGGACTATTCCGACGCGTTTTGCATAGTTTTTGTAAACTTTTAGGCCACGCGTCGTGAGTAATTAGAGCAAATCATCGTCTAATTAAAACGTCGCGCTTTTCAAAGTTTGTAAGATAGTTTTATTGCTATATCTCACCAACGGATGACGATAGATCACGCAAATGTATTGCAGAATGTCTTCTTATAGTCCCAGGAAGGTTTCCTGAAAGTTTCAAGAGTTTTCAATTTTTGGCCAAAATCGGCCAAAAACCCTGGGCTATAGCCTTACGTTTTTGTCAAAATTCCAAGATTTTTCGACCTTCTCCGAATCGCATGAAACTTTCAGGAAATGTTGCTGGGACTATTCCGACGCGTTTTGCATAGTTTTTGTAAACTTTTAGGCCACGCGTCGTGAGTAATTAGAGCAAATCATCGTCTAATTAAAACGTCGCGCTTTTCAAAGTTCTAAGCCATTTTATTGCTATATCTCACCAACGGATGACGATAGATCACGCAAATGTATTGCAGAATGTCTTCTTATAGTCCCAGGAAGGTTTCCTGAAAGTTTCAAGAGTTTTCAATTTTTGGCCAAAATCGGCCAAAAACCCTGGGCTATAGCCTTACGTTTTTGTCAAAATTCCAAGATTTTTCGACCTTCTCCGAATCGCATGAAACTTTCAGGAAATGTTGCTGGGACTATTCCGACGCGTTTTGCATAGTTTTTGTAAACTTTTAGGCCACGCGTCGTGAGTAATTAGAGCAAATCATCGTCTAATTAAAACGTCGCGCTCTTCAAAGTTTGTAAGATAGTTTTATTGCTATATCTCACCAACGGATGACGATAGATCACGCAAATGTATTGCAGAATGTCTTCTTATAGTCCCAGGAAGGTTTCCTGAAAGTTTCAAGAGTTTTCAATTTTTGGCCAAAATCGGCCAAAAACCCTGGGCTATAGCCTTACGTTTTTGTCAAAATTCCAAGATTTTTCGACCTTCTCCGAATCGCATGAAACTTTCAGGAAATGTTGCTGGGACTATTCCGACGCGTTTTGCATAGTTTTTGTAAACTTTTAGGCCACGCGTCGTGAGTAATTAGAGCAAATCATCGTCTAATTAAAACGTCGCGCTTTTCAAAGTTTGTAAGATAGTTTTATTGCTATATCTCACCAACGGATGACGATAGATCACGCAAATGTATTGCAGAATGTCTTCTTATAGTCCCAGGAAGGTTTCCTGAAAGTTTCAAGAGTTTTCAATTTTTGGCCAAAATCGGCCAAAAACCCTGGGCTATAGCCTTACGTTTTTGTCAAAATTCCAAGATTTTTCGACCTTCTCCGAATCGCATGAAACTTTCAGGAAATGTTGCTGGGACTATTCCGACGCGTTTTGCATAGTTTTTGTAAACTTTTAGGCCACGCGTCGTGAGTAATTAGAGCAAATCATCGTCTAATTAAAACGTCGCGCTTTTCAAAGTTTGTAAGATAGTTTTATTGCTATATCTCACCAACGGATGACGATAGATCACGCAAATGTATTGCAGAATGTCTTCTTATAGTCCCAGGAAGGTTTCCTGAAAGTTTCAAGAGTTTTCAATTTTTGGCCAAAATCGGCCAAAAACCCTGGGCTATAGCCTTACGTTTTTGTCAAAATTCCAAGATTTTTCGACCTTCTCCGAATCGCATGAAACTTTCAGGAAATGTTGCTGGGACTATTCCGACGCGTTCTGCATAGTTTTTGTAAACTTTTAGGCCACGCGTCGTGAGTAATTAGAGCAAATCATCGTCTAATTAAAACGTCGCGCTTTTCAAAGTTCTAAGCCATTTTATTGCTATATCTCACCAACGGATGACGATAGATCACGCAAATGTATTGCAGAATGTCTTCTTATAGTCCCAGGAAGGTTTCCTGAAAGTTTCAAGAGTTTTCAATTTTTGGCCAAAATCGGCCAAAAACCCTGGGCTATAGCCTTACGTTTTTGTCAAAATTCCAAGATTTTTCGACCTTCTCCGAATCGCATGAAACTTTCAGGAAATGTTGCTGGGACTATTCCGACGCGTTTTGCATAGTTTTTGTAAACTTTTAGGCCACGCGTCGTGAGTAATTAGAGCAAATCATCGTCTAATTAAAACGTCGCGCTTTTCAAAGTTTGTAAGATAGTTTTATTGCTATATCTCACCAACGGATGACGATAGATCACGCAAATGTATTGCAGAATGTCTTCTTATAGTCCCAGGAAGGTTTCCTGAAAGTTTCAAGAGTTTTCAATTTTTGGCCAAAATCGGCCAAAAACCCTGGGCTATAGCCTTACGTTTTTGTCAAAATTCCAAGATTTTTCGACCTTCTCCGAATCGCATGAAACTTTCAGGAAATGTTGCTGGGACTATTCCGACGCGTTTTGCATAGTTTTTGTAAACTTTTAGGCCACGCGTCGTGAGTAATTAGAGCAAATCATCGTCTAATTAAAACGTCGCGCTTTTCAAAGTTTGTAAGATAGTTTTATTGCTATATCTCACCAACGGATGACGATAGATCACGCAAATGTATTGCAGAATGTCTTCTTATAGTCCCAGGAAGGTTTCCTGAAAGTTTCAAGAGTTTTCAATTTTTGGCCAAAATCGGCCAAAAACCCTGGGCTATAGCCTTACGTTTTTGTCAAAATTCCAAGATTTTTCGACCTTCTCCGAATCGCATGAAACTTTCAGGAAATGTTGCTGGGACTATTCCGACGCGTTTTGCATAGTTTTTGTAAACTTTTAGGCCACGCGTCGTGAGTAATTAGAGCAAATCATCGTCTAATTAAAACGTCGCGCTTTTCAAAGTTTGTAAGATAGTTTTATTGCTATATCTCACCAACGGATGACGATAGATCACGCAAATGTATTGCAGAATGTCTTCTTATAGTCCCAGGAAGGTTTCCTGAAAGTTTCAAGAGTTTTCAATTTTTGGCCAAAATCGGCCAAAAACCCTGGGCTATAGCCTTACGTTTTTGTCAAAATTCCAAGATTTTTCGACCTTCTCCGAATCGCATGAAACTTTCAGGAAATGTTGCTGGGACTATTCCGACGCGTTTTGCATAGTTTTTGTAAACTTTTAGGCCACGCGTCGTGAGTAATTAGAGCAAATCATCGTCTAATTAAAACGTCGCGCTTTTCAAAGTTCTAAGCCATTTTATTGCTATATCTCACCAACGGATGACGATAGATCACGCAAATGTAT
Organism: Plumapathes pennacea; assembly: GCA_964036295.1. NCBI lineage: Eukaryota > Metazoa > Cnidaria > Anthozoa > Antipatharia > Myriopathidae > Plumapathes > Plumapathes pennacea. The sequence goes on along the minus strand of OZ038467.1, from coordinate 23,263,552 downwards.
TGCAGAATGTCTTCTTATAGTCCCAGGAAGGTTTCCTGAAAGTTTCAAGAGTTTTCAATTTTTGGCCAAAATCGGCCAAAAACCCTGGGCTATAGCCTTACGTTTTTGTCAAAATTCCAAGATTTTTCGACCTTCTCCGAATCGCATGAAACTTTCAGGAAATGTTGCTGGGACTATTCCGACGCGTTTTGCATAGTTTTTGTAAACTTTTAGGCCACGCGTCGTGAGTAATTAGAGCAAATCATCGTCTAATTAAAACGTCGCGCTTTTCAAAGTTTGTAAGATAGTTTTATTGCTATATCTCACCAACGGATGACGATAGATCACGCAAATGTATTGCAGAATGTCTTCTTATAGTCCCAGGAAGGTTTCCTGAAAGTTTCAAGAGTTTTCAATTTTTGGCCAAAATCGGCCAAAAACCCTGGGCTATAGCCTTACGTTTTTGTCAAAATTCCAAGATTTTTCGACCTTCTCCGAATCGCATGAAACTTTCAGGAAATGTTGCTGGGACTATTCCGACGCGTTTTGCATAGTTTTTGTAAACTTTTAGGCCACGCGTCGTGAGTAATTAGAGCAAATCATCGTCTAATTAAAACGTCGCGCTTTTCAAAGTTCTAAGCCATTTTATTGCTATATCTCACCAATGGATGACGATAGATCACGCAAATGTATTGCAGAATGTCTTCTTATAGTCCCAGGAAGGTTTCCTGAAAGTTTCAAGAGTTTTCAATTTTTGGCCAAAATCGGCCAAAAACCCTGGGCTATAGCCTTACGTTTTTGTCAAAATTCCAAGATTTTTCGACCTTCTCCGAATCGCATGAAACTTTCAGGAAATGTTGCTGGGACTATTCCGACGCGTTTTGCATAGTTTTTGTAAACTTTTAGGCCACGCGTCGTGAGTAATTAGAGCAAATCATCGTCTAATTAAAACGTCGCGCTTTTCAAAGTTCTAAGCCATTTTATTGCTATATCTCACCAACGGATGACGATAGATCACGCAAATGTATTGCAGAATGTCTTCTTATAGTCCCAGGAAGGTTTCCTGAAAGTTTCAAGAGTTTTCAATTTTTGGCCAAAATCGGCCAAAAACCCTGGGCTATAGCCTTACGTTTTTGTCAAAATTCCAAGATTTTTCGACCTTCTCCGAATCGCATGAAACTTTCAGGAAATGTTGCTGGGACTATTCCGACGCGTTTTGCATAGTTTTTGTAAACTTTTAGGCCACGCGTCGTGAGTAATTAGAGCAAATCATCGTCTAATTAAAACGTCGCGCTTTTCAAAGTTCTAAGCCATTTTATTGCTATATCTCACCAACGGATGACGATAGATCACGCAAATGTATTGCAGAATGTCTTCTTATAGTCCCAGGAAGGTTTCCTGAAAGTTTCAAGAGTTTTCAATTTTTGGCCAAAATCGGCCAAAAACCCTGGGCTATAGCCTTACGTTTTTGTCAAAATTCCAAGAGTTTTCGACCTTCTCCGAATCGCATGAAACTTTCAGGAAATGTTGCTGGGACTATTCCGACGCGTTTTGCATAGTTTTTGTAAACTTTTAGGCCACGCGTCGTGAGTAATTAGAGCAAATCATCGTCTAATTAAAACGTCGCGCTTTTCAAAGTTCTAAGCCATTTTATTGCTATATCTCACCAACGGATGACGATAGATCACGCAAATGTATTGCAGAATGTCTTCTTATAGTCCCAGGAAGGTTTCCTGAAAGTTTCAAGAGTTTTCAATTTTTGGCCAAAATCGGCCAAAAACCCTGGGCTATAGCCTTACGTTTTTGTCAAAATTCCAAGATTTTTCGACCTTCTCCGAATCGCATGAAACTTTCAGGAAATGTTGCTGGGACTATTCCGACGCGTTTTGCATAGTTTTTGTAAACTTTTAGGCCACGCGTCGTGAGTAATTAGAGCAAATCATCGTCTAATTAAAACGTCGCGCTTTTCAAAGTTCTAAGCCATTTTATTGCTATATCTCACCAACGGATGACGATAGATCACGCAAATGTATTGCAGAATGTCTTCTTATAGTCCCAGGAAGGTTTCCTGAAAGTTTCAAGAGTTTTCAATTTTTGGCCAAAATCGGCCAAAAACCCTGGGCTATAGCCTTACGTTTTTGTCAAAATTCCAAGATTTTTCGACCTTCTCCGAATCGCATGAAACTTTCAGGAAATGTTGCTGGGACTATTCCGACGCGTTTTGCATAGTTTTTGTAAACTTTTAGGCCACGCGTCGTGAGTAATTAGAGCAAATCATCGTCTAATTAAAACGTCGCACTTTTCAAAGTTTGTAAGATAGTTTTATTGCTATATCTCACCAACGGATGACGATAGATCACGCAAATGTATTGCAGAATGTCTTCTTATAGTCCCAGGAAGGTTTCCTGAAAGTTTCAAGAGTTTTCAATTTTTGGCCAAAATCGGCCAAAAACCCTGGGCTATAGCCTTACGTTTTTGTCAAAATTCCAAGATTTTTCGACCTTCTCCGAATCGCATGAAACTTTCAGGAAATGTTGCTGGGACTAATCCAACGCGTTTTGCATAGTTTTTGTAAACTTTTAGGCCACGCGTCGTGAGTAATTAGAGCAAATCATCGTCTAATTAAAACGTCGCGCTTTTCAAAGTTCTAAGCCATTTTATTGCTATATCTCACCAACGGATGACGATAGATCACGCAAATGTATTGCAGAATGTCTTCTTATAGTCCCAGGAAGGTTTCCTGAAAGTTTCAAGAGTTTTCAATTTTTGGCCAAAATCGGCCAAAAACCCTGGGCTATAGCCTTACGTTTTTGTCAAAATTCCAAGATTTTTCGACCTTCTCCGAATCGCATGAAACTTTCAGGAAATGTTGCTGGGACTATTCCGACGCGTTTTGCATAGTTTTTGTAAACTTTTAGGCCACGCGTCGTGAGTAATTAGAGCAAATCATCGTCTAATTAAAACGTCGCGCTTTTCAAAGTTCTAAGCCATTTTATTGCTATATCTCACCAACGGATGACGATAGATCACGCAAATGTATTGCAGAATGTCTTCTTATAGTCCCAGGAAGGTTTCCTGAAAGTTTCAAGAGTTTTCAATTTTTGGCCAAAATCGGCCAAAAACCCTGGGCTATAGCCTTACGTTTTTGTCAAAATTCCAAGATTTTTCGACCTTCTCCGAATCGCATGAAACTTTCAGGAAATGTTGCTGGGACTATTCCGACGCGTTTTGCATAGTTTTTGTAAACTTTTAGGCCACGCGTCGTGAGTAATTAGAGCAAATCATCGTCTAATTAAAACGTCGCGCTTTTCAAAGTTCTAAGCCATTTTATTGCTATATATCACCAACGGATGACGATAGATCACGCAAATGTATTGCAGAATGTCTTCTTATAGTCCCAGGAAGGTTTCCTGAAAGTTTCTAGAGTTTTCAATTTTTGGCCGAAATTGGCCAAAAACCCTGGGCTATAGCCTTACGTTTTTGTCAAAATTTCAAGATTTTTCGACCTTCTCCGAATTGCATGAAATTTTCAGAAAATGTTGCTGGGACTATTCCGACGTGTTTTGCATAGCTTTTGTAAACTCTTAGGCCACTCGTCATGAGAAACTAGAGCAAATCTTCGTCTATTTAAAACATTACACCTTTCGAGGAAAGGAAGAGAGTTTGAGCTGCTATATCTCCGAAACGGATGAAGATAGATAAGGCAAATGTATTACAAAAAGTCTTCTTATAGTCCAAAGAAGGTTTCCGACACGCGCGCTAAAAGGTTACAAAAACTATGCAAAACTCGTCGGCATAGTCCCAGCAACGATTCCTGAAAGTTTCATGCGATTCTGAGATGGTCGAAAAATCTTGGAATTTTGACAAAATAGTAAGGCTATAGCACAGGGTTTTTTGCCGATTTTGGCCAAAAACTGAAAACTCTTGAAACTTTCAGGAAACCTTCCTTGGACTATAGCAAGACTTTTTGCAATACATTCGCCTTATCTATCTTCATCCGTTGCGGAGATATAGCAGCTCAAACTCTCCTCCTTTGCTCGAAAGGTGTGATGTTTTAATTAGTGCGTGATTTGATCTAATTTCTCACGACGCGCGCGCTAAAAGTTTACAAAAACTATGCAAAACTCGTCGGCATAGTCCCAGCAACGATTCCTGAAAGTTTCATGCGATTCTGAGATGGTCGAAAAATCTTGGAATTTTGACAAAATAGTAAGGCTATAGCACAGGGTTTTTTTGCCGATTTTGGCCAAAAACTGAAAACTCTTGAAACTTTCAGGAAACCTTCCTTAGACTATAACAAGACTTTTTGCAATACATTTGCCTCATCTATCTTCATCCGTTGCGGAGATATAGCAGCTCAAACTCTCCTCCTTTGCTCGAAAGGTGTGATGTTTTAATTAGTGCGTGATTTGATCTAATTTCTCACGACGCGCGCGCTAAAAGTTTACAAAAACTATGCAAAACTCGTCGGCATAGTCCCAGCAACGATTCCTGAAAGTTTCATGCGATTCAGAGATGGTCGAAAAATCTTGGAATTTTGACAAAATAGTAAGGCTATATCACAGGGTTTTTTGCCGATTTTGGCCAAAAACTGAAAACTCTTGAAACTTCCAGGAAACCTTCCTTGGACAATTTACTAAGACTTTTTGCAATACATTTGCCTTATCTATCTTCATCCGTTGCGGAGATATAGCAGCTCAAACTCTCCTCCTTTGCTCGAAAGGTGTGATGTTTTAATTAGTGCGTGATTTGATCTAATTTCTCACGACGCGCGCGCTAAAAGTTTACAAAAACTATGCAAAACTCGTCGGCATAGTCCCAGCAACGATTCCTGAAAGTTTCATGCGATTCTGAGATGGTCAAAAAATCTTGGAATTTTGACAAAATGGTAAAGCTATATAGCACAGGGTTTTTTGCCGATTTTGGCCAAAAACTGAAAACTCTTGAAACTTTCAGGAAACCTTCCTTGGACTATAACAAAACTTTTTGCAATACATTTGCCTCATCTATCTTCATCCGTTGCGGAGATATAGCAGCTCAAACTCTCCTCCTTTGCTCGAAAGGTGTGATGTTTTAATTAGTGCGTGATTTGATCTAATTTCTCACGACGCGCGTGCTAAAAGTTTACAAAAACTATGCAAAACTCGTCGGCATAGTCCCAGCAACGATTCCTGAAAGTTTCATGCGATTCTGAGATGGTCGAAAAATCTTGGAATTTTGACAAAATAGTAAGGCTATAGCACAGGGTTTTTTTGCCGATTTTGGCCAAAAACTGAAAACTCTTGAAACTTTCAGGAAACCTTCCTTGGACTATAACAAGACTTTTTGCAATACATTTGCCTTATCTATCTTCATCCGTTTCGGAGATATAGCAGCTCAAAGTCTCCTCCTTTGCTCGAAAGGTGTGATGTTTTAATTAGTGCGTGATTTGATCTAATTTCTCACGACGCGCGCGCTAAAAGTTTACAAAAACTATGCAAAACTCGTCGGCATAGTCCCAGCAACGATTCCTGAAAGTTTCATGCGATTCTGAGATGGTCGAAAAATCTTGGAATTTTGACAAAATAGTAAGGCTATAGCACAGGGTTTTTTGCCGATTTTGGCCAAAAACTGAAAACTCTTGAAACTTTCAGGAAACCTTCCTTGGACTATAACAAGACTTTTTGCAATACATTTGCCTTATCTATCTTCATCCGTTGCGGAGATATAGCAGCTCAAACTCTCCTCCTTTGCTCGAAAGGTGTGATGTTTTAATTAGTGCGTGATTTGATCTAATTTCTCACGACGCGCGCGCTAAAAGTTTACAAAAACTATGCAAAACTCGTCGGCATAGTCCCAGCAACGATTCCTGAAAGTTTCATGCGATTCTGAGATGGTCGAAAAATCTTGGAATGTTGACAAAATGGTAAAGCTATATAGCACAGGGTTTTTTGCCGATTTTGGCCAAAAACTGAAAACTCTTGAAACTTTCAGGAAACCTTCCTTGGACTATAACAAGACTTTTTGCAATACATTTGCCTCATCTATCTTCATCCGTTGCGGAGATATAGCAGCTCAAACTCTCCTCCTTTGCTCGAAAGGTGTGATGTTTTAATTAGTGCGTGATTTGATCTAATTTCTCACGACGCGCGCTCTAAAAGTTTACATAAACTATGCAAAACTCGTCGGCATAGTCCCAGCAACGATTCCTGAAAATTTCATGCGATTCTGAGATGGTCGAAAAATCTTGGAATGTTGACAAAATGGTAAAGCTATATAGCACAGGGTTTTTTGCCGATTTTGGCCAAAAACTGAAAACTCTTGAAACTTTCAGGAAACCTTCCTTGGACTATAACAAGACTTTTTGCAATACATTTGCCTCATCTATCTTCATCCGTTGCGGAGATATAGCAGCTCAAACTCTCCTCCTTTGCTCGAAAGGTGTGATGTTTTAATTAGTGCGTGATTTGATCTAATTTCTCACGACGCGCGCGCTAAAAGTTTACAAAAACTATGCAAAACTCGTCGGCATAGTCCCAGCAACGATTCCTGAAAGTTTCATGCGATTCTGAGATGGTCGAAAAATCTTGGAATTTTGACAAACTAGACTGGCCTTGCCAGTGAGCTCGCGGCGTGAGTTGGGTCGAGACCAGAATATAAAATGGGAAGTAGGGGACAAGAGCGGAACTCCCAAGAGAGACTTCCAATTACTCACCATAAAAATATCACACAGTATAGAGAACTTGGCTTTTGACACCTTGCTCTTTTGACAACTTGATTAAACTAAAAATTATTATTACAACACTCATACACTTGCTTCTTAAAGGTTGAGCGACCCTGCATCTTGAGAATGCGTGACATATCTTTTTATGCACAATCGATTATGACAGTTTGACCTTGACTCATATTTCTAATCAGAGGCCACGATTAATCCAGCCTTCGCTTCACTACTTATGTGTTTTCTTTTGTTAACTCAATACGTTTCTTCTATCAGGCTTTCGAGTATTCGTGCTCTGTAACAAATATAAAATTGAAAGCGAGGAATGTCACACGAGAGATGTTTACAATATTATTGCGCTTTTGTTCACAGTGTGTTCAGTCCATTTGTGACTGCAAACTCAATCCTCAGAATTATTTCGGTGTATTTTTCATTTCTGGTATTTAATGAACATTGCGAAACAAAAGACTACATGATCGAATGAAAGAAACACTTCAACAGGCAATGTACGATACGCAGAAGAATTTTATGAGGCAACAGATGTCATGTACAGAGTAAAGCATAAAGCGTCATTGTTTTACGGCTAAAGCTCACCGTAGCTTTGGTTTCTGTTTTCGCCCTGTTATCTTCCCAAAAGTATTTCGTGTCGCCACAGAAAGTTTCGTCGGGACTAAATACTTATCGGCGACAGAGATATTTGCAATACCCCAGAAGTACCATCAAACATTTGTTTACGGCTATTCTCAAAGCTTGTGCGGTGAACGCGAGCCAAAATCTTTTCCTAAAATCCAGTTTATCCGTGCAATGGCGTTGAATTTGAATGGGATGCAGTTTACTTTTTCGCTTCACTACTTATGTGTTTTCTTTTATTAACTCAATACGTTTCTTTCTATCAGGCTTTCGAGTATTCGTGCTCTGTAACAAATATAAAATTGACAGCGAGGAATGTCACACGAGAGATGTTTACAATATTATTGCGCTTTTGTTCACAGTGTGTTCAGTCCATTTGTGACTGCAAACTCAATCCTCAGAATTATTTCGGTGTATTTTTCATTTCTGGCATTCACTGACCATTGCGAAACAAAGGCTACATGATCGAATGAAAGAAACACTTCAACAGGCAATGTACGATACGCAGAAGAATTTTATGAGGCAACAGATGTCATGTACAGAGTAAAGCATAAAGCGTCATTGTTTTACGGCTAAAGCTCACCGTAGCTTTGGTTTCTGCTTTCGCCCTGTTATCTTCCCAAAAGTATTTCGTGTCGCCACAGAAAGTTTCGTCGGGACTAAATATTTATCGGCGACAGCGGTACCATCAAATATTTGTTTACGGCTATTCTCAAAGCTTCCGCGGTGAACGCGAGCCAAAATCGTTCCCGAAAATCCAGTTTATCCGTGCCTATTCCACAGAGCCAAATGGTGTTGAGTTTGGATGGGATGCAGTTAACTTTTACACACAAGTAACGAGCAATTCACTGGCCACATCTCGAGTTGTTTAGCGAAGTCAATTACGTCATCGCCCAGCACGTGATAATGTGAACCAATCACCGTGTGCTGATCCTCGACCCACAAAAAGGAAAAAAAAAAAAAAATTCCCATTTTTAAGCTCTCGTGGGCCCCAGGCCCCCGCGAGCAAATAGTAAGGCTATAGCACAGGGGTATTTTTTGCCGATTTTGGCCAAAAACTGAAAACTCTTGAAACTTTCAGGAAACCTTCCTTGGACTATAACAAGACTTTTTGCAATACATTTGCCTTATCTATCTTCATCCGTTGCGGAGATATAGCAGCTCAAACTCTCCTCCTTTGCTCGAAAGGTGTGATGTTTTAATTAGTGCGTGATTTGATCTAATTTCTCACGACGCGCGCGCTAAAAGTTTACAAAAACTATGCAAAACTCGTCGGCATAGTCCCAGCAACGATTCCTGAAAGTCTTATGCGATTCTGAGATGGTCGAAAAGTCTTGGAATTTTGACAAAATAGTAAGGCTATAGCACAGGGTTTTTTGCCGATTTTGGCCAAAAACTGAAAACTCTTGAAACTTTCAGGAAACCTTCCTTGGACTATAACAAGACTTTTTGCAATACATTTGCCTTATCTATCTTCATCCGTTGCGGAGATATAGCAGCTCAAACTCTCCTCCTTTGCTCGAAAGGTGTGATGTTTTGATTAGTGCGTGATTTGATCTAATTTCTCACGACGCGCGCTCTAAAAGTTTACAAAAACTATGCAAAACTTGTCGGCATAGTCCCAGCAACGATTCCTGAAAGTTTCATGCGATTCTGAGATGGTCGAAAAATCTTGGAATTTTGACAAAATAGTAAGGCTATAGCACAGGGTTTTTTTTGCCGATTTTGGCCAAAAACTGAAAACTTTTGAAACTTTCAGGAAACCTTCCTTGGACTATAACAAGACTTTTTGCAATACATTTGCCTTATCTATCTTCATCCGTTTCGGAGATATAGCAGCTCAAACTCTCCTCCTTTGCTCGAAAGGTGTGATGCTTTAATTAGTGCGTGATTTGATCTAATTTCTCACGACGCGCGCGCTAAAAGTTTACAAAAACTATGCGAAACTCGTCGGCATAGTCCCAGCAACGATTCCTGAAAGTTTCATGCGATTCTGAGATGGTCAAAAAATCTTGGAATTTTGACAAAATGGTAAGGCTATAGCACAGGGTTTTTTGCCGATTTTGGCCAAAAACTGAAAACTCTTGAAACTTTCAGGAAACCTTCCTTGGACTATAACAAGACTTTTTGCAATACATTTTCCTTACTATTTTGTCAAAATTCCAAGATTTTTCGACCATCTCAGAATCGCGTAAGACTTTCAGGAATCGTTGCTGGGACTATGCCGACGAGTTTTGCATAGTTTTTGTAAACTTTTAGCGCGCGCGTCGTGAGAAATTAGATCAAATCACGCACTAATTAAAACATCACACCTTTCGAGCAAAGGAGGAGAGTTTGAGCTGCTATATCTCCGCAACGGATGAAGATAGATAAGGCAAATGTATTGCAAAAAGTCTTGTTATAGTCCAAGGAAGGTTTCCTGAAAGTTTCAAGAGTTTTCAGTTTTTGGCCAAAATCGGCAAAAAACCCTGTGCTATAGCCTTACTATTTTGTCAAAATTCCAAGATTTTTCGACCATCTCAGAATCGCATGAAACTTTCAGGAATCGTTGCTGGGACTATGCCGACAGGTTTTGCATATGTTCAATCGGTTCTTACTTCGAGAAAGGTCATTTTTCTGAACAACTTATTGGTAACCCTCGGCACTTTGTATCTCTTGCGTTTTTGGATTATAAAGATGTGTTTTGTTGAATTTAGCCGCACAATCACTCGATACGCACGCTTAGTGAAGCAAGGTTCGATGCTTCTCGCGATCGGTTCTAGCTCCTGATCTGCCCCGGCGATCGACCAAGTTGTTCAAAACAAACTGTGTAGCCTTGTGAGTAAACCATCCTGCAAAGTGAGTTCAGGATTTGTTTTGGGAATTTAATGGAGCTTTGAAAGAGACGTCGCGAATCGTAGCGCATAAATACGGTTGTTCAAAAACGGACAAGGAAACTCTGTCCAACAAAGCAAGAACTGTTTTAATACCGCTATATTGTAAGACTTGTTCATCCTTTCTTCTAACTTCAGCATAGAATTTGCAATTAAACTACAACACCAAGTTTTACAAAACTGACCGTGCGTGTCACCAGTCGCTTCGAAACATTTCAGCTTTTCCATTCGCGGCATGCTGTTCCCAATAATCACTACGATCCCGGAACAGTTTTTCAGCAATCGCAGTGATCGTAGCAATCCAGCGGTCTCTGAACACTTTTCTGAGCGATCGCAGTGATTGAGTGATCGTAGTGATTGATCGCAATCCGGCATACTTCAGCTAATTGAACGTTTGGTAAACAAACTGCTGCCCGCGATTTTGGGCGGGAAAAGCTCTCGCGGACGCACATTGTGGCGGCAAATACCCGGCCCGCTAACATTGTTGCAGGCTCAGAATGTCCGCTGTTTCTGGCCATGTGTAAATATACATTATACTACATTATGTAATAAAGACTAAAGTAATTGTATCTACTTCTAAAATATACCTTTGTGTCTCTACAGAAAGTGTAAAGTCACTACATACTCTTATGTGAGAAGAGAGACTATTAAAACGTTGCGCGCGGCGTTTTTAAAGGTTCCCTTGTATATAGAAATAACTAATCGTGTAGCAGAGCTAAAGCGCAGTGTACGTAAAAAGACTACTTGATCAAGACCTAAATTTGCAGGCCAACTGTTATTGTAACTCACTGCTGCAAATTGCAAGCTTTGTAGGCGATTTAGAAGAAAAACCGGAAGAGGACAGAAAACAGTATCACAATATCTTCATATCTATCTTCATAATGACCTGGCTATCAATTGTCTAGTCACAAACAATTACTTCAAGCTCATTTTCTCGCTTAGCTTGCATCTTTGAGTAGTATTAGCGTAACTAACCTAAGTTGAAGGCCTGGCCTGCATTCCGAACTTCAATGTATGAAATTCGACCTGTGACGAGTCCTTGGTTCATCTCTTTTGCGTGGATCATGATCTGTGAACCAAACTGGTCGCTGCCCTTCTCCCTTCCATACCGACCATAGTAGCATGTCTGCACGGCAAACTGACCAGGCTGGAATTCTTCTGGGCACTTCGGGATATCTTCCGTCCACTCGTCGTTCACCGAGCCCTCCACGACAACATTCCGAGTGAGTAACCCGACTTCCGCGCGCGTTTGCACGGTTTTCCCGCCTAAGTTTTGCGCTAGAGAGACATGGGTGTATTTGACAGCTGGGGTAACGCCAATTGTTTTCCCATCGCTTGACACGCTTGTTACATTTAGTTCTTCGTTTTCGCAAGAACGTTGGCTTGTTGACGCCAGAACGATTTGGTCTCCTACCTGCCACCTTACCTGTTGTTTCAACTGCAAATCCATTCTCCTAATAAAAGAAAAATGGCGGTATGATAAGTCGCCCTTCTATTATGAAAGATGATAACCATCCCAACCAACCTGGAATGGCAGTTTTAGCTAGATGCGTCCAAGTGACCCGCACGTGCCTTCCATGCAGGTCCAAAGTCCCTTCCCTGACCGCGAGAACCTTGGCTCCGTAAATTGGAAGACGCTTGGACATGGCATGACCATGTAACACAATCTTGGCCTTGTGTTGGAATGGCTCAGACTCGGTTCCAACCTGCAGCTTTCCGCCGTTTACGACCAAGATCTTTTCCGCGTTCAGCGTGATGTCTTTCTCATCAAAGATTAGCTGTCCCTTAATGACTAAAACTGCCAACACGGGCGTATCAGTGTCCAATAGCATCGTTTGACCTTTGTCGATAACAGCGAAGTCTCCCTTGGCTGGGGGGCTCTTGTAGCCCCAGGAGAATGATGACGACCACACGTCCACGTACTCGAAATCTGCACTGCTTTGAGTCGCTACACCGCTGTCCTCAACTTCGACTCGAACTCGAGTCCTGATACTGCCCATGCGCGCTCCTGTCCTACAGCGGATCTCCGTAGTTGAATGGAACGTAATATTACACCTGACTCCGCCGATGGACACCTTGTTGCCATGGCGACTTAAACTGAAACCTAGAAAAGACATCTAACTGAGATAAAGGTGCCTATCTGACTGGGATTTATATAGATATTATACATATGATGTGTGGGAAAGCATATCGTGTACATGCTATACGATGTTATGTTATGTTATGTTATGTTGTGTTATGTTATGTTATGGCATGCTAAGCCTATGATGTATATTGTGGTGTGGAGTGATGTGGTGCGGTGGGCTGTGCACCTGTAAGTGGACCTACAGATGATGTCCCACGCATTGTGTTGTGTTGCACAGTTTATATTGTAGCGCACGTGTACCTATTATACGGATACATTACTCCACCATATATTGTACTTTGTGTTGTTCTGTGGTGTGTTATGTCATATGCAGGTACAGAATTGCAAACGCTGACACCAGACTCACCTGAGCCTTTGATTGTAAGGAGCACACCACCTCCAGTTCCACCACGTCGAGGCATGACTGAATCAATATATGACGTCATGGAAACATTGTAAAAGAAAAAGTTTGACTTAGATGCCACCACACCATTACCTCCGCTCACAATAGCGTCGCAAGACTTGTCTCCCTCATCCAATTTCACGAATTCAGTATAAGCGGGCACTTCACACCTCAGCTCTTTAAAGGTCCACGACTGCAGATTACAGGTTTTTCCACAGATACTGAGGACTGTAGACGAATCAAAACCTTCTCCTGTGACTTTAATAATCCTCCCTCCACCAAAGCTACTCTCTCTTGGACTTACACTGTTCATTTTGATTTGGTAAGTGAAGTGAACTGGCGTGGAGTCTTCGTACGCAGCAAATCCTTTACCATGTATAAGAACAACAACATTATACTTTCCCGCGGCGTGACCGGTCAGTCGACACTGAATTGTAGTTTCGCTGGAGGTTTCCACTGTACAAGAAGTATTAGCAACACGAACGTCCACTTTTACGGGATCTTTATCAAAACCAGAACCTTTGATAGTCACTGTGATGTCTCCCTGACCTATGGATGGAGTAACGGCCTTGATCACGGGAGTACTAAAATGCCTGTACGTGTATCGTAGACTTGGGAATTTCTGGGTATCCGTGGTAACGGTAAGCTGCAAGTAACAGACAGTTCTTAGTAAGAAATAAAAGGGTTAAGTAACCAGAGTAGTGTAAAAGGCGAGGAAAATAATAAACTTAAGTACATACGCACCTCGAACGATCCTGCAGCGTGTGCTATAGTCTGACAAATGACTTGAGATGTCGTCACACGGATAGTGACACAGTAGCTCTTGCCAATTCGTACTCGAGTATGACGTAGATCAAACCCGCTGCCGTTAATGGTTATTTCAGTTCCTCCCATTACGCTGCCCTCTGTTGGTGCAATGTTTGATATTAAAGCAACACTTTTGATCTCCTTTGGGGCACTTGCACCAAAAAGAGCATATCCCTTGGAATTTACATGAATGATTGTTGCGTGTTTTCCCGCCACAACTGCACCAGCGCGACACTCAACCATGTATTGCGATGATGACGTCACTGCGCACGAGAAGTTTCCGACTTTTATATTAACGTCAGAAATGGTAGTCGGAAATTTCGAACCATAAAATCGGATTAAGTTACTGAAGCCTACGATTGTGCCAGGAACGACAGAATCAACTCCTGGTGTTTGTTCATCCGCGAAAAGGAAGTTGCACCCATCTGATAGAAGACATAGGCTTTCCGTGTTTCCAACGCGGAGTGATAAAGTAAACGCCTTGGGAACCTTACTTGGTAACGTACGGCACTTGATTTGAGTGTATGAAGAGGAGAGCAAAGTACAGAAGTTGTTTTCCATGGATATTGAACCGTCTTCAAGAGAAAGTGGAAATCCTTCTCCAGTCACTGTGATCTCTGTCCCTCCCATCAGAGAACCGCTGGAAGGTGAGATTGTGGAGACAGTGGGTATCAAAGTAAATGTCCCGTTTGGCCGGTTAGCAATGTTTTTCACGGCTAAACCTCTGTTGTTTACACGGACCTCAACTTCATAAGGAACACCTGGTTACAAAAGAGAAACCAATAAACAAAAGCAAAAGCATTATAACTGTTTTATTAACTATTGTAACAAGGGTTGTAACAACAATTTTTAAAGCATGTCAACAAACATAACTTCACTGGTAGTAACCATTGCTAATCAGGTATGGAATGTGATGTGATGGGCGTAATGAAGCAAACACTGATAAAAGTGTAGAAACGCGGTCGTGCGATGTCGTAATCACTCGTATGATTACAGACCAAAGACACTTATTTACACGGGCTTTTTTTTTCACAGAACAATGCAGCGTCAATATTGTTTCAAAAAGCACGTGGTCCCTACCTGCTTGCAAGCTGCTGTTTACTGCAATTTGGCACGTGATTTTATTGGTGCTGCTGGTGAGAATCACACAGTCACATGACCCAACTCTGACGTCATTATGGCAGCCTGCAGGTCCAAACCCTTTGCCTTCAATTGTCAGCACAGTCGATTTAACTCCCAAATTTAGGCGTATGGACGTTACTTCCGGTGTATTGCACTCCCAGAATGCAAAGCTTTGCGATGATAAAATACCCGTCAGGGGATCTGCCGCAGAGCATCCTGGTATGCTAGTAGTAATGCCAGGCGAGCAACCTGGAGACACAGATTGATGAGGACCATGGTCTGATACATTAGAAAGAGCAGAAAATTGTCCAACTTTGACCTTGACTTGTGTGGAAGTCGAACGTAGGCCTTTCACAATCACCCTGCCTTTCATAGTTATAACCCCGCACGGATCTACAGCACCACTGGAGTAGTAATAAACCCCAGGAGCCTGGAAATTAAACGTGAACGAACCACTTCCACTCCGTGAACTCTTAAAACCTGTCCCGTCATACTCCGCGGCGGTTGAATCACGTGTCTGTTGGACGCCATACGTCACATCAGTTTGCAAAGCACTTGCCCACGACCACTGAGAAGAAAAATTAAAACAACAAATTATTAGGAAACTTTGGTTAAGAAAAACTAGCAATAGTACTGTATATTTGTGTCCAGACAAAAACCGTTGGGATAGCAAAAACATTTAGTGTCTCTCAAACGCGGCAGTCACACTCTTTATCCACTGTAGTATTCAAGTTGTCACCATCGGAGTTGCGCACTTCAATTACTAACCATCTGTCACACTCATATAACTTTTGCTATGTAAGAAATCTGTCTAGCTAACTCAAAGACGTCAATGTTTCATTTGCTGTTGGACTTCTAAAATATAGGAATTAAAATCTTTGCTGTGTGGATCATTTATCTTCAACATTTCGATATGCATACAACATGTTTCTATAACCATATATGACTGGGCGTTTGTTTTGCGGGACGACAAAGTATCCGTAATAACGGGGTGGCCGTAATAACGAGGTGACCGCAAAGCGGGGGTTCCATTGTATGTCATAGGCGAAGCTAAATAATAAATAAATAAATAAATAAATAAATAAGTAAGTAAATGAATAAATAAATAGATAGATAGATAGATAGATAGATAGATAGATAAATAGATAAATAAATAAATGAATGAATGAATGAATAAATAGATAAATAAATAGATACATACATACATACATACATACATACATACATAAATAAATATGCTTGTGCTTACCTGCACTGAGTCACCCATGTTAATAGTTATGGTCTGTGGACTCCATGCGTATCCCATTCCATACTCTTCAAATGAGAACAAAAAATACGTCCACAAAAGCAAAAGCAAATAGATCGAGGTGAGAAATAAAAACGTGCTCATGATGTATAGTGATAAAGTCAACTCTCTCTTAGTGGACACCTTTCTAAAGCGGACACCTGTCTAAGGGGGACACTAAATCTAGTCCCGAAGGTGTCCGCCTCACAGAGAGTTGACTGTATGTGCTCAAGATTGTCTTGAATAAAACAGCAAAATTTTTGATTAGTCGCGTTACACGTGCGTGATATATAGTGTGTGCGTACAAGTGGATCATTCAACTGCAGTGTGTTTTCTGCACCTTGACAAACCGTGTGCATCGTTATATAGTAGTGATGGAGTTATTGTCTATCATTCAACTGCAGTGTGTTTTCTGCACCTTGACAAACCGTGTGCATCGTTATATAGTAGTGATGGAGTTATTGTCTATCATTCAACTGCAGTGTGTTTTCTGCACCTTGACAAACCGTGTGCATCGTTATATAGTAGTGATGGAGTTATTGTCTATCATTCAACTGCAGTGTGTTTTCTGCACCTTGACGAACCGTGTGCATCGTTATATAGTAGTGATGGAGTTATTGTCTATCATTCAACTGCAGTGTGTTTTCTGCACCTTGACAAACCGTGTGCATCGTTATATAGTAGTGATGGAGTTATTGTCTATCATTCAACTGCAGTGTGTTTTCTGCACCTTGACAAACCGTGTGCATCGTTATATAGTAGTGATGGAGTTATTGTCTATCATTCAACTGCAGTATGTTTTCTGCACCTTGACGAACCGTGTGCATTGTTATATAGTAGTGATGGAGTTATTATCTATCATTCAACTGCAGTGTGTTTTCTGCACCTTGACGAACCGTGTGTATCGTTATATAGTAGTGATGGAGGTATTGTCTATCATTCCCTTTTCGCGTGTACTCAATGTTCTTCGACAAATCTCTAGGACACTATTAAAACTTAGTCTTAGCCCCCCCATAACCACCCCCTAACCTTTCATTAACAGGAGCTTAAGTACATAATTAAAGACGTTTTGAAATAAAACAAAACTAGCTAATAATCGGACTAAGACTGAATAAACACAATGATCAACAGTAAACAAATCGACAAGTAAACAAAGTTTTACCTGCATGGACGCCGGAATTGTCAACCGCATGTATCTTTGTCGAGATTTCAATCCGGCACACAATCTCGGTGTCTCCGCTCGACTGAACCTTGCAAGATGTATCTCCAATAGTCACTGAAATAGCTGAGGCGTTAAAACTAAAACCTCCGCGTATAGATACCATGGTTCCCCCAAGTATAGAGCCGTGTCGAGGGGAAACACCGCTGACCTTCAGAACGTACTCAAACTGTGGAGGCTTGGATCCATAAGCAGCACGACCTTTATCACCGATGTAAACATTTATAGCATATTTGCCTGGTGCTTGAGCAGGTGTAGAACACTTGATGAATACGTCAGACCACGTGACCACACTGCAGGGCTCAGAACCAATCGTAACATTGCCTTGGGATGACCGCCCAAACCCTTTGCCTTTGATTACTAGTTCGTCTCGTCCCCAGACATGGCCTGTTGAGGGGCTAATGGACGTTATCGAAGCGGTCACAGACGAGTCAAACTGAAATGCGTTCTGCCGCGTGGCTTTTACACCACGTACAATGACGTCGATGTCCACGATGCCCGCAGCGTACGCGGACGTGAGGCATGTTATTTTCGTTACGCTGCTGTTGAGAACATCACATGAGGATTGTCCAAGCATAACTTTACTTTCGCCGGCCATAACACCAAATCCATCTCCTTCAATTGTTAGCTTCGTTCCTCCTGCGGTACTGCCTTTCTGTGGGCTTATTGAGTTGACACTAACTGTATAAGTAAATACAACTCTTCCAGCGGACGAAGCGAAGCCTTTGTTATTCACGCGTACAGTGACCTCGTGTTGGTCGCCAATCAACTGACCGACAATACACACGATGCTTTTTTGAGTGCTCTGTGTTACGCGACAGCTTCTTCCACCGATAACAACTTCAACGTCAGATATCTTTGATTTAAAGCCAGTACCTGACAAAGAGATTTTTGTCCCTACTCGTCCTGTAGTTGGAGACACAGATGATAGTGATGGCGTCGCCGATGACAGAAATACAAAGGAGCAATTCCGTGCTGAACAGCTGGAGGGAACAGACTTCACCGCGACTGTAACCTGAGGAAACCAATAAAAAACGTTATAGATACAAACGATCAGCTTTGAAAAGCCAGAATCACTTTGCTATATCATATAACTAAGGAAAGGATTGAAAGCTTATTACTATAAACAAATCAGTTGTTGAGGATGTAAACTAGAGAGACGGAAAAGTGTTTAAGTGGACACGTGCTTCTTTCTTCTAAATATTGGCTATGAAGTACCTGAGGGTGTGGTTCAGCAACGCGAAGCATGTCACCCGGGATTGGACCCATAAATAGGCCACCGTCTTCAATTACTGATACATTGATGGACACGTCAAGTCCAGTCAAACCGGTTCCGTCCACGGATATGATTGGCTGATCTCCTCCCGTTGATGACGATTCCACTGTCCATTGAAACCCCGCGCATGACCCTTGACGAGCAACACTGACCGTACCAATGGCGAGGTTGTCTTCTAGGAGGGTCTTAAAGTCCTCTGCTGATATATTGGCAGGAATTTCTATAAGGAGCAAAAAATAAAAACAAAGGAAAAGAACAGCAAAATAGTTAAAACACTTCAAGGAAATGAGGCAATGGACGATGGTGATAGACAACGACGACGGTTGTAATGATGATAAAGATAATGATGGCGCTGATGACGACGGTAGTAAAGATGACAGTGATGAGTTTTGTCAAAAAGAAACATATATTTCAGGTTTCCTGATACCTTTAACTTTTTGTCCTTGAAAAGAAACTTCAAACATTCCACCAACAGGTGACGTCGCTGCATATACACGTGACACATGGATAGTGCTGTTAGCACTACAGTTCTGACATTTATATACAACATGGTCACGTGATGAATTTCCACTGAAAACAGCGGCACCAGCAATCTGCAGAAGCTCAATCCCAGTACCACAAGCAGCAGGGGTCATATAGACCATCCAAGTGGCTAGACCCAGACTCCTCACGTCCACTGACTCGATCATATTGCCGTTTGGTAGGGCTGGCGGCTGTGTCCTCTTTACTGTTAACACACACGTAAATATAGTGACATCACTGATCACATATGAACGCTATTTGTTGCCCTAGAGGGTTTTCTCCAGATCATATCAAGATCATTTGTGCCTAACTTGGACCCTTCTGTAAAGCACTTTTATACTGATGTGATATTTTAGTGTTTCCTAGAAAATACGAATCATCAAGTATAACTTTCCGAGCAACAAGCAAATAAATATTCGTATTAAAGTGTTGTTTTTCATTAACTTTGCGCACATACTGAAAATAACATAAATATGACAACAACAACAAGAATCGTTTCTAGCAAAACATAAATTAAAGCGAAACACATGACTGAAAATAATATGAATATGACAACAACAACAAGAATCATTTGTAACAGAACATAAATGAGATGAAATTATATTTTAATTAAAGCAATACACATTACTGACCACGGACTGCATCTCTCCATATAAACAAGTGGTCGATAAAAACGTCCTTGTCACCGACTCTTGTCACTGTAACACTTTCTATATAAATCTCGTATCGTCGGTCTGCATTGCTCTGAAGAAAGCCATCCTGCATCACGTGGTCAAACATGTTTATGCAGTCAAAATGCCAGCTGCCGTCCGCCAAAGCAGGAAATGGGAAAGATCGCGAGATTTCCTGTTCTTTTCCATATTTGTCAGTAAACGAGATATGGAATGCTAAGGAGTTTTTGAAGGCTCCCTTGTACGCAAAGCAGAGCTGAAAATAAACAACCAATGTTGCGGCCTTTTTCGAACAAGAACAATACCCTTGCCGAACTGTATGAGCAATACCATTTTGTTGTGTGAACATTACCTTTTTTGCCGAACTATGAACAACGCCTTTTGAGTAGCCTTCATTTACACCTGTATTGTTGCTTTCCCGTGTGTACTTTAGTTTATATACAAATTATTCATGTAACTGGTCAGTTCAGTATTTCTCTCGCGTCGTAAGTTAAGTCAAGTTAAGTTCAGTCGTCTTCGTTAATTGCAGTTTTTAGTTCTTCCGCATATTAGAAATGTTGTGAAGAGTATCGGGGATACAAGACGTATGCTCATTCATTTCTGCCCTACAACCAATATCAACAAAATTGAGCTTAAAACTAATGAGAATTAATTGATTAATAAAATAGGGAAAAAGGCAGCCTGACACAACGCGACCACACACAACACAATACAATGGCTTTTCTTACCTGTCTATATCTGGAAACGTCAAACCCTTTCAGTGCCCGTCCGTACATGTCCACTGTCTGACCGCTACGAAATAACACGGATGGATTCCTCAGCGAGTGTCTGTCACAGAAAGGATCCAGTACTCGGTTGCCCGACTCAAGCCAAGTAACTTTTGTCTCAAAACCATTGTAGTACAACGCACGGTCCGGAGGGGTCTGGTAGCTACACTCCCACCCGAGCATTTTCTGCAGTTCCTCCTTAAATTCCGCAGCGGTTGAGTTTACGTGAATGTCGTCTGAAGTTCGCCCGGATAGAGCAACCTTTAACCAAACGTTACTATTCTTTCCTGCCGGCCAGAAAAGAAAACAAACAAACAAAAATACGTGTGAGCCAGGGCGAGACTGGACATTTTTATTAATGGCCAAAAAAATCGATTTATCTCTAAATTTAACCGGAAATGGCGGTTTGTTATGCGAAGTTTGAAGTCTTATTACTCGCAGATCGATTTAGATAAAATCAAACAATGCACATGAGCACATTTGTAAAACAAACAGAAACATGCCCTGAAAATATTCACGCTCAATGATACGAAACGAAACTATACACCGTTTCTACTAAAACAAACAGAAACATGCCCTCAAAATATTCACGCTCAATGATATCATAATCAGTGATAAGCCGAAACTATACACCGTTTCTACTAAGGACTAGACTATACATTGTTTTCATTACAGCCCAAAAAATGTATTTGTCTGTAACTTTGACCGGAAATGGCGGTTTGTTATGCGAAGTTTGAAGACTGATTACACCCCGATCGATTTAAATGCAATCATACATTACACATCAGCACACTTGTGAAACATTCCGAAACATACCCTGAAACTTTCATGTGAATTTGATGATTGGCCAAGGCCATACATCGATTTTATGATGGCCTAAAAAATTTAATTTTCTGTAAGTTTGGCCGGAAGTGGACGTTTGTTATGCGACTTTTAAAGTCTGATTACTTGCAGATCGAATTAGATATAATCATACATTGCCTATCAGCACATTTGTAAAAAATTCAGAATTATTCCCTGAAACTTCATGCGAATCTAATGACTGACCGAGGCTGTACATCGTTTTTACAAAAAGCGAAAGAATTCAATTTTCTATAAATTTGACCGGAAATGGCGCTTTCTTCTGCGAAGTTTGAAGTCTGATTACTCGCAGATCGATTTAGATACAATCATACAGTGCACATTAGCACACTTGTGAAACATTGAGAAACATTCCCTGAAACTTTCATGCTAATCTAATGACTAACCCAGGTTGTACATTGTTTTTACGAAGAGCCAAATAATTCAATTTTTTATAAACTTGACCGGAAATGGTGGTTTGGTATGCGAAGTTTGAAGTCTGATCTTTCGCAGATCGATTTAGATATAATAAAACATTGCCTTTCAACACATTTGTAAAACATTTAGGAATATTCCCTGAAACTTTCATGCGAATCTAATCATTGGCTGAGGCTGTAGATGGCTTTTGCGAACGCCGCAGAGATGGTGTGGTATGCAAAGTTTGAAGTCTGATTACACCCCGATCGATTTAGATAGAATATTATCTTGCAAATCACCACACTTGTGAAACAATCAGAAAAATTCCCTGAAACTTTCATGCGAATCTAATGATTGACCGACGCTGTACATCGTTTTTACGAAGAGCCAAAAAATTCAATTTCCTATAAACTTCAACGGAAATGAGGGTTTGGTATGCGAAGTTTGAAGTCTGATTACTCGCAAATCGATTTAGATACAATCATACAGTGCACATCAGCATACTTGTGAAACATTCAGAAATATTCCCTGAAACGTTCATGCGAATCTAAGGCTTAACCGAGGCTGCACATTGTTTTCACGAAGAGTCAAAAAATTCAATTTTCTATAAACTTGACCGCATATGGCGGTTTGGTATGCGAAGTTTGAAGTCTGATCTTTCGCAGATCGATTTAGATATAATAAAACGTTGCCTTTCAACACATTTGTAAAACATTTAGGAATATTCCCTGCAACTTTCATGCGAATCTAATCATTGGCTGAGGCTGTAGATCGCTTTTGCGAACGCCGCAGAGATGGTGTGGTATGCAAAGTTTGAAGTCTGATTACACCCCGATCGATTTAGATAGAATATTATCTTGCATATCAGCACACTTGAGCAACATTCAGAAACATTCCCTGAAACTTTCATGCGAATCTAAGGCTTAACCGAGGCTGCACATTGTTTTCACGAAGAGCCAAAAAATTCAATTTTCTATAAACTTGACCGGATATGGCGGTTTGGTATGCGAAGTTTGAAGTCTGATTACTCGCAAATCGGTTTAGATACAATCATACAGTGCACATCAGCACACTTGTGAAACATTCAGAAACATTCCCTGAAACTTTCATGCGAATCTAATCATTGACCGACCCTGTACATCGTTTTTACGAAGAGCCAAAAAATTCAATTTTCTACAAAACTTGACCGGAAATGGCGGTTTGGTATGCGAAGTTTAAAGTCTGATTACTCGCAAATCGATTTAGATACAATCATACAGTGCACATCAGCACACGTGTGAAACATTCAGAAACATTCCCTGAAACTTTCATGGGAATCTAAACATTGACCGACCCTGTACATTGTTTTTACGAAGAGCCAAAAAATTCAATTTTCTACAAAACTTGACCGGAAATGGCGGTTTGGTATGCGAAGTTTGAGGTCCGATTACTCGCAAATCGGTTTAGATACAATCATACAGTGCACATCAGCACACTTGTGAAACATTCAGAAACATTCCCTAAAACTTTCATGCGAATCTAATCATTGAGCGACCCTGTACATCGTTTTTACGAAGAGCCAAAAAATTCAATATTTTATAAACTTGACCGTATATGGCGGTTTGGTATGCGAAGTTTGAAGTCTGATTACTCGCAAATCGATTTAGATACAATCATACAGTGCACATCAGCACACTTGTGAAACATTCACAAACATTCCCTGAAACGTTCATGCGAATCTAATCATTGACCGACCCTGTCCATCGTTTTTACGAAGAGCCAAAAAATTCAATTTTCTATAAACTTGACCGGAAATGGTGGTTTGGTATGCGAAGTTTGAAGTCTGATCTTTCGCAGATCGATTTAGATATAATAAAACATTGCCTTTCAACACATTTGTAAAACATTTAGGAATATTCCCTGAAACTTTCATGCGAATCTAATCATTGGCTGAGGCTGTAGATGGCTTTTGCGAACGCCGCAGAGATGGTGTGGTATGCAAAGTTTGAAGTCTGATTACACCCCGATCGATTTAGATAGAATATTATCTTGCAAATCACCACACTTGTGAAACAATCAGAAAAATTCCCTGAAACTTTCATGCGAATCTAATGATTGACCGACGCTGTACATCGTTTTTACGAAGAGCCAAAAAATTCAATTTCCTATAAACTTCAACGGAAATGAGGGTTTGGTATGCGAAGTTTGAAGTCTGCTTACTCGCAAATCGATTTAGATACAATCATACAGTGCACATCAGCATACTTGTGAAACATTCAGAAATATTCCCTGAAACGTTCATGCGAATCTAAGGCTTAACCGAGGCTGCACATTGTTTTCACGAAGAGTCAAGAAATTCAATTTTCTATAAACTTGACCGCATATGGCGGTTTGGTATGCGACGTTTGAAGTCTGATCTTTCGCAGATCGATTTAGATATAATAAAACGTTGCCTTTCAACACATTTGTAAAACATTTAGGAATATTCCCTGCAACTTTCATGCGAATCTAATCATTGGCTGAGGCTGTAGATCGCTTTTGCGAACGCCGCAGAGATGGTGTGGTATGCAAAGTTTGAAGTCTGATTACACCCCGATCGATTTAGATAGAATATTATCTTGCATATCAGCACACGTGTGAAATATTCAGAAACATTCCCTGAAACTTTCATGCGAATCTAATCATTGACCGACCCTGTCCATCGTTTTTACGAAGAGCCAAAAAATCCAATTTTCTATAAACTTGACCGTATATGGCGGTTTGGTATGCGAAGTTTGAAGTCTGAGTACTCGCAAATCGGTGTAGATACAATCATACAGTGCACATCAGCACACGTGTGAAACATTCAGAAATATTCCCTGAAACTTTCATGCGAATCTAATCATTGACCGACGCTGTACATTGTTTTTACGAAGAGCCAAAAAATTCAATTTTCTATAAACTTGACCGGAAATGGCGGTTTGGTATGCGAAGTTTGAAGTCTGATTACTCGCAAATCGGTTTAGATACAATCATACAGTGCACATCAGCACACGTGTGAAACATTCAGAAACATTCCCTGAAACTTTCATGCGAATCTAATCATTGACCGACCCTGTCCATCGTTTATACGAAGAAGCAAAAAATTCAATTTTCTATAAACTTGACCGGAAATGGCGGTTTGGTATGCGAAGTATGAAGTCTGATTACTCGCAAATCGGTGTAGATACAATCATACAGTGCACATCAGCACACGTGTGAAATATTCAGAAACATTCCCTGAAACTTTCATGCGAATCTAATCATTGACCGACCCTGTCCATCGTTTATACGAAGAAGCAAAAAATTCAATTTTCTATAAACTTGACCGTATATGGTGGTTTGGTATGCGAAGTTTGAAGTCTGATTACTCGCAAATCGGTTTAGATACAATCATACAGTGCACATCAGCACACGTGTGAAACATTCAGAAACATTCCCTGAAACTTTCATGCGAATCTAATGATTGACCGACGCTGTACATTGTTTTTACGAAGAGCCAAAAAATTCAATTTTCTATAAACTTGACCGTATATGGCGGTTTGGTATGCAAAGTTTGAAGTCTGATTACTCGCAAAACGATTTAGATACAATCATACAGTGCACATCAGCACACGTGTGAAACATTCAGAAATATTCCCTAAAACTTTCATGCGAATCTAAGGTTTATCCGAGGCTGCACATTGTTTTCACGAAGAGCCAAAAAATTCAATTTTCTATAAACTTGACCGGAAATGGCGGTTTGGTATACAAAGTTTGAAGTCTGATTACTCGCAAATCGATTTAGATACAATCATACAGTGCACATTAGCACACTTGTGAAATATTGAGAAACATTCCCTGAAACTTTCATGCTAATCTAATGATTGACCGACCCTGTACATTGTTTTTACGAAGAGCCAAAAAATCCAATTTTCTATAAACTTGACCGTATATGGCGGTTTGGTATGCAAAGTTTGAAGTCTGATTACTCGCAAATCGGTGTAGATACAATCATACAGTGCACGTCAGCACACGTGTGAAATATTCAGAAACATTCCCTGAAACTTTCATGCTAATCTAATGATTGACCGACCCTGTACATTGTTTTTACGAAGAGCCAAAAAATCCAATTTTCTATAAACTTGACCGTATATGGCGGTTTGGTATGCAAAGTTTGAAGTCTGATTACTCGCAAATCGATTTAGATACAATAATACAGTGCAAATCAGCACACTTGCGAAACATTCAGAAATATTCCCTGAAACTTTCATGCGAATCTAAGGCTTATCCGAGGCTGCACATTGTTTTCACGAAGAGCCAAAAAATTCAATTTTCTATAAACTTGACCGGAAATGGCGGTTTGGTATGCAAAGTTTGAAGTCTGATTACTCGCAAATCGATTTAGATACAATCATACAGTGCACATTAGCACACTTGTGAAATATTCAGAAACATTCCCTGAAACTTTCATGCGAATCTAATCATTGACCGACCCTGTCCATCGTTTATACGAAGAAGCAAAAAATTCAATTTTCTATATACTTGACCGTATATGGTGGTTTGGTATGCGAAGTTTGAAGTCTGAGTACTCGCAAATCGGTGTAGATACAATCATACAGTGCACATCAGCACACGTGTGAAACATTCAGAAATATTCCCTGAAACTTTCATGCGAATCTAATCATTGACCGACGCTGTACATTGTTTTTACGAAGAGCCAAAAAATTCAATTTTCTATAAACTTGACCGGAAATGGCGGTTTGGTATGCGAAGTTTGAAGTCTGATTACTCGCAAATCGATTTAGATACAATCATACAGTGCACATTAGCACACTTGTGAAATATTCAGAAACATTCCCTGAAACTTTCATGCTAATCTAATGATTGACCGACCCTGTACATTGTTTTTACGAAGAGCCAAAAAATCCAATTTTCTATAAACTTGACCGTATATGGCGGTTTGGTATGCAAAGTTTGAAGTCTGATTACTCGCAAATCGATTTAGATACAATAATACAGTGCAAATCAGCACACTTGCGAAACATTCAGAAATATTCCCTGAAACTTTCATGCGAATCTAAGGCTTATCCGAGGCTGCACATTGTTTTCACGAAGAGCCAAAAAATTCAATTTTCTATAAACTTGACCGGAAATGGCGGTTTGGTATGCAAAGTTTGAAGTCTGATTACTCGCAAATCGATTTAGATACAATCATACAGTGCACATTAGCACACTTGTGAAATATTGAGAAACATTCCCTGAAACTTTCATGCGAATCTAATCATTGACCGACCCTGTCCATCGTTTATACGAAGAAGCAAAAAATTCAATTTTCTATAAACTTGACCGTATATGGTGGTTTGGTATGCGAAGTTTGAAGTCTGAGTACTCGCAAATCGGTGTAGATACAATCATACAGTGCACATCAGCACACGTGTGAAACATTCAGAAATATTCCCTGAAACTTTCATGCGAATCTAATCATTGACCGACGCTGTACATTGTTTTTACGAAGAGCCAAAAAATTCAATTTTCTATAAACTTGACCGGAAATGGCGGTTTGGTATGCGAAGTTTGAAGTCTGATTACTCGCAAATCGGTTTAGATACAATCATACAGTGCACATCAGCACACCTGTGAAACATTCAGAAACATTCCCTGAAACTTTCATTCGAATCTAATGATTGACCGACGCTGTACATCGTTTTCACGAAGAGCCAAAAAATTCAATTTTCTATAAACTTGACCGTATATGGCGGTTTGGTATGCAAAGTTTGAAGTCTGATTACTCGCAAAACGATTTAGATACAATCATACAGTGCACATCAGCACACTTGTGAAACATTCAGAAATATTCCCTGAAACTTTCATAAGAATCTAAGGCTTATCCGAGGCTGCACATTGTTTTCACGAAGAACCAAAAAATTCAATTTTCTATAAACTTGATCGGAAATGGCGGTTTGGTATGCGAAGTTTGAAGTCTGATTACTCGCAAATCGGTTTAGATACAATCATACAGTGCACATCAGCACACGTGTGAAATATTCAGAAACATTCCCTGAAACTTTCATGCGAATCTAATCATTGACCGACCCTGTCCATCGTTTATACGAAGAAGCAAAAAATTCAATTTTCTATAAACTTGACCGTATATGGCGGTTTGGTATGCGAAGTTTGAAGTCTGATTACTCGCAAATCGATTTAGATACAATCATGCAGTGCTTATCAGCACACTTGTGAAACATTCAGAAACATTCTCTGAAACGTTCATGCGAATCTAATCATTGACCGATCCTGTACATCGTTTTTACGAAGAGCCAAAAAATTCAATTTTCTACAAAACTTGACCGGAAATGGCGGTTTGGTATGCGAAGTTTGGAGTCTGATTACTCGCAAATCGATTTAAATACAATAATACAGTGCACATCAGCACACTTGTAAAACATTCAGAAATATTTCCTGAAACTTTCATGCGAATCTAAGGCTTATCCGAGGCTGCACATTGTTTTCACGAAGAGCCAAAAAAATCAATTTTCTATAAACTTGATCGGAAATGGCGGTTTGGTATGCGAAGTTTGAAGTCTGATTACTCGCAAATCGGTTTAGATACAATCATACAGTGCACATCAGCACACGTGTGAAATATTCAGAAACATTCCCTGAAACTCTCATGCGAATCTAATCATTGACCGACCCTGTCCATCCTTTAAACGAAGAAGCAAAAAATTCAATTTTCTATAAACTTGACCGTATATGGCGGTTTGGTATGCGAAGTTCGAAGTCTGATTACTCGCAAATCGATTTAGATACAATCATGCAGTGCACATCAGCACACTTGTGAAACATTCAGAAACATTCTCTGAAACGTTGATGCGAATCTAATCATTGACCGACGCTGTACATCGTTTTTACGAAGAGCCAAAAAATTCAATTTTCTATAAACTTGACCGGAAATGGCGCTTTGGTATGCGAAGTTTGAAGTCTGATTACTCGCAAATCGATTTAGATACAATCATACAGTGCACATCAGCACACTTGTGAAACATTCAGAAACATTCTCTGAAACTTTCATGCGAATCTAAGGCTTATCCGAGGCTGCACATTGTTTTCACGTAGAGCCAAAAAATTCAATTTTCTATAAACTTGACCGGAAATGGCGGTTTGGTATGCAAAGTTTGAAGTCTGATTACTCGCAAATCGATTTCGATACAATCATACAGTGCACATCAGCACACTTGTGAAACGTTCAGAAACATTCCCTGAAACTTGCATGCGAATCTAATCATTGACCGACCCTGTACGTCGTTTTTACGAAAAGCCAAAAAATTCAATTTTCTATAAACTTGACCGTTTATGGCAGTTTGGTATGCAAAGTTTGAAGTCTGATTGCTCGCAAAACAATTTAGATACAATCAAACAGTGCACAGCAGCACACTTGTGAAACATTCAGAAATATTCCCTGAAACTTTCATGCGAATCTAAGGCTTAACCGAGGCTGCACATTGTTTTTACGAAGAGCCAAAAAATTCAATTTTCTATAAACTTGACCGGAAATGGCGGTTTGGTATCCGAAGTTTGAAGTCTGATTACTCGCAAATCGGTTATGATACAATCATACAGTGCACATCAGCACACGTGTGAAACATTCAGAAACACTCCTTGAAACTTTCATGCGAATCTAATCATTGACCGACCCTGTCCATCGTTTATACGAAGAAGCAAAAAATTCAATTTTCTATAAACTTGACCGCATATGGCGGTTTGGTATGCGAAGTTTGAAGTCTGATTACTCGCAAATCGGTTTAGATACAATCATACAGTGCACATTAGTACACTTGTGAAACATTCAGAAACATTCCCTGAAACTTTCATGCGAATCTAATCATTGACCGACCCTGTCCATTGTTTTTACGAAGAGCCAAAAAATCCAATTTTCTATAAACTTGACCGTATATGGCGGTTTGGTATGCAAAGTTTGAAGTCTGATTACTCGCAAATCGATTTAGATACAATAATACAGTGCAAATCAGCACACTTGTGAAACATTCAGAAATATTCCCTGAAACTTTCATGCGAATGTAAGGCTTATCCGAGGCTGCACATTGTTTTCACGAAGAGCCAAAAAATTAAATTTTCTGTAAACTTGACCGGAAATAGCGCTTTGGTATGCGACGTTTGAAGTCTGATTACTCGCAAATCGGTTTAGATACAATCATACAGTGCACATTAGCACACTTGTGAAATATTCAGAAACATTCCCTGAAACTTTCATGCAAATCTAATCATTGACCGACCCTGTCCATCGTTTTTACGAACAGCCAAAAAATTCAATTTTCTATAAACTTGACCGGAAATGGCGGTTTGGTATGCGAAGTTTGAAGTCTGATTACTCGCAAATCGATTTAGATACAATCATACAGTGCACATCAGCACACTTGTGAAACATTCAGAAACATTCCCTGAAACTTTCATGCGAATCTAATCATTGACCGACGCTGTACATCGTTTTTACGAAGAGCCAAAAAATTCAATTTTCTATAAACTTGACCGTATATGGCGGTTTGGTATGCAAAGTTTGAAGTCTGATTACTCGCAAAACGATTTAGATACAATCATACAGTGCACATCAGCACACTTGTGAAACATTCAGAAATATTCCCTGAAACTTTCATGGGAATCTAAGGCTTATCCGAGGCTGCACATTGTTTTCACGAAGAGCCAAAAAATTCAATTTTCTATAAACTTGACCGGAAATAGCGGTTTTGTGTTCAAAGTTTGAAGTCTGATTACTCGCAAATCGATTTAGATACAATCATACAGTGCACATCAGCACACTTGTGAAACATTCAGAAACATTCCCTGAAACTTTCATGCGAATCTAATCATTGACCGACCCTGTACGTCGTTTTTACGAAGAGCCAAAAAATTCAATTTTCTATAAACTTGACCGTATATGGCAGTTTGGTATGCAAAGTTTGAAGTCTGATTGCTCGCAAAACGATTTAGATACAATCATACAGTGCACATCAGCACACTTGTGAAACATTCAGAAATATTGCCTGAAACTTTCATGCGAATCTAAGGCTTATCCGAGGCTGCACATTGTTTTTACGAAGAGCCAAAAAATTCAATTTTCTATAAAGTTGACCGTATATGGCGGTTTGGTATGCGAAGTTTGAAGTCTGATTACTCGCAAATCGGTTTAGATACAATCATACAGTGCACATCAGCACACTTCTGAAACATTCAGAAACATTCCCTGAAACTCTCATGTGAATATAATCATTGACCGACCCTGTACATCGTTTTTACGAAGAACCAAAAAATTCAATTTTCTACAAAACTTGACCGGAAATGGCGGTTTGGTATGCGAAGTTTGAAGTCTGATTACTCGCAAATCGATTTAGATACAATCATACAGTGCACATCAGCACACTTGTGAAACATTCAGAAACATACCCTGAAACTTTCATGCGAATCTAATGATTGACCGACGCTGTACATCGTTTTTACCAAGAGCCAAAAAATTCAATTTTCTACAAAACTTGACCGGAAATGGCGGTTTGGTATGCGAAGTTTGAAGTCTGATTACTCGCAAATCGATTTAGATACAATCATACAGTGCACATCAGCACACGTGTGAAACATTCAGAAACATTCCCTGAAACTTTCATGCGAATCTAATAATTGACCGACGCTCTACATCGTTTTTACGAAGAACCAAAAAATTCAATTTTCTATAAACTTAACCGTATATGGCGGTTTGGTATGCAAAGTTTGAAGTCTGATTACTCGCAAAACGATTTAGATACAATCATACAGTGCACATCAGCACACTTGTGAAAAATTCACAAACATTCCCTGATACTTTCATGCGAATCTAATCATTGACCGACGCTGTACATCGTTTTTACGAAGAGCAAAAAAATTCAAATTTCTACAAAACTTGACCGGAAATGGCGGTTTGGTATGCGAAGTTTGAAGTCTGATTACTCGCAAATCGGTTTAGATACAATCATACAGTGCACATCAGCACACTTGCGAAATATTCAGAAACATTCCCTGAAACTTTCATGCAAATCTAATCATTGACCGACCCTGTCCATCGTTTTTACGAAGAGCCAAAAAATTCAATTTTCTATAAACTTGACCGTATATGGCGGTTTGGTATGCGAAGTTTGAAGTCTGATTACTCGCAAATCGATTTAGATACAATCATGCAGTGCACATCAGCACACTTTCGAAACATTCAGAAACATTCTCTGAAACGTTCATGCGAATCTAATCATTGACCGACCCTGTACATTGTTTTTTCGAAGAGCCAAAAAATTCAATTTTCTACAAAACTTGACCGGAAATGGCGGTTTGGTATGCGATGTTTGGAGTCTGATTACTCGCAAATCGATTTAGATACAATCATACAGTGCACATCAGCACACTTGTGAAACATTCAGAAACATTCCCTGAAACTTTCATGCGAATCTAATCATTGACCGACGCTGTACATCGTTTTTACGAAGAGCCAAAAAATTCAATTTTCTATAAAGTTGACCGTATATGGCGGTTTGGTATGCGAAGTTTGAAGTCTGATTACTCGCAAATCGATTTAGATACAATCATGCAGTGCACATCAGCACACTTTCGAAACATTCAGAAACATTCTCTGAAACATTCATGCGAATCTAATCATTGACCGACCCTGTACATTGTTT
Organism: Plumapathes pennacea; assembly: GCA_964036295.1. Taxonomy (NCBI): domain Eukaryota; kingdom Metazoa; phylum Cnidaria; class Anthozoa; order Antipatharia; family Myriopathidae; genus Plumapathes; species Plumapathes pennacea. The sequence goes on along the minus strand of OZ038467.1, from coordinate 23,231,228 downwards.
TTTCGAAGAGCCAAAAAATTCAATTTTCTACAAAACTTGACCGGAAATGGCGGTTTGGTATGCGATGTTTGGAGTCTGATTACTCGCAAATCGATTTAGATACAATCATACAGTGCACATCAGCACACTTGTGAAACATTCAGAAACATTCCCTGAAACTTTCATGCGAATCTAATCATTGACCGACGCTGTACATCGTTTTTACGAAGAGCCAAAAAATTCAATTTTCTATAAACTTGACCGTATATGGCGGTTTGGTATGCAAAGTTTGAAGTCTGATTACTCGCAAAACGATTTAGATACAATCATACAGTGCACATCAGCACACTTGTGAAACATTCAGAAATATTCCCTGAAACTTTCATGCGAATCTAAGGCTTATCCGAGGCTGCACATTGTTTTCACGAAGAGCCAAAAAATTCAATTTTCTATAAACTTGACCGGAAATAGCGGTTTGGTGTGCAAAGTTTGAAGTCTGATTACTCGCAAATCGATTTAGATACAATCATACAGTGCACATCAGCACACTTGTGAAACATTCAGAAACATTCCCTGAAACTTGCATGCGAATCTAATCATTGACCGACCCTGTACGTTGTTTTTACGAAGAGCCAAAAAATTCAATTTTCTATAAACTTGACCGTATATGGCAGTTTGGTATGCAAAGTTTGAAGTCTGATTGCTCGCAAAACGATTTAGATACAATCATACAGTGCACATCAGCACACTTGTGAAACATTCAGAAATATTCCCTGAAACTTTCATGCGAATCTAAGGCTTATCCGAGGCTGCACATTGTTTTTACGAAGAGCCAAAAAATTCAATTTTCTATAAAGTTGACCGTATATGGCGGTTTGGTATGCGAAGTTTGAAGTCTGATTGCTCGCAAAACGATTTAGATACAATCATACAGTGCACATCAGCACACTTGTGAAACATTCAGAAACATTCCCTGAAACTTTCATGCGAATCTAATGATTGACCGACGCTGTACATTGTTTTTACCAAGAGCCAAAAAATTCAATTTTCTATAAACTTGACCGTATATGGCGGTTTGGTATGCAAAGTTTGAAGTCTGATTACTCGCAAATCGATTTAGATACAATCATACAATGCACATCAGCACACTTTGGAAACATTCAGAAACATTCCCTGAAACTTTCATGCGAATCTAATCATTGACCGACCCTGTACATTGTTTTTTCGAAGAGCCAAAAAATTCAATTTTCTGCAAAACTTGACCGGAAATGGCGGTTTGGTATGCGAAGTTTGAAGTTTGATTACTCGCAAATCTATTTAGATACAATAATACAGTGCACATCAGCACACTTGTGCAACATTCAGAAACATTCCCTGAAACTTTCATGCGAATTTAATCATTGAAAAAGGCTGTAGATCGCTTTTTAGAACCACGAAGAGATTAATTTTATTGTAACTTTGACTGGAAATGGTGGTGTGGTATGCAATGTTTGAAGTCTGATTACACCCCGATCGATTTAGATAAAATCTTACCTTGCACATCAGCACATTTGTGAAACATTCAGAAACATTCCCTGAAACTTTCATGCGAATTTAATCATTGAAAGAGGCTGTAGATTGCCTTTTAGAACCACGAAGAGATTAATTTTATTGTAACTTTGACTGAAAATGGCGGTGTGGTATGCAATGTTTGAAGTCTGATTACACCCCGACCGATTTAGATAGAATCTTACTTTGCACATCAGCACACTTGTGAAACATTCACAAACATTCCCTGGAACTCTCATGCGAATCTAATGATTGACCGACCCTGTACATCGTTTTTACGAAGAGCAAAAAAATTCAATTTTCTACAAAACTTGACCGGAAATGGCGGTTTGGTATGCGAAGTTTGAAGTTTGATTACTCGCAAATCTATTTAGATACAATAATACAGTGCACATCCGCACACTTGAGAAACATTCAGAAATATTTCCTGAAACTTTCATGCGAATCTAATCATTGACCGACCCTGTACATCGTTTTTACGAAGAACCAAAAAATTCAATTTTCTATAAACTTGACCGTATATGGCGGTTTGCTATGCGAAGTTTGAAGTCTGATTACTCACAAATCGATTTAGATACAATCATACAGTGCACATCCGCACACTTGTGAAACATTCAGAAATATTGCCTGAAACTTTCATGCGAATCTAATCATTGACCGACCCTGTACATCGTTTTTACGAAGAGCCAAAAAATTCAATTTTCTATAAACTTGACCGTATATGGCGGTTTGCTATGCGAAGTTTGAAGTCTGATTACTCACAAATCGATTTAGATACAATCATACAGTGCACATCCGCACACTTGTGAAACATTCAGAAACATTTCCTGAAACTATCATGCGAATCTAATCATTGACCGACCCTGTACATCGTTTTTACAAAGAGCCAAAAAATTCAATTTTCTTTAAACTTGACCGGAAATGGCGGTTTGGTATGAAAAGTTTGAAGTCTGATTACTCGCAAAACGAGTTAGATACAATCATACAGTGCACATCAGCACACTTGTGAAACATTCAGAAACATTTCCTGAAACTTTCATGCGAATCTAATCATTGACCGACCCTGTACATTGTTTTTACGAAGAGCCAAAAACTTCAATTTTCTACAAAACTTGACCGGAAATGGCGGTTTGGTATGCGAAGTTTGAAGTTTGATTACTCGCAAATCTATTTAGATACAATAATACAGTGCAAATCCGCACACTTGTGAAACATTCAGAAACATTTCCTGAAACTTTCATGCGAATCTAATCATTGACCGACCCTGTACATCGTTTTTACGAAGAGCCAAAAACTTCAATTTTCTATAAACTTGACCGTATATGGCGGTTTGGTATGCAAAGTTTGAAGTCTGATTACTCGCAAATCGATTTAGATACAATCATACAGTGCACATCAGCACACTTGTGAAACATTCAGAAACATTTCCTGAAACTATCATGCGAATCTAATAATTGACCGACCCTGTACATCGTTTTTACGAAGAACCAAAAAATTCAATTTTCTATAAACTTGACCGTATATGGCGGTTTGGTATGCAAAGTTTGAAGTCTGATTACTCGCAAATCGATTTAGATAAAATCATACAGTGCACGTCAGCACACTTGAGAAACATTCAGAAATATTCCCTGAAACTTTCATGCGAATCTAAAGCTTATCCGAGGCTGCACATTGTTTTCACGAAGAGGCAAAAATTTCAATTTTCTATAAACTTGACCGGAAATGGCGGTTTGGTATGGAAAGTTTGAAGTCTGATTACTCAAAAATCGATTTAGATATAATCATACAGTACACATCAGCACACTTATGAAACATTCACAAACATTCCCTGAAACTTTCATGCGAATCTAATGATTGACCGACCCTGTACATTTTTTTTACGAAGAGCCAAAAAATCCAATTTTCTATAAACTTGACCGTATATGGCGGTTTGGTATGCAAAGTTTGAAGTCTGATTACTCGCAAATCGATTTAGATACAATAATACAGTGCACATCAGCACACTTGTGAAACATTCAGAAATATTCCCTGAAACTTTCATGCGAATCTAAGGCTTATCCGAGGCTGCACATTGTTTTCACGAAGAGCCAAAAAATTCAATTTTCTATAAACTTGACCGGAAATGGCGGTTTGGTTTGCGAAGTATGAAGTCTGATTACTCGCAAATCGGTTTAGATACAATCATACAGTGCACATCAGCACACGTGTGAAATATTCAGAAACATTCCCTGAAACTTTCATGCGAATCTAATCATTGACCGACCCTGTCCATCGTTTATACGAAGAAGCAAAAAATTCAATTTTCTATAAACTTGACCGTATATGGCGGTTTGGTATGCGATGTTTGAAGTCTGATTACTCGCAAATCGGTGTAGATACAATCATACAGTGCACATCAGCACACGTGTGAAACATTCAGAAATATTCCCTGAAACTTTCATGCGAATCTAAGGCTTATCCGAGGCTGCACATTGTTTTCACGAAGAGCCAAAAAATTCAATTTTCTATAAACTTGACCGGAAATGGCGGTTTGGTATGCAAAGTTTGAAGTCTGATTACTCGCAAAACGATTTAGATACAATCATACAGTGCACATCAGCACACCTGTGAGACATTCAGAAACATTCCCTGAAACTTTCATGCGAATCTAATCATTGACCGACGCTGTACATTGTTTTTACGAAGAGCCAAAAAATTCAATTTTCTATAAACTTGACCGGAAATGGCGGTTTGGTATACAAAGTTTGAAGTCTGATTACTCGCAAATCGATTTAGATACAATCATACAGTGCACATTAGCACACTTGTGAAATATTCAGAAACATTCCCTGAAACTTTCATGCTAATCTAATGATTGACCGACCCTGTACATCGTTTTTACGAAGAGCCAAAAAATCCAATTTTCTATAAACTTGACCGTATATGGCGGTTTGGTATGCAAAGTTTGAAGTCTGATTACTCGCAAATCGATTTAGATACAATAATACAGTGCGCATCAGCACACTTGTGAAACATTCAGAAATATTCCCTGAAACTTTCGTGCGAATCTAAGGCTTATCCGAGGCTGCACATTGTTTTCACGAAGAGCCAAAAAATTCAATTTTCTATAAACTTGACCGGAAATGGCGGTTTGGTTTGCGAAGTATGAAGTCTGATTACTCGCAAATCGGTTTAGATACAATCATACAGTGCACATCAGCACACGTGTGAAATATTCAGAAACATTCCCTGAAACTTTCATGCGAATCTAATCATTGACCGACCCTGTCCATCGTTTATACGAAGAAGCAAAAAATTCAATTTTCTATAAACTTGACCGTATATGACGGTTTGGTATGCGAAGTTTGAAGTCTGATTACTCGCAAATCGGTGCAGATAAAATCATACAGTGCACATTAGCACACTTGTGAAACATTCAGAAATATTTCCTGAAACTTTCATGCGAATCTAATAATTGACCGACGCTGTACATCGTTTTTACGAAGAACCCAAAAGTTCAATTTTCTATAAACTTGACCGTATATGGCGGTTTGGTATGCAAAGTTTGAAGTCTGATTACTCGCAAAACGATTTAGATACAATCATACAGTGCACATCAGCACACTTGTGAAACATTCAGAAATATTCCCTAAAACTTTCATGCGAATCTAAGGCTTATCCGAGGCTGCACATTGTTTTCACGAAGAGCTAAAAAATTCAATTTTCTATAAACTTGACCGGAAATGGCGGTTTGGTATGCAAAGTTTGAAGTCTGATTACTCGCAAAATGATTTAGATACAATCATACAGTGCAAATCAGCGCACCTGTGAGACATTCAGAAACATTCCCTGAAACTTTCATGCGAATCTAATCATTGACCGACGCTGTACATTGTTTTTACGAAGAGCCAAAAAATTCAATTTTCTATAAACTTGACCGGAAATGCCGGTTTGGTATACAAAGTTTGAAGTCTGATTACTCGCAAATCGATTTAGATACAATCATACAGTGCACATTAGCACACTTGTGAAACATTCAGAAATATTCCCTGAAACTTTCATGCGAATCTAAGGCTTAACCTAGGCTGCACATTGTTTTTACGAAGAGCCAAAAAATTCAATTTTCTAAAAACTTGACCGGAAATGGCGGTTTGGTATGCGAAGTTTGAAGTCTGATTACTCGCAAATCGATTTAGATACAATCATACAGTGCACATTAGCACACTTGTGAAACATTCAGAAATATTTCCTGAAACTTTCATGCGAATCTAAGGCTTAACCTAGGCTGCACATTGTTTTTAAGAAGAGCCAAAAAATTCAATTTTCTAAAAACTTGACCGGAAATGGCGGTTTGGTATGCGAAGTTTGAAGTCTGATTACTCGCAAATCGGTTTAGATACAATCATACAGTGCACATCAGCACACGTGTGAAACATTCAGAAACATTCCTTGAAACTTTCATGCGAATCTAATCATTGACCGACCCTGTCCATCGTTTATAGGAAGAAGCAAAAAATTCAATTTTCTATAAACTTGACCGCATTTGGCGGTTTGGTATGCGAAGTTTGAAGTCTGATTACTCGCGAATCGGTTTAGATACAATCATGCAGTGCACATCAGCACACTTTTGAAACATTCAGAAACATTTCCTGAAACTTTCATGCGAATCTAATCAATGACCGACCCTGTACATCGTTTTTACGAAGAGCCAAAAAATTCAATTTTCTACAAAACTTGAATGGAAATGGCGGTTTGGTATGCGAAGTTTGAAGTCCGATTACTCGCAACTCGATTTAGATACAATCATACAGTGCACATCAGCACACTTGTGAAACATTCAGAAATATTCCCTGAAACTTTCATGCGAATCTAAGGCTTATTCGAGGCTGCACATTGTTTTCACGAAGAGCCAAAAAATTCAATTTTCTATAAACTTGACCGGAAATGGCGGTTTGGTATGCGAAGTTTGAAGTCTGATTACTCGCAAATCGATTTAGATACAATCATACAGTGCACTTCAGCACACTTGTCAAACATTCAGAAACATTCCCTGAAACTTTCATGCGAATCTAATAATTGACCGACGCTGTACATCGTTTTTACGAAGAACCAAAAAGTTCAATTTTCTATAAACTTGACCGTATATGGCGGTTTGGTATGCAAAGTTTGAAGTCTGATTACTCGCAAAACGATTTAGATACAATCATACAGTGCACATCAGCACACTTCTAAAGAATTCACAAACATTCCTTGATACTTTCATGCGAATCTAATCATTGACCGACGCTGTACATCGTTTTTACGAAGAGCCAAAAAATTCAATTTTCTACAAAACTTGACCGGAAATGGCGGTTTGGTATGCGAAGTTTGAAGTCTGATTACTCGCAAATCGATTTAGATACAATCATACAGTGCACATCAGCACACCTGTAAAACATTCAGAAACATTCCCTGAAACTTTCATGCCAATCTAATGATTGACCGACGCTGTACATTGTTTTTACGAAGAGCCAAAAAATTCAATTTTCTATAAACTTGACCGTATATGGCGGTTAGGTATGCAAAGTTTGAAGTCTGATTACTCGCAAAACGATTTAGATACAATCATACAGTGCACATCAGAATACTTGTCAAACATTCAGAAACATTCCCTGAAACTTTCATGCTAATCTAATGATTGACCGACCCCGTACATTGTTTTTACGAAGAGCCAAAAAATCCAATTTTCTATAAACTTGACCGTATATGGCGGTTTGGTATGCAAAGTTTGAAGTCTGATTACTCGCAAATCGATTTAGATACAATCATAGAGTGCACTTCATCACACTTGTGAGCCATTCAGAAATATTCCCTGAAACTTTCATAAGAATCTAAGGTTTATCCGAGGCTGCACATTGTTTTCACGAAGAGCCAAAAAATTCAATTTTCTATAAACTTGACCGGAAATGGCGGTTTGGTATACAAAGTTTGAAGTCTGATTACTCGCAAGTCGATTTAGATACAATCATACAGTGCACATTAGCACACTTGTGAAACATTCAGAAACATTCCCTGAAACTTTCATGCGAATCTAATCATTGACCGACCCTGTCCATTGTTTTTACGAAGAGCCAAAAAATCCAATTTTCTATAAACTTGACCGTATATGGCGGTTTGGTATGCAAAGTTTGAAGTCTGATTACTCGCAAATCGATTTAGATACAATAATACAGTGCACGTCAGCACACTTGTGAAACAATCAGAAATATTCCCTGAAACTTTCATGCGAATCTAAGGCTTATTCGAGGCCTCACATTGTTTTCACGAAGAACCAAAAAATTCAATTTTCTATAAACTTGACCGGAAATGGCGGTTTGGTATGCGAAGTTTGAAGTCTGATTACTCGCAAATCGGTTTAGATACAATCATACAGTGCACATCAGCACACTTGTGAAAGATTCAGAAACATTCCCTGAAGCTTTCATGCGAATGTAATCATTGACCGACCCTGTACATCGTTTTTACGAAGAGCCAAAAAATTCAATTTTCTACAAAACTTGACCGGAAATGGCGGTTTGGTATGCGAAGTTTGAAGTCTGATTACTCGCAAATCGATTTAGATACAATCATACAGTGCACATCAGCACACTTGTGAAAAATTCACAAACATTCCTTGATACTTTCATGCGAATCTAATCATTGACCGACGCTGTACATCGTTTTTACGAAGAACCAAAAAATTCAATTTTCTATAAACTTGACCGTATATGGCGGTTTGGTATGCGAAGTTTGAAGTCTGATTACTCGCAAATCGATTTAGATACAATCATACAGTGCACATCAGCACACTTGTGAAAAATTCACAAACATTCCTTGATACTTTCATGCGAATCTAATCATTGACCGACGCTGTACATCGTTTTTACGAAGAACCAAAAAATTCAATTTTCTATAAACTTGACCGTATATGGCGGTTTGGTATGCAAAGTTTGAAGTCTGATTACTCGCAAAACGATTTAGATACAATCATACAGTGCACATCAGAATACTTGTCAAACATTCAGAAACATTCCCTGAAACTTTCATGCTAATCTAATGATTGACCGACCCCGTACATTGTTTTTACGAAGAGCCAAAAAATCCAATTTTCTATAAACTTGACCGTATATGGCGGTTTGGTATGCAAAGTTTGAAGTCTGATTACTCGCAAATCGATTTAGATACAATCATAGAGTGCACTTCATCACACTTGTGAGCCATTCAGAAATATTCCCTGAAACTTTCATAAAAATCTAAGGTTTATCCGAGGCTGCACATTGTTTTCACGAAGAGCCAAAAAATTCAATTTTCTATAAACTTGACCGGAAATGGCGGTTTGGTATACAAAGTTTGAAGTCTGATTACTCGCAAGTCGATTTAGATACAATCATACAGTGCACATTAGCACACTTGTGAAACATTCAGAAACATTCCCTGAAACTTTCATGCGAATCTAATCATTGACCGACCCTGTCCATTGTTTTTACGAAGAGCCAAAAAATCCAATTTTCTATAAACTTGACCGTATATGGCGGTTTGGTATGCAAAGTTTGAAGTCTGATTACTCGCAAATCGATTTAGATACAATAATACAGTGCACGTCAGCACACTTGTGAAACAATCAGAAATATTCCCTGAAACTTTCATGCGAATCTAAGGCTTATTCGAGGCCTCACATTGTTTTCACGAAGAACCAAAAAATTCAATTTTCTATAAACTTGACCGGAAATGGCGGTTTGGTATGCGAAGTTTGAAGTCTGATTACTCGCAAATCGGTTTAGATACAATCATACAGTGCACATCAGCACACTTGTGAAAGATTCAGAAACATTCCCTGAAGCTTTCATGCGAATGTAATCATTGACCGACCCTGTACATCGTTTTTACGAAGAGCCAAAAAATTCAATTTTCTACAAAACTTGACCGGAAATGGCGGTTTGGTATGCGAAGTTTGAAGTCTGATTACTCGCAAATCGATTTAGATACAATCATACAGTGCACATCAGCACACTTGTGAAAAATTCACAAACATTCCTTGATACTTTCATGCGAATCTAATCATTGACCGACGCTGTACATCGTTTTTACGAAGAACCAAAAAATTCAATTTTCTATAAACTTGACCGTATATGGCGGTTTGGTATGCGAAGTTTGAAGTCTGATTACTCGCAAATCGATTTAGATACAATCATACAGTGCACATCAGCACACTTGTGAAAAATTCACAAACATTCCTTGATACTTTCATGCGAATCTAATCATTGACCGACGCTGTACATCGTTTTTACGAAGAACCAAAAAATTCAATTTTCTATAAACTTGACCGTATATGGCGGTTTGGTATGCAAAGTTTGAAGTCTGATTACTCGCAAAACGATTTAGATACAATCATACAGTGCACATCAGAATACTTGTCAAACATTCAGAAACATTCCCTGAAACTTTCATGCTAATCTAATGATTGACCGACCCCGTACATTGTTTTTACGAAGAGCCAAAAAATCCAATTTTCTATAAACTTGACCGTATATGGCGGTTTGGTATGCAAAGTTTGAAGTCTGATTACTCGCAAATCGATTTAGATACAATCATAGAGTGCACTTCATCACACTTGTGAGCCATTCAGAAATATTCCCTGAAACTTTCATAAAAATCTAAGGTTTATCCGAGGCTGCACATTGTTTTCACGAAGAGCCAAAAAATTCAATTTTCTATAAACTTGACCGGAAATGGCGGTTTGGTATACAAAGTTTGAAGTCTGATTACTCGCAAGTCGATTTAGATACAATCATACAGTGCACATTAGCACACTTGTGAAACATTCAGAAACATTCCCTGAAACTTTCATGCGAATCTAATCATTGACCGACCCTGTCCATTGTTTTTACGAAGAGCCAAAAAATCCAATTTTCTATAAACTTGACCGTATATGGCGGTTTGGTATGCAAAGTTTGAAGTCTGATTACTCGCAAATCGATTTAGATACAATAATACAGTGCACGTCAGCACACTTGTGAAACAATCAGAAATATTCCCTGAAACTTTCATGCGAATCTAAGGCTTATTCGAGGCCTCACATTGTTTTCACGAAGAACCAAAAAATTCAATTTTCTATAAACTTGACCGGAAATGGCGGTTTGGTATGCGAAGTTTGAAGTCTGATTACTCGCAAATCGGTTTAGATACAATCATACAGTGCACATCAGCACACTTGTGAAAGATTCAGAAACATTCCCTGAAGCTTTCATGCGAATGTAATCATTGACCGACCCTGTACATCGTTTTTACGAAGAGCCAAAAAATTCAATTTTCTACAAAACTTGACCGGAAATGGCGGTTTGGTATGCGAAGTTTGAAGTCTGATTACTCGCAAATCGATTTAGATACAATCATACAGTGCACATCAGCACACTTGTGAAAAATTCACAAACATTCCTTGATACTTTCATGCGAATCTAATCATTGACCGACGCTGTACATCGTTTTTACGAAGAACCAAAAAATTCAATTTTCTATAAACTTGACCGTATATGGCGGTTTGGTATGCGAAGTTTGAAGTCTGATTACTCGCAAATCGATTTAGATACAATCATACAGTGCACATCAGCACACTTGTGAAAAATTCACAAACATTCCTTGATACTTTCATGCGAATCTAATCATTGACCGACGCTGTACATCGTTTTTACGAAGAACCAAAAAATTCAATTTTCTATAAACTTGACCGTATATGGCGGTTTGGTATGCAAAGTTTGAAGTCTGATTACTCGCAAAACGATTTAAATACAATCATACAGTGCACATCAGCACACTTGTGCAAAATTCACAAACATTCCCTGATACTTTCATGCGAATCTAATCATTGACCGACGCTGTACATCGTTTTTACGAAGAGCCAAAAAATTCAATTTTCTACAAAACTTGACCGGAAATGGCGGTTTGGTATGCGAAGTTTGAAGTCTGATTACTCGCAAATCGATTTAGATACAATCATACAGTGCACATCAGCACACGTGCGAAACATTCAGAAACATTCCCTGAAACTTTCATGCCAATCTAATGATTGACCGACGCTGTACATTGTTTTTACGAAGAGCCAAAAAATTCAATTTTCTATAAACTTGACCGGAAATGGTGGTTTGGTATGCGAAGTTTGAAGTCTGATTACTCGCACATCGATTTAGATACAATCATACAGTGCACATCAGCACACTTGTGAAACATTCAGAAACATTCCCTGAAACTTTCGTGCGAATCTAATCATTGACCGACCCTGTACATCGTTTACACGAAGAAACAAAAAATTCAATTTTCTATAAACTTGACCGTATATGGCGGTTTGGTATGCGAAGTTTGAGGTCTGATTACTCGCAAATCGGTTTAGATACAATAATACAGTGCACATCAGCACACGTGTGAAACATTCAGAAATATTCCCTGAAACTATCATGCGAATCTAAGGCTTATCCGAGGCTGCACATTGTTTTTACGAAGAGCCAAAAAATTCAATTTTCTATAAACTTGACCGGAAATGGCGGTTTGGTGTGCAAAGTTTGAAGTCTGATTACTCGCAAATCGATTTAGATACAATCATACAGTGCACATTAGCACACTTGTGAAACATTCAGAAACATTCCCTAAAACTTTCATGCGAATCTAATCATTGACCGACCCTGTACGTCGTTTTTACGAAGAACCAAAAAATTCAATTTTCTATAAACTTGACCGTATATGGCAGTTTGGTATGCAAAGTTTGAAGTCTGATTGCTTGCAAAACGATTTAGATACAATCATGCAGTGCACATCAGCACACTTGTGAAACATTCAGAAATATTCCCTGAAACTTTCATGCGAATCTAAGGCTTAACCTAGGCTGCACATTGTTTTTACGAAGAGCCAAAAAATTCAATTTTCTAAAAACTTGACCGGAAATGGCGGTTTGGTATGCGAAGTTTGAAGTCTGATTACTCGCAAATCGGTTTAGATACAATCATACAGTGCACATCAGCACACGTGTGAAACAGTCAGAAACATTCCTTGAAACTTTCATGCGAATCTAATCATTGACCGACCCTGTCCATCGTTTATACGAAGAAGCAAAAAATTCAATTTTCTATAAACTTGACCGCATTTGGCGGTTTGGTATGCGAAGTTTGAAGTCTGATTACTCGCAAATCGGTTTAGATACAATCATGCAGTGCACATCAGCACACGTGTGAAACATTCAGAAACATTTCCTGAAACTTTCATGCGAATCTAATCAATGACCGACCCTGTACATCGTTTTTACGAAGAGCCAAAAAATTCAATTTTCTACAAAACTTGAATGGAAATGGCGGTTTGGTATACGAAGTTTGAAGTCTGATTACTCGCAAATCGATTTAGATACAATCATACAGTTCACATCAGCACAATTGTGAAACATTCAGAAACATTTCCTGAAACTTTTATGCGAATCTAATCATTGACCGACCATGTACATCGTTTTTACGAAGATCCAAAAAATCCAATTTTCTACAAAACTTGACCGGAAATGGCGGTTTGGTATGCGAAGTTTGAAGTCTGATTACTCGGAAATCGATTTAGATACAATCATACAGTGCACATCAGCACACGTGTGAAACATTCAGAAACATTCCCTGAAACTTTCATGCCAATCTAATGATTGACCGACGCTGTACATTGTTTTTACGAAGAGCCAAAAAATTCAATTTTCTATAAACTTGACCGGAAATGGCGGTTTGGTATGCGAAGTTTGAAGTCTGATTACTCGCACATCGATTTAGATACAATCATACAGTGCACATCAGCACACTTGTGAAACATTCAGAAATATTCCCTGAAACTTTCGTGCGAATCTAATCATTGACCGACCCTGTACATCGTTTACACGAAGAAACAAAAAATTCAATTTTCTATAAACTTGACCGTATATGGCGGTTTGGTATGCGAAGTTTGAGGTCTGATTACTCGCAAATCGGTTTAGATACAATCATACAGTGCACATCAGCACACGTGTGAAACATTCAGAAATATTCCCTGAAACTATCATGCGAATCTAAGGCTTATCCGAGGCTGCACATTGTTTTTACGAAGAGCCAAAAAATTCAATTTTCTATAAACTTGACCGGAAATGGCGGTTTGGTGTGCAAAGTTTGAAGTCTGATTACTCGCAAATCGATTTAGATACAATCATACAGTGCACATTAGCACACTTGTGAAACATTCAGAAACATTCCCTAAAACTTTCATGCGAATCTAATCATTGACCGACCCTGTACGTCGTTTTTACGAAGAGCCAAAAAATTCAATTTTCTACAAAACTTGAATGGAAATGGCGGTTTGGTATGCGAAGTTTGAAGTCTGATTACTCGCAAATCGATTTAGATACAATCATACAGTTCACATCAGCACAATTGTGAAACATTCAGAAACATTTCCTGAAACTTTTATGCGAATCTAATCATTGACCGACCATGTACATCGTTTTTACGAAGATCCAAAAAATCCAATTTTCTACAAAACTTGACCGGAAATGGCGGTTTGGTATGCGAAGTTTGAAGTCTGATTACTCGGAAATCGATTTAGATACAATCATACAGTGCACATCAGCACACGTGTGAAACATTCAGAAACATTCCCTGAAACTTTCATGCGAATCTAATCATTGACCGACGCTGTACATTGTTTTTACGAAGAGCCAAAAAATTCAATTTTCTATAAACTTGACCGGAAATGGCGGTTTGGTATGCGAAGTTTGAAGTCTGATTACTCGCAAATCGATTTAGATACAATCATACAGTGCACATCAGCACACTTGTGAAACATTCAGAAACATTTCCTGAAACTTTCATGCGAATCTAATCAATGACCGACCCTGTACATCGTTTTTACGAAGAGCCAAAAAATTCAATTTTCTACAAAACTTGAATGGAAATGGCGGTTTGGTATGCGAAGTTTGAAGTCTGATTACTCGCAAATCGATTTAGATACAATCATACAGTTCACATCAGCACAATTGCGAAACATTCCGAAATATTTCCTGAAACTTTTATGCGAATCTAATCATTGACCGACCATGTACATCGTTTTTACGAAGATCCAAAAAATCCAATTTTCTACAAAACTTGACCGGAAATGGCGGTTTGGTATGCAAAGTTTGAAGTCTGATTACTCGCAAATCGATTTAGATACAATCATACAGTGCACATCAGCACACTTGTGAAACATTCAGAAACATTCCCTAAGACTTTCATGCGAATCTTATCATTGAAAGAGGCTGTAGATTGCCTTTTAGAACCACGAAGAGATTAATTTTATTGTAACTTTGACTGGAAATGGCGGTGTGGTATGCAATGTTTGAAGTCTGATTACACCCCAATCGATTTAGATAGAATCTTACCTTGCACATCAGCACACTTGTGAAACATTCAGAAACATTTCCTGAAACTTTCATGCGAATCTAATCATTGGCCAACCCTGTACATTGTTTTTTCGAAGAGCCAAAAAATCCAATTTTCTACAAAACTTGACCGGAAATGGCGGTTTGGTATGCGAAGTTTGAAGTTTTATTACTCGCAAATCGATTTACATACAATCATACAGTGCACATCAGGACACTTGTGAAACATTCAGAAATATTCCCTGAAACTTTCATGCGAATCTAATCATTGACCGACCCTGTACATCGTTTTTACGAAGAGCCAAAAAATTCAATTTTCTATAAACTTGACCGTATATGGCGGTTTGGTATGCAAAGTTTGAAGTCTGATTACTCGCAAATCGATTTAGATACAATCATACAGTGCACATCAGCACACTTGTGAAACATTCAGAAACATTCCCTAAGACTTTCATGCGAATCTAATCATTGAAAGAGGCTGTAGATTGCCTTTTAGAACCACGAAGAGATTAATTTTATTGTAACTTTGACTGGAAATGGCGGTGTGGTATGCAATGTTTGAAGTCTGATTACACCCCAATCGATTTAGATAGAATCTTACCTTGCACATCAGCACACTTGTGAAACATTCAGAAACATTTCCTGAAACTTTCATGCGAATCTAATCATTGACCGACCCTGTACATCGTTTTTACGAAGAGCCAAAAAATTCAATTTTCTATAAACTTGACCGTATATGGCGGTTTGGTATGCAAAGTTTGAAGTCTGATTACTCGCAAATCGATTTAGATACAATCATACATTGCACATCAGCACACTTGTGAAACATTCAGAAATATTCCCTGAAACTTTCATGCGAATCTAAGGCTTATCCGAGGCTGCACATTGTTTTCACGAAGAGCCAAAAAATTCAATTTTCTATAAGCTTGACCGGAAATGGCGGTTTGGTATGGAAAGTTTGAAGTCTGATTACTCGCAAATCGATTTAGATACAATCATACAGTGCACATCAGCACACTTGTGAAACATTCAGAAACATTCCCTGAAACTTTCATGCGAATCTAATCATTGGCCAACCCTGTACATCGTTTTTTCGAAGAGCCAAAAAATCCAATTTTCTACAAAACTTGACCGGAAATGGCGGTTTGGTATGCGAAGTTTGAAGTTTGATTTCTCGCAAATCGATTTACATACAATCATACAGTGCACATCACCACACTTTTGAAACATTCCGAAACAATCCCTGTAACTTTCATGCAAATCTAATGATTGACCGAGCCTGTAAATTGTTTTTGCGAACGACAAAAAGAAAAAAGAAAGATTTTTTTGTAAGTTTGACCGGAAATGGCGGTTTGGAATGTGAAGTTTGAAGTCTGATCACTCTCAGATCGATTTAGGTATGATAATACATGATAATACATATTTGTAAAACATTTAGAAATATTCCCTGAAAGCTTCATGCAAATCTAATCATTTACCGATGCTGTAGATCGCTTTTGCAAACGACGAAGAGATTCATTTTATTGTAACTTTGACCGGAAATGGCGGTTTGGTATGTAAAGTTTGAAGTCTGATTACACCCCGATCGATTTAGATATAATCATACAGTGCACATCAGCACACTTATGTAAGATTCAGAAACATTCCCTAAAACTTTCATGCGAATCTAATGATTGGCCGAGGCTGTAGATTGTTCTTACAAAGGGCCAAAAAATTTAATTTTTGTAAGTTTGGCCGGAAGTGGACTTTTGTTATGCGACCTTTGAAGTCTGATTACTTGGAGATCAATTTAGATAGAATCATACTTTGTCTATCAGTGCATTTGTAAAACATTCAGAATTATTCCCTGAAACTTCATGCAAATCTAATGACTTACCGAGGCTGTGCATCGGGGGAGAAGTGCGCGAGTTTCAAATTGATCGGTACATAACGGAGTATTAACGGAGTAAAATGAATTCGTCTTACCTTTCTGGAGTCTTGTAATTTCCACTGATGCCTCTCTTTCCGCCTGATGCCTCAACATCTCAGCGCCTGCTGGATTGTCAAGATGAAACGTCACAGTGTATACCGAAGAGTTTAGCGACACCTCACTGGTCACGAGGACATATCCCTGGGCTTTGATTGGCTCAAGACTGTTTAGGGCATCCCGAATGTTCGAAGATGTGACGTTTTCCAGATCAAAAACCGGCGTCGTTTGATTGGCGTAAATAAGTTGGAACTTCCCGCCACAAACTACCTCGTTCTGGTTCTCTGAAAGAGTACAATCGGAGATAGAACATCTTCAGCTCACTGCTACTTGGTCAAACTAACGCATTTATGGATGAAGTAAAAAAGACACACACACACAAAGTGCAATGTATCAAATGAATTAAGCCGTTTTCGGCTGACTACCAAAGAAATTTTGCATTGCTTTGGTTTTGCCTTTATAACACTTTCAGAATGGTCGGCCACATTACCGATTGGAAACAAAAATGTTATTTATTACCGATTGGGAAAGAAATTGTTATTTTTTCACACTGCTGATTGGTCACTTCTTCACAACAAGCGCAAACTGTATTGGCTCAGTTGGTGGAAAGTGCTTTTTTTAGATTAAGATTATTTTTACTTACCTTTGATCCTTGTACAATTACTGATGATGATCAGTTGAACGTCATATCTTTGCCCATCGTCCCATTTTGTAGCGTTGATAATCTTAAAAGAAATGATGGATTGGTTAGTTTATTTCCCAACTGTCCTAACACTTTCACTCCCAAGTTCAAAATGCAGATTCTCCCATTTATTCAAGAAGAAACTGTGTGAGAGATGTGGGGAGAATCAATACTTCAATCAGTTGTCATCAAAGCCAACTTCTCTATACTGTAATGATATATCTTTGGTGAGAAATTGAATGAGAAAATTGAAGTTGATCACTCTTGGCAGTGAAAAGATTAACCAATAAGGCTGGTTCACACATATAAAGTTTAACAGCACACAGTTATTTCCACTATCATTTTACCTGTGTTTCGGCGAACCCTGTAGATGTAATACTGATTTCTTGTTTCTCGTTGACCGCGGCGCTGAGTTGTGATTTAACATAACATGTTTGCTGCACCTTCACGCCCACTGTCACGTGACTTTCGCCTAAACTTTGCACGTGATTGGCCTCGAGATAATAAGCTTTTCTTCCCTTGAGTTGAAACACCGCTGATATTTGCTCGGGAAACGCAGACCAGGTTTTCGTCGGATTCGGACAGAATGCAATCTTTTGCTGTACAAACGAACGTCACAATTAGCACGTGTGAGAAGTTAGACAGAATTCTCTAAGAAAGTCACATTTATTTATTATTTCACCGAACGATAGCTGAGGAGGAGGGCCTGAGTCGGGCATCACTTCAGAATGATAGTCACGTGATGCTGGGGTCAGCTTGGCCACTTCCGCTAAACTTGCTGGCTTTATTTGTGTCCAGACTTCGCGTAAAATCCCTCGAGCGCCTGAGCGAGTTTAAAACAGAATTAGTCAGGGACGGATGCAAACCGGTTTACACCTGTGCTGTGATCTCAGAAGTGAAACTGGTCATTTTGTAAGGCCCAGGAAACGGCACTTTGGACAGCCAAATCTCAAATTGGGAAAGCATGTCCCTAAACCCTTCAAAAGCTTGCACCTTTAGAGCTAGCACATTTTCAAAGCAGTCAGGCTTTCTCATGGCAACAAATAGAACACACTGATTTGCTTGTTTTACGGTTTGCTGCCCATTAACTTCAAAGTTAGGCTTTCTGAACACCAATGAAAGAAATCTCATGTTTTGACCAACTTCACTGTAGCTAGTGATTCCAAACTACTGCTGTCGGGAACCGGGAACGGGGAACGGGGAACCGTGAACCTGGGAACCGGGAACCAGGAAGCGGGATTCGCGAACGGGGAACTGGGAACCGGAATCTGGAAAGGGGAACGCAAAAATTGGGAAGTTAATCAGAACAAAACCAAATTACTGGATTTTTGAAGATTTTTTTCTCGGTTTTCGCCTAATAAAGAAACCTATAATTTGTCAGATTTATCCGCTAGTTACAGATGTTAATGGATAAAATGTTTAAAAACCCGCCCCCACACGAAAAGAGAATATCTATTGGCCAGCGTCATTGTTGCCAGCTGGCCAGTCAGGTTAGATTTTCGCCTACTGACGGCCAAATCACGTGATTAATGGGTGCATTAGAAGCCAGTGACCACTCATTACGCCTGTCTTTCGTTTCATCATCGCATGGTACACGATGTCGGAGCAAACTGAAGGGTAAGCTAAGAAATATTCATCCTTTTGAGTCGTCCACAGTATACTTTTACTCACTGAAGATATTTTTAATCCTTAGAGACAATGAAGTGGATCACGAAAGGGGGACGACATCTTCAAGGTGAGGAGATCAGCTTTTTATGTATGATTCAAACTCCGT
The DNA here is from genome assembly GCA_964036295.1 of Plumapathes pennacea. Taxonomy (NCBI): domain Eukaryota; kingdom Metazoa; phylum Cnidaria; class Anthozoa; order Antipatharia; family Myriopathidae; genus Plumapathes; species Plumapathes pennacea. Next base: position 23,211,880 of record OZ038467.1, on the reverse strand, counting down.
GCGCGAGAAACAAAGCAGCCTATAATTGTATTATTTGCTAAACAAGCGTGCTTCTTGGACCTTTAGATGCAACTTTTTTCTTTATCGGAGCCCAACTTTGAAGTCAATAGGCTACAGAAAGACGGATCAACTACATTACACTTTTGGAAAGAAAAATCGCTACGCGGTTCTCAGATTTTCCATATCACACAACATACGTAACTTTTATGGAAAATGAGGAGTCTTATGTAATTCTTTCAATTTATGTAATTCTTTCTTTCAATTGACAGTCAAAGCTTTTAACTCCAAATCTTATCAACAAACCATTTAGCATGTAATGGAGAGTTTACCTTTTGGTCGAGGGTCTATGTCGAAAGTTGAGGGTAACATGTCGATGGTTGAAAAGTGATCCTTTATCAGTGAAAACAGGAACAGATTGATCTAATTAGCTACTTATACTAACATATACCGATTATCAAACGTGTTGACGGGTACGCTCTGCCAAAATTGTTCATATTCGCATTTTAGAAATGTCCGTATTCCCAAATATATCAAATTTGCAGTCCAGATGGTAATCTGCCATTGTTTAGCAAACGAACTCGTCATATTACTATCCAAAAGAGTGTATTCTTCATCTGATTAGAGACTTTACTGCAATTATGCACTTGGGTGGTAACACTAAAGAGTCCCAGCTGGATGTAATTACACATCTCTGTTGTCACCATATTTATTTTAGATTTCGGGAGCCCGCCTACAAATCCGACACAGTAGTTCGTTTCATCATGAACACGGTAGTTAACTATTCTGTGTGTTTAACTTCGGAATAGAAGATTAGTACTTCAAACTCAGGTACTGGTGAAACATGACTCACCAAACATCTGGATCAGATAATAGCCGACAGGCAGGCGCCTGTTGTGTAATAGCTGTCTCATACGTGAACTACTGCGAATAGTCTGACTTAGAGGGAGTTACAGTATCCTTACATGTTAGACCAGCGAGAAAACTTAGGCCTCAAGACTGGAATGTCCGGCCGGACAGAAATATGAGGGACGTTTCAGTTTGACACACCGGCAGTTACCCAATCAATCCAAGAATTTAAGACTTAAACAAAGTCCGCAACAAAGCGAAGCTGTTTTTAAAAGGATAAGTGATGATGAGATTTAAGATGAGAGAGGAGTGATGACGAGATTTTTCAACACTCCGCACTTTCCATAAGAATTACATAAGACTCCTCATTTTCCATAAAAGTTACGTATGTTGTGTAATATGGAAAATCTGAGAACCGCGTAGCGATTTTTCTTTCCAAAAGTGTAATGTAGTTAATCCGTCTTTCTGTAGCCTATTGACTCCAAAGTTGGGCTCCGAGTGAGTAAAAGTATACTGTGGACGACTCAAAAGGATGAATATTTCTTAGCTTACCCTTCAGTTTGCTCCGACATTGTGCACCATGCGATGATGAAACGAAAGACAGGCGTAATGAGCGGTCACTGGCTTCTAATGCACCCATTAATCACGTGATTTGGCCGTCAGTAGGCGAAAATCTAACCTGACTGGCCAACTGGCAACAGTGACGTTGGCCAACAGATATTCTCTTTCGTGTGGGGGCGGGTTTTTAAACATTTTACCTATTAACATCTGTAACTAGCGGATAAATCAGACAAATTATAGGTTTCTTTATCAGGCGAAAACCGAGAAAAAATCTTCAAAAATCCAGTAATTTGGTTTTGTTCTGATTAAATTCCCAATTTTTGCGTTCCCCCTTCCAGACTCCGGTTCCCAGTTCCCCGTTCGCGATTCCCGGTTGCCGGTTGCCGGTTGCCGGTTGCCGGTTCCCAGGTTCCTGGTTCCCCGTTCCCGGTTCCCTGGTTCCCGGTTCCCCGTTCCCGGTTCCTGGTTTTAAACATAGCCCTTTTTGAAGCGCTTTAGAACGAGGGTTACTTGTTTGAACTTTGCCGCTATTGGTATCGCTTTACATCCTCCCCCATGCGGTCTCCTAAAGCGCGTTTTTTACGGTCACACACAGATTTAGGCTAAAGCGTGATTAAGCAGCGCTAAAGCGCGCTTTAACTTTCTAGTGTGACCTCAGCCAATGCATGCAGGTATGTAACCGGCGTGCTTCAGCTAGTTATGCATCAGTCAATTCCAGCTATTACCATATCTCTCCCCCAGGCTGATCCTGGTGACTTTTCATCTGTGGATACAGATTCACTGCCTCCGGGCACGGAAAAACTGGCAATTTAACTCAATCTGCCACTCTTTTCCTATTAACTTTTTATGATTCCTATCACAAATTATCACAAATTCCTCACCCCCCGGTGCAACCAGGCCTGACAAATCTCCAGGGTTGCCAGTGGGGAGGGAGATGGTACAGCTGGAATTGATCTATGCATTATTTCTACAGTAGTTTTTATCTCTTTTTCATACAGCTGTCAAAAGATCTCTTAATCGCCCTTAAACCTGGCCATGTATGCTCAACACATGCAGTAGGCTTGGATAAATTATGCCGGCATAATTTCGAGCATAATTCACCACTTCAAGCATCGGGCATTATGCCAGCAAAATTCCTCATTTTCGAGCATAATTTGAGCATAATTTGAAGAAATCAGCAGACACAGACATGCATTACAGCTGAAAAAAAGAATAATAAAACAAATTCAAAACAACTCTCGCTATAACGCGCCCGCATCACATGCTCTGAAGTTTAAAGTCAGCAGCATTACATAAAAGCGCGCCTCAAAGCCAGATGCCGCGTAGGGCTGGGGGCGAAACCATGCGCGGAAATCTGAGACTGAGGCGAGACTCATACCGAGCGTAGTTCGAGCATAATTTTGCTCCCTGAGCATAATTTTGAGCATAATTCACGGTTTTTACAAGCACTGCCGGCAGGCACAATTCGCCATTTTACAAGCATAATTTATCCAAGCCTAACATGCAGCCCTGTCAAACTGGAAAGCAGCGTGTTGAACCACCATATTTGTATCAACACACCACACACACAAACTGCAGGCGTTAAAATTGTGTATATCCCTCAACATCAAGTATGATGTGTTGCAATAAAATAATAGTGTGCCTTACCTGACTTGAGGAGGAGTTTGTGAAGGAGCATACTCGAAACACGAGGGCGCACTATAAAAGGGCGCTTCCCAGGGAAGCGCAGAACCACTTGTCAATCAAGAGCGACCGAGACAATAGGTCCTAATTAGTAAAAAAAAATGTCCAAATTTTGCTTTTCCTTGTACTTGAATACCACGCAAAACAAGATAATGTTGCCTCGCCATTTTTCCATCACGTAAACATTTACTTTGAGTGCAATTTGAGTAAAATCCAAGAATAATCTTCAAAGCATGAATTAAATATGCTTGGTGCGCAGCCATGCGTCGCATTGCACCACAAAATTCAAAATGTATTTTCGCAGCCAAGAGCAAAATTTCGTTTCAAATCTCTCCGTCCAGAACTTGAAGTTGCCTGCATGTGTTTAATTTTAGGTATACTTTTAGTCGCCAAGCTGCAGAGAAATTTCATGGACAGCGCGACTTCTGAATGCTGTGGGAGCACGTGCGACTCAACAAACATTATGCAAATTTGATGTCGAAAGAGGCAGGGCCAACGGCCTTTCATAGCGCGCCTTCGTGTTTTAAATTCCGCGGGAAGCACACAAGTATTTTTCCCCAGGAAAAATATCAGAGGAAGCAGGGGGGGGGGGGGGGGGGGGGAATCTCTAGCTCTGTGAGGGTAATAATCACGACGCTAATGCTGTAGTATCGCGCTATTTGGAGACTCCAAGCGGGTTGTCACCTGGCATACGACCAGTGCCAAATATGGGTTTTATCGTGACGTATTTCTGTTCTGTCTTAGTTCATAGAGATCCTAACCACCATTGTTTGTTAGAACAATAAATTGGGTTAACCTTTGATTAACTCAATAAGCTTTGCGGTTAGTGAAGAAATTTGTGTATTCGTTTAATATAATCCAGTGTTATGAGCGTGCTTCACAATCAATCCCACTTTGCTAATGCAAAACCCCCTCTATAAAGAATTCAACCTAACTAGCAATTAGCGAGCAAAATGCACAGTAATCAATAGTTATACTATTGAACTATAGAGAATTAAATTTCAACAATGTATAACTTTGCATGAATAAATATCAAAGCGCGCAAATTTTCAAGATGACGGTTTTTTCTCCACGCAAAACAGGCCGGTTAAACACCAGTCGCTTGCCTAAAGTTGACAGCATTTTTCGCAGGATTTGACCCAACATAAAAACATCAAACTCATTAACTGTCACACTAAACCTAAAGGTCCTGTTACACGAGGCAACATGTCCCCCCAACACATCCCCGCGACTCAGTATTTCATACATCGCTCAGATAAAAGCTGACTAAACCATAAACTCTCACTACATCATTTATATATTTTCTTCTTATAAAGCTGGAAGAATCTATTTTTAAAGCTTGGGAGTGGACAAGTTAATTTTATTCGGCCAATTCTAAAGTCTAATTTTCGCATGGCAGTTCATAAACCACATGTATACCTGTTTACAAATATGTTGGACAAAGAAAGTTTCCTTAAACACAAGAGAAAAAAATGCACGTATTTCCGTTATCTAGCTTAGTTTTCCTAATTGGGCTTTCTTGAATATTTCACTGGCCGTGAAGATCATAGTCAATAATGCCTGCCACTGTAAACGTTCCACCTACAATGGCACAAACCTGGAAAGAAACATGCGGTGCTCTTTAATAACACGTCTGACTATCGCTAGCAAATGAAGTGTAACTGTACATTAGGACAATCACCTTGTCAGTACTCTTAATTAAAATTTCGCGGGACTTTAATTTTGCGAAAATGGAAAAGGTAAATCAAATAAGAACACCATGAACACAAACACGTTCACTTACATGTACACAAATACACAAACGTGAAAATTACCTAACAAAACTTATGCGTAGACAACCAGGAACACACAAGCACTTTTAAAATTTACACGAACTAACAAAATTAAAATACAAACACGATTACGTAAACATAATTATGTATTCGTACAAAGTATAAGACTACGATCTTTCTTTCACAAAGACGGGCCAGGACAAGAACGTGTGTTACAGGTACAAACACGATCACGAAACATATAACGAGTGCTATAACACATACCGTTGTAATGAAGTGATACAGAGGTTTCCGCCTTTCCGTGTACTTGACAGTTATTGGACTTAAGTCGTACCTGAACCAGATGGCTAAAAAATGTAGAGATATCATCACTTAGTATAATTTATTGATTGTCTAACTCAGTATAATACTCGCAACAGCTTTCTGCCGAGCCTTCACCGCTCTTCGTTGGTAAGCAGGGAACCTCTGGACCAGGGTAGCCTGTAATAGCTCTCTTGACAGTTCAATAATTCTATCCTGCCTCAAGAGCAGCTTCTTCTATCTGTCAGTACGGTGGTACACTGTCTCCTCATTCCCCTCACGTTTGCAGACGAGTCGTGCAGTGGTAAATAAAAAATCGCTCAATCTAAATAAAACAAATAAAAGAAAGACTGCTGTTGTTTTTGTAATGAAATACTAGCACTAAGGCGAACTAGACTTGGACTGCTTCGGCGTGGAGAAAGACGAACATTATGAATCGACCAAGGGTAAAGGAGTCATTCAAATTATTCAAATTATTGGAAGCTGATGTTTCGAGCGCTAGCTCTTCGTCGGAACAAGTAATTTGTTACTTCTTATGGTTAAATCAGAACCCAAGCAACTATAACGGACCAATCAGCCTGCCCAGAAAAATACCAGTTTAGGTAAAATCGTGTCACTGATGCCCTCAAAATATGACCCGGTTCAAGAAACATATTTGTATGTTATTTTGCTTTACTCTGTCTAAGAGAAAGTGCTTTAATTTGCGACTTTGAGAAAGGCACACCAGCATGGCAATGACAGTGTAACTTTTAGTGATCAAAACAATGCAAGTCAATCAACAGAAGCTGAGCACAATATTATTGTATACCCTGTTTTAGACAGAGGACATTGAAAACCGTACCCTTCTTGGCAGAATGCTCTTATGATAGTGAAAATCAGATTGCCCTTATGTGAGAAATGTACTGTAGGGACGTATATAGAGTGATGCCAAGCAAAATTATTGAGCATGGTAAATTATAAGCCCCGATTGCTTGCAAATGGAATATGAATAATGACAATGATGCTGGCAGAACAGCTGTTACATGACTGCTAAAAATGATTTAGTATTAGTATTTAAAGTATTAGTAAGAATGTGTGGATGTTGATTACCTGTTTAAGTATTTTCCAACTTCAGGATCTGCATGGAAAATAATAAATATAGGAGATTAGCATCTGAGTGAAGTCAAAAATAATATTTTAAAATGTCCTTTTTCCAGCCCCCTTTTTCCTATGAATAGAAGGATTTGTACAGTCATGTTGGATTGCAGAAACAATGAAAAATTTCGCACAACAAGTAAGCTCTTTCTTCCCTGAGGATTTAAATTCTATTGCTCCTGCCTTCCAACATTGCTGCTACACAAACCCTGTATGGAGTCACCATGTTTATAGTAGGTCATTATAGTAAATGCCTCTCCCTACCCTCCCTCAACAGCTTACCTGCACTCAGCTCGTCTGCAAACTGATCTTGCAACATGAAGCATTGCACTACTCTTGCCTCCAGACTACAAGCATGCATGAAAAAGCAGCATTTTTTATCAGTGTATGTGAACTTCAGAAGATACAAAACAAATCAAGACAGGAATGACCACAGAGTTTTAAATACCCCACCAGAGGTTTCTTTCACTGATTTCTCAGACAATGAGTGAGTGAGGATGATTTATGAGAGAACTTCTGGAAGCAATATTATTGTTGAAAATTCTAGAGAGACCAAGATTAAAAGATGTAACAAGTAATAAAACGCACACAACATCCCACCCTTAAAAGCAAATCCATTCAGCAACTTAAAACAACATTATTTTTACATAAAGTTGAACCAATACACAATGAAATCACCAGGCAAGATCATATACATGTATTTACAGCAAACACAAGTGTAACATACAGGAAGAATGAAATTTCGTAAAAGTGGAAGCTGATTATGATAATCATCTATCCATTCCTCTAGAGTTGTGACATTTCTTTGATTGAACTGGGTTGTACCTAAAGAAACAGAACAGCATAGTATCATAAGGAGAGATAGATGAGAAGGACAAAGAAGGGAGAAAGGGGAGAGAAGGGGAATACTAGGCAAATAATTTGTACAATATTTGTACTTTGCATATTGAAGACTGACAGAAATTGTATTTTACAGAGGTTCTAAAACACTTGCCTCAGCTGAAGTATATAGATATATTTTAAAATCACATATTTGTAGAATTGGTTGTGTGCTCCATTTACAAGTAATATATAAGAGAGTGAAGTATGTCCATAAGTAACTTTCAATCACTGGATATAGTGTCCCAAAGAGTAAGGGGTTCATAGTCTCGGTGGATTCTCTCAAATAAAATTCTTCCAAAGAAAAGTTGATGGGTCACTCAGTCAGGCCACAAAAACTACACAATAACAATGAAAGCAAAAGACTTTGTTGTGGCATACTCTACTGTACATGACCACTTACTCAATTTTCTATCTGAAGAAGATTTTCTTGGCATAGCAATATTTGAGCTCACATCCTGTAAAACACATTGAACCTAACAACAGATAAGAAACAGGAATAAGATGGTGATGTTGTTAAAAAATCTTTGGGTAAAATCATGATGTACAACCAGTACAGAAAGATAGAATAGCAAAGGCTCAGCAATGCCATTGAAAGTTCAACTCTCTTTTTAAGTGGTAGACTTTACCTCACATTTCTAAAAACTTCCACACACAATAAAATAAGTTTTCAATATTGAAAATGCCTTCAAACCGTATTCAAAGAGACATTAAATTTTGTTTATGGTGCTTATACTTGTCTGTTCAATTTATCTACTTTCACATTCTTTATCTTCCATTCATGTATTATGTTTTATTACTAGTTAAATTTAAGCCAAGCCAAACACATAAAAAAATTTAAAAAAAAATAAAAAAAACAGAAATATACTAAAACCTTAGTACACTGTGATAATGGTTCCAAAATATAGCAGATTGACTGGCAATTCATGAGTGCAATGATAAATAACTCCCAAAAGTCATCCATTCCACCAGTCTCTATACATTTCTCTGTATTGCGTATTCAATCATGCATAATTTGGAATCAGTAATATTGTTGACACAACAGGACTGACTAGTTGACACAAGGTTGATTTCTTAAAACTCATGGTGTTAATTATTTGACACTGGTTGGGGCTTAAAGCTGGATCTCACTTAGGCTTCCAAAGGTGAGAAACTCTCATAAGCAACCACCTCTCATAAGCAAGTTAGGGTTAGGGTTAGCCTCCTCCTGTTACCTCCTATCACCTCTTGTTAGCAACCACTTAAAGCTGAATGAAGGGTGGTGCTTATGGGAGCCACATCCTGTAAGCAGCACTTATAAAGAAGGTGCCTGCTTTTTATGCTCATTCAGATTTGCTACTTCTCACCCAATAAAGCAGGACAGCTTGTCTGTTATCCCCAATGCTTTGAACATTGGATCCGTTTTCTGACGTCGTTCTCCTCCATAAGTGCTGGAGTAACCTTGAAATAAAGAATCCCATGTACTGTAACTCAACCAAAAAAGAAAATCTAAATCCTTAGAAAGCAAAGGTTCCCACATGTAGTAAGAGTCATCTTCCTTCTCAGCTAAAGTGGCCAATTTGCAACACTCAAAAAAAGTATTCTAGGATAGCATGCATTAATATATTTTTTTGGTTTACATGTCCTAAGAGGAATAGTGAGAAGAGTGAACAGTGAACAGAGAGCTTGATAAAGTAGATAATTAAAGTAAAGTAAAATATTTAAAGAAAATATATTTTTGTATCTTGTATTTAATTTTGTGAGGATGATAATTCAGAAGGTAGACACTGTACCCTGTTGATGTTACTCAAAAGGAATTCAACACATAATTTTCAAATTTTCGCTAACTAGTTCTGGGTCTGACGTTCTATTTCGGCTGAATGGAGTCAGGAAACAGGTTGAGATTTTTCCATGTATGTAGTTCTGAGATAATCATACAGAAACCAGCTGATGTTCGCATGTAGTCTTTTTCACTGTTTTCAAGGTCTTGGGTCTTAGTTTTCGAGACACCCGACATTTACATAAACAGCAGCCAAAAGAAAGGGTTTTGGAACATTGTGGTGTGAAATACTGTACAGTTAGGCAGGGTAATACTGTACATTTTTTCAGAGATTTCACTAGACTGGTAGTCATCAGCCAGTACAGTAGGAAATATTTTTTTTCGGTATAGAGCCACCTGGAATCGGTACAACATACAAGTGAAGCAAAACAATCGTTCCTTCTGCTCCAGCAGAACCGGACACGAGATAATCTATCTCATTGAGTTTTTTACCGTTTCGGCGCATTTCTTCGGTAGAATGAGTATAACATCTAGTGTGCCGTCGGAAAAGAAATGCTGTACTTCATATTTGTCTGGTACATAATACCGACAGCCTCAATTTTTTGCCGGTACAGTACAATTTTTATCGGCAAAAAACTGGCATACTAGCGGAATCTCTGACATTTATTGTTTTTGATTTGACATGCACAAAAACAGTGAGATTCACAGGTCATACCTTGGTCGCCAGTGCGGGTGTATATTCGCGGCCCCCACGAACTGCAAATTTACAAGCAAGACGATCCATATTTTACTTTACAGCCTCCTGACAACGCGCAGACCAACGAGCGGGTTCCGTTTTACTTTGCAACCCGTAGGACCTTATATTTACTCCGGCTGATGGAATATACAACAGGAATAATCGACAAACATTTGCTTATTTACCTCGATCGACACGCTGCTGTATGGAGACAACAAGATATTGTTGTCCTGCTCAAATCTGTCCCGAGTCTCAAAAAGCGCCAGGCCGCCATGTTACATTCTTCCTTGGTATGTACTTCATATACGTGCAATATTAGGATTCTACTTTGTATAAGACTTATATAATGTCCGACGTCAGGACAGAGAGAACCTGGGAATGGGCCAAGCTCTTCCCAGGGCCATGAGCGCAGAACCTCAAGCATACTTTCAAGGTAGCCCTCTACCAAGGCTGTTGGCTGGCACGAGTCACGATGGAAACATTATTGCAAGTGCCGTGATTTAATTTAATTCGCCAAGTGTGGCAAGCCGTTGGCCGACACACATTCAAAGGCAACTCAGCGATCATTCATTTGGTTACTCAAAGGACTTTTATACGGGGAGGCTCCGCCCGGACTGTCAACCCCTTACCCTTTAAAATACCATCCTGGGGGCAAAATCGGGACCCTTTTATATACCTCCAGTACAAATGCACCCCTTTTTTATACCTTTGATCAGGAACGCGATATTCTTCAACAGATCATTTATTCAGTTCCTAAACTGGCGGGAAGCATCAGCAGTACAAACACCTCTTGCTTTGATTTGTAGCCTTCGATTCCACGGCGGGGTGCTTTCCACTTTTAACAATGCGGAGTTTCCGGTCTTCCGCCATTTTTTTTTTCCCGGTTTTTCCTGGCGTTTTTCGTATCCCTTTAAAATACCAATATTATTTCCTCACTCCACCCTTTTTATTGACCCTTTAAAATACCCAAAAAACGTCATTTTCCTATACCCTTTTTTACTCCCTCGATTGTAAAAATACACCCCTTTCGGGCGGAGCCTCCCCGTATAGCCGATCATAGGGAGTACCCCCCCCCCCCCCCCCCCCCCCCCCACCCCCGGGTAATTGGCAGTAATAATCCGGAGTGGTAATTGAGAGCGGCGAAACATAAATTGGGAATGGAAATTGTGAGTGGTAATCGGGAGTGGTAATTGGAAGTGGTAATCGGGAGGTAATTGGAAGTGGTAATTGATAATACAAACTAGACTGGCCTTGCCAGTGAGCTCGCGGCGTGAGTTAGGTCGAGACCAGAATATAAAATGGAAAGTAGGGGACAAGAACGGAACTCCCAAGAGAGACTTCCAATTTCTCACCATAAAAATATCACACAGTATAGAGAACTTGGCTTTTGACACCTTGATTAAACTAAAAATTATTATTACAACACTCATACCCTTGCTTCTTAAAGCTTCACTTGTTTTCTTTAACTTTCGTACATTTTAATTGTGGTGAACTGTTTTCCACACAAACTGAAGTTCTTCTTATATTAGATTTGATTTAGAAACAGGACGTTACCCGCTTTATTCGGAAAAACGAAGGAATGCGGTCGGTTAAGACTCTTTTCAACTTCCGCAATTTTCGTTCCTCGCTCTCCAGGGGGGAGGGGGGAAGCAGAAAGCTCACAGTCCTCACATGGCCGATCGATGGCCCTGAACTAATCTGACCGTTTTGTGCGTTAATTATTTAAGAAATATATAACGCGTCACCGTGTAATATAGCCTCATCTAAACACGCGGGAAGTTGCGAGAACTCGAGAGTAGAGTAAAAAAACCACGGGGCCGCCTAGTGGTTTCCGGCGCTACTTGAGTGTTCTTCCAACTTCCCAAGTGTTTAGATGAAGCTATATTACGCGTCCATGGTTACAGACCTAGCGGTGGCCACAACAACTGCAGCGCGCCTTCAGACTTTGTTTTAATTTTATAGACCTCCAGCACGCCGGTCACTCCCAGCCAGCCAAGCTAAGCTCCCCGGTCGCGGCGACATGGAATTATGGAATCTTAATGGTCCGTGTATTCTACAGTTATCATCGAGTCGTTACACAGTCGGAGCAGTTGCCATCGACCAAGATGTTCACAGACCGGAAGTTTAAAAACCAACGCATGCGCAGATGTTTTGCCGCGGTGTCCACCCCAGCCAATTCTGGTCTCAGTCAAATTCTAGTGCAGCACTTCACACCTGAAACTTACAGTCGTCCGAAATCTTTATCTGGCTGTAGTTGTTATTTAGCAGCTCACCTAATTTTGGTGACTTCTTCAGTTCTCTCGCATCTTTTTCTGACAGTTAGAAATATCTGCGCCCTGATTCGTCACTCAATCAAATGCGCTTCAGTAGCGCGCGCCCCGATTGTCGATGCAACGGAACGTCATTTCCAGTAAACAGTGCAGGAAAATTTTCACAAGGCGCGTTGCAGCTAACACTTGTTGGCTGCATTATTCGTTGTGCAAGTTTCTATTTGATATAAAACTTTGAGTAAAACGTGTTTTCAACTAGAAGATCAAGAATCTATCAAAGCAGAAAAGGTAAGAAAAGGGCATTGTAGCGTTATCGCTAGTAGTTTTTGTTAATGCAACTATTGAAGCTGTCACTAATAGCTTACGGCTCGTTTTTCCTTTTTTTCTACGTTTTCTCATCTTCGCAATCCTTTACATTTTTATTTAAAATGTAGTTTTCTTGAAAGTTCAAAGAGTACAGATACCAACATTCATCTTACGGGCAGTTTTTGGCAAGTTAGGTTTTAACCTTGCGCTTTCGTTCTGTTTTCAGTTCGATCGTTCTGTTATATGTAGATTTTTTCCCTCGTAATGGATGTGGGATTTTTCTAACTAGCTATCGCTCCAACAGTCATCTCTGTTTTGTTTTCAGTGGTTTGTATTTTGCACAAGTTTCCATGTCTTTGTACTTTGATATAAACATGCGGGATGTTGGGAGAACACGAGAACAAATTCAAAATCTCGAGCCGCTTAGGCGAGTGATTTTGAACTATTTCTCGTGTTCTCACAACATCCCAAGTGTTTGTATGATAGTACAAAGACATGGAAAAGTGTTATATTGCTTTCACAAAATAATGAAGCATTTATTACCTGAAAAAGTATTTATAAAAAGTGATCAAGTTCAAGATTCTCCCCAAAAATGTCAAAACGCACGCTCGTCCAATCAGAAAGTCTGTTCACGCCACCTAGCTCAAGTCAGACCATGAATGAAAACGGAACATCAATCGCGTTCACTTAGTAAAGTTGAAAGCTTGCTAAACGAAGATGAGTTTCACAAGAAAATGTCGGACATTTGTCTCGCTGTTTGTCAAGAATTCAAAAGAACCGGAGAGAGTGTTTTGAGCGGTCAGGCTTCAACCTTTAGGACAACGGACTCACTCGACGTAAACATGTCTGCACAGCGGCACTATCCTGCTGAAGAAGGTAGTTTGTATATTTGTTTGCTTTGCTTGTGCATTACTTAAACTTTGCCGGACGACAGTCAACTCCATTGGGTCAATTCGACGGCTTTTGTGCCACCGAGCCGACAGCCAAGACACCGGCCCATTGATCTATTGACAAGACTGTTAGGTCTTCATAACTATAAACCTACAATTATTCGTATGTAACTCTGGTGATCAAGGCCATCTAGTGACTGGTTAGGAGCCACAAAAGACGAAGGTGTAAAGGTTAGAAACTTTGGAGATTGTTCTTTGACTTTGTAATTGTTGCCTTTCGGTTTCCGATAAATTTCATCCAATATTCAGACAACTTTTTTTCACGCTGCTTCACTGATTGCACATGATTTGCACACGGCTTCACTATTTGCTCTAATAGCCGACTGCAGTTTCTGTAATACATGAATCTTTGAAGTAGGGGACGACTCGCAGTCTTTTGATTTTAGGATTCGTCATTTTCATGTCTTTGTACTTATTTATAAAATGGTTTTATAACCAATCAGAGCGCGCGTAGCTTAGCATCATAGTTATTTTATAATATTGTTGGTAAAGCGAAACTACGGAATGCCGCAAAGTATTTGTCGAAACTCAACTTGCCGGTAAAGTCTCTGGAATAGCTTGCCTTTATACAGTACGCAGTTTGACTCCGGTCGAAAAATTCTTCAATTCCAAACCCAACTGAAACAAGTTAACGTAGATATCATTGTAAATAAAAAAATAAATAGTAACAATTTATAGTAACAACAATAAGAATAAATGATCTGATTCAAACTTAATGTTATTTTTTCGTCTACCTTCTTTCAGCCGATCATTCTAACAGTTCAACAAGACCCAATAAGTTGACTCATCAGTGTCTGCGCACTGCTGATAAGCAATGGACACTGATCCAGTGCCATTTATAAACGAGGCTGTCGGAATCAGCCCTCCAGTTCAAGCGGATCCCACGGCGGCTCCAAGAGTCGTAATTCCTACGTCTAACACGGCGTCTGCTCCCCACACTGGCATTCCACTGCCACACATGACAGCCCCGAACGCACATGGAACGGTCGGTTTCCCACCTCCAAATGTTGTGGTACCGAATCCACTAAGCTCAGTCGCGCATGGACCGATGGGATATTATTCAGCAGCAGCCGCACCACCACCCCCACAGGCGTACCAATGTGGCCCTGCGCCAGACGAAGCATCAATGTCAGGTGCCAAGACAGTTTCTCCGCAGCAAACCGTACGTTCAGGAGTTTCAAACACAGACAGTGTTGAGAAAATCCGTCCAGTGCCTCGTTACGGAGTTCCACTGCCAGGTGCCATGATCGTCCCACCACGTCAATGTGGACCACCCCCAGTTTTTCGTGGTAAAGTCTTTCGTCGAGTTTCAGGCGCAGCAACTGTCAAGTCAGACGCCAAGGTCAACTGCCAAGAATCCTCGCCAAATACAAGCATCTGGAATACAAGCAACAGAGCCGCACCAACTGAGCTTGATTCAGATGTTAGTCCGGGCGCATCTTCACCACCATCAAGTGTCTGGGATATTAGTTCCCCAGATACACCTCCTCCAAGCTCGACCATCGATATTCTCAACGAACTAGACATCGGTCCGATGGCTGCACAACCATCCCTCCCAGTGACTGCGAATCTCATTACCAATCCGTTCGTCATCCCCTCGAAGAAACCCAGGACGACCCAAGGCTCGTGTGTGAGCTCTTTCCTCAAGCAGATGTTGCGTGCCAACGATGCAATGCCGAGCCAAAGCCTTGTTGAAACTGCGAGACCTTACATACCATACTTAAGTGTAAGGATGATAAAAGGAGCCAAAAGAGAAGGTCGTGTCATCATGCCAACTGCTGACGTCATGAATGTCCACAAGCAGCTGAAGAACCCGTATTTGACGTGCAACAGGATGAAGAGAATAGGCGAGAAGTTTGGCACTCCACTCAACGTACGCGTTGTGTATGTACGTCTTGTTCCAGTCCCACAGGCGTTTACTCCGCCAGGTTACCCAGCCATGTACGTCCCAACATACAGCTGGGGTGTGCCTCCGCCTCAGGGTGCTCAGATACCAACAGCGTACAGCTCTTACACTGCCATGTACACCGAGTCCACTTCGAGTCACGACGGATCATCGCAAGCTACTAAAACATCTACAAAGCAGACGACTCTGACTGCTGAAATTGTTTCCACTCCTACCGGAGTGACCAGAACCTTGCAGAAAATAACCACAACACAGGAGGTCTCCAGCAATGGTACGGACGTAGAGACCACGGTTGATGTAGTCTCAGAGACTGTGATGTTACGCCGCCGTGTAATAACGCCACCGTCGAGTGCATTAGATGACAGCTTATCTGACGAATCTTCGTCTCAGTCTGGTCCCCTGGCCATTTGTCAGAATGTGGGCGCGCAGGTCTCACAAGTAGATGCTGACCAAGCCGAAGAAATTGCGCCCTATGTCTTGAACGTTGTTTCTTCTCGTTTTTCATCAAAAGACACAACTCCAGACTTGAACAAGGGATCTGCCGCATATAATTTGTGGGGCGTTCGTGCTCTAGAAGATAGGAAATCACCACCAACTGAACACACGTCACAATCCGTGTTATTAAGTCCTTCCTGCTCATCACCACTGTCGAGTGTTCGGGACATCAGGTCTTCTAACACATCGCCGTCTAACTCAGACTTCCAAATCCTCCGTGAGTTGGAAATCGGGCCATCAGCCTCTCAATCATTCTTCCCTCTGACGGCAGATGTAATGTATCCCCTGCCTTGCAAGCGGCTGCATCTCAAGGTTCCGACAACAAATTCAGTTTCTCGAATACCCTTGCCGAAGAAGATAGAAAATCCACAGAAGGGACACAAATTGAATGAGTCATCATTACCATCGAGTGTATGGGACATTGGATCTCATTGCGTTCCTCAACCACGCTCAGACATTCAAGATGAGAAACTGGCCCTTGCACTGGTACCATATTTAGAGGGGAACACCACGTAAGTATAAAGTCTGAAAATGTTTTAAGGGAGAGACCGTATATAATACAAAACACCTTGGGAATTACGCTTATTGACTTGTCTGTCGGTGTGTAATTGTTTTGAAAACGTTACTATATCGTGCTTAACAATGCTTCTACTTTAAGATGTAAAAAAAATCTTCGGTAATTAAGTACTTGTATGACCAACACATTGTTAATTCACTCGTATGTTATTGACTCCAATACGGCTGGATATTATGGGGTTATTTGCACGTCACTCTGCGGTTTTTTCACGTGATTACGTATAACAAGAAGCTTGTATTAACAATCGCCCTACATGACCCACTGTATATAAAATACATGGAGTGGTCTCACTTCTCAAGCTAGTTAATCCTTCAATCCCAAGAGTAATTCTTAGGTTTCTTATAGAAATATGTCATATAGAGACTCGGCTTCTGACAGCTTTGTCAGATTAAGGTGATTGAACCATCAATTATTGCGATAGCTGAAGAGTACCCAAAGAAGGATATAATTTTCTATTGAATCCATAATAAATGTCCAACCTGATTTGTTTTAGGACAAAGTGCGCCGCCAAAACAGATCGACAATTGAACAACATGGCGGAACGCGGCAAATCCGGTGCTAAGTTTGAGGTACGTATCCGCGAATTGCTGTTGGCCTGGAAATGAAAACGCATCTAAGATTACAGATCCAAATTTTCTAATAGTAAATTGCTTGACTTAGGGCCTCTTCAAATGAGCCCGGTCGTGTGTTCATATGGGAAATTTCGGCCCGGGTAACCGAGATAGTGTGTCTATAATGCAAAAGTTTTTGCCAATACTTCCACTAATGCCAAATTAAGTAGCAAGCACATTTCAAACTTGCCTAATTGAAACAGTTACATCCCGGTTAACTGGGCTGGAGTGTCCATATGAGAAACGGGCCAGCTCAGTTAACCGAGATCCCGGTGGCAAAGACCGAGATCTCGGTAACCGGTCTAGCCCGCCCTCTCATATGAACACATCGGAATTTTTACAAAGGAAATAGTGGGAGGGCGAGATCTCGATAACCGAGTTGGTCCGGTCAACCGGGCTCATATGAAGAGGCCCTTAGGTGAAAATGATTTTTACACCTCTGAGTTCTCGTTTATAATTTCTTAATCTCTTTTGATAAAGGTGCAAAACATTCAGGGTGCTATGCACTATTGTGAAGAACTTCAAGAAAAACTCAATTATCAGATGAGTAAAATCAAGGTCAGTCGCAGTTGTCACTCACTTTTGAACAAATAGAATATACACCATTTCACCATTGAACTCATAATACACACTGTTTGTTTCAAATGTTCAAGAAGAATACGTACAATTAAGAATCTGATGATGAGGTCTAAAGAGAGAATGAGAATGAAAGTCAACTCGCCTCCTTCTCAGAAGGAATAGGTCTAAATAGTGCGATCCGAGGACACGTGTTGTGCTTGAGTCAAATACAACTGTACTTCATGTAAGCCTTAACAGGAGGAACTAACGACAATGGACGCGAATCTAGACCCTAATTTTGAGTCCGTGGCCGTCAGATCCTCCTAAAGTGTAGAACCGTGGCGAAGTTTAGCAAAAGAAGGGCCGAA